>PVJX010000726.1:0-146170 GCA_004027295.1 Dolichotis patagonum
TTTTATTTAAATCTGTTATGATGGATAGCATCAAGTCTAAGTGTATAGGCAACTACACTGAAGATGACAAGATTCACTAAGATACCCACTCTGGTTTGATTATTACTTGCTTTTGAAGTCTTATAATGTCTCCAATGCTTTGTTTTTATTAATGTTGTTATACACTGCTGAGACATCATGGTAACCATTGTAGATCACCTTGTATTGCGGTTCTATGTGACTTTTTTGCCTCATGCTTTTCTAGGAATTGTTTTGTTTTATCTTGCTTTGTTTTGTTTTTCCCGTTAATACAGAAAGGATAGATATACATGTAGAGACTCATGCATGTGTAGAGCTTTTAAACAGTTTACGAGAACCAACTATAAAACACATGTTGAAATGAACAACTACTTTGAAGAAAAAGAAACACTACAATACCCAGTGCTGATTCCATAAGGTCATGATGTGAAATCCAGCAAAACTATCACTTTTTGTTCAAAGTGATTTTAGCTTGCTTTGCCTTGTTTAAGTTCAACACACATTAAGGTATGGACAGCTGTTTTGAGGAGAATGAGAGACACTATGACAGCCATTCTTGGCTTCCCTAACGTCTGGTCTTGAAGACCTGAAATGCCCTCCTCGTCCTGCTCAGATCAATTCCATACTAGGTTGTTTCATGTGAATTCCCTGTCTGTGACAATATGGACAACTATTTGGAAGAAAACAAGAATCAATATGATAGAGAGTGAATATCTCTGATTGTCTAGTTTTGAAATTTTTGTCTCTTACATTGCTTTCTTGTGATCCACTTTGCTCTGTTTTGTTATGTTTAATTTTACTCTTTTGATATAATTGCATGTATATTTGAGTGGGTAAGATGGATGACCATATTGCTGTTTTTGTCAGATCGTGCAGCAGAACTGTTAACAGTCTCACTGTTTGAATGTCTACTTTACATGTTTTAACTTTGTAATTTGAACAACTATTTCCAAGAAGTCAGTATGTAATTTGTCAAGTAATAATGTCTTAGGTTTTTTTTGTTGTTGTTCTTTTCCTCTTTTCCTTGGAATTCTGTATTGTTGCTATCCTTTATTTTGTTTTGTTTTGTTTTTTTCTCTTTAAATAAAATTAAAAAAAAAAAAAGAACTGATCAGAACAGGATGTTGAAGGCATTTTAGGTTTTCAAGACCAGACAATAGAGAAATCAACAATGGCTGCCATAATGTCTCTCATTCTCTTCAAAATAGCTGTCCATACCTTCATGAATCTTGAAATTAAACAAAACAAAACAGGCTAAAATCGCTCTCAACAAAGAATAATAGTATTTCTGAAATTCATATCATCACACTACAGAATCAGTACTGGGTATCCTAGTGTCTCTTTTTCTTCAAAGTAGCTGTTAATTTCATTGTGCATTATATAATTGATTCTTATAAACTGCTTAGGAGAAGTTCTACGCATGCATGAGTCTCTACATGAATACCTATTCTTTCTGTATTAGAGAGAAAAACAAAACCAAAACAAGACAAAACAAAACAAATTCCTAGAAAAACCTAAAATGAAAAAGACAAATAAACAACAATAACAAAGAGCCCAGAACACTGACAATATAGGCCTTCAAAACAAGATGGTATGAGCATAACTAGGGTTGTTATTTTACATAATGATCATCAAGAGTTCCTCAGATCACCATACAATAATATGTACAATTGTTACAAACCTATGTATGTTAACTATTTTGTTCCAAGAACTTACAGAATTTGTAGCACAACCATCTTAGCTATCCTAAGTGTGTTTATATAATTTTATATATTTTTTCTTTTCTGTTCCTTTTCCTTTTTCCTCATTTTCCCTGAGATATTATTTTTTGCCCTTTTAAGCAGATTCTTATCCTTTCATTATTTTATCGAGTATTTTGTATCTCAAAATACTCTTACCAATGTACACTTACCATTCCTTACACTAGGGAGACAATATGGTATTTACACATGTGAGTTTGATTTATTTCATTTATGAGTATGGTCTTGAGTTGCATCCATTTACTTATAAATATCTCAATGTGATCATTCTTTATTGCTGAGTAGTACTCCATTGTATAGAAATACCACAACTTTTTATCCATTCCTCAGTTGATGGGCACTTAGGTTGTTTCCAAGATCTGGCTATTACAAATTGTGTTGCTATAAACATGGGTGCACATATATCACTGTGGTATGATGTTTTCAGTTCTTCTGGGAATATGCCCAGAAGTGGAATAGCTGGGTCAATGGGACTTCCAGTCCAACCTGTCTGTCTCTTGTGGGGTGCCTGCCACACGTAGGACAGCAGTGTGTCAGGGGAAGAAGGGGTTCCTGTAAAAAGCAAGTGAAGTTCCTGTCCTTCTGGGTCTTAAAGCAAGGAGGGTGGGGACAAATATTAAGCAAATAATTATACCAGTAAATATCTCATGAGTTTTATTCATAAAGAAAATCGCAAGTTTTGCCACAAAGTATGTAACCCGGAACCCAATCCTGCTTTGGGGGCTGGTCAAAGATGCTCTCTGAAACTTGGCATGGTGGTGCATGCCTATAATCCCAGAACTTGGGAGGCTGAAGCAGGAGAATTGCTGTGAATTGAATGCCAGCCTGGACTACACAGGAAGAACTTGTCTCAACACCCCCCCCCCAAAAAAAAAGAAAAAAGAAGCTCTGTGAGAAGGTAATCCAATCTGATGCCTGCTGGGTAAGGAATAGTCATTAACATAAAAGCCAAAGAAAGAATTTCATACACTCCGGATAGAGACGCCTGGGTTTCACAGGGTCCTCTCCATCTCTCAGTCACGCCGGTGCCCTACTTCATTTCATATGGAAGAATGCTTTAAGAGTCAAACACTGGGCAATTCCTCCTGGTCTCCACTCTCTGTTCTTCCTGTGAGTTTGAAGTAAAAGTGCAGTGGTCTGCACAAATAACTTGTCACTTTTTATGTGCAAAACAAAGCTAAGGTCAAGGTAAAATTATTAACCTCTGGAGTCTAAGGATTTGGGATACTCATATTTGAGAATCCTCCATGGACACTTTGAGTATCCAAACTATTAACTGAAAGGACATTCACTCAGGAGAAGCAACCTGAGGGATTTTTTTGTTTTTGTTTTTGGAGTTGCATGAAGGACTAACTAGGAAACTACCCCCAGATATGTCCAGTACAGACTCTGCCCAGGGGATCTGTCAGTTCCAAGCTTCCCAAAGGGTAGTGTGGCACAATGCATCAGAAGCCTTGGAAGTTTACCCTGGCCACCCCACCTCCAGAAACTGTGCAGGATGCACAAAGCTAGCTGTAGCTGTGTATGTAACAGAGCAGAACCACCACCACCAGTGACCAAAAGCAGACCTCCACTCCACAGTGCACGACTGGCATTTGGGAAGGTCAAGTCTCCTTCTTGCAAGATCCTCTGGTACTTGCTAGGATATGTGGCCTCTCAATAACCAACGCAAATGCTGGCGGAATCTGCCAATTCTTTGAACAACTGCCCCTTCTCCAAAGTACATATCCAAGTGCCCCCTGGTGGTGGGTAGCGCCACTCCCAGTTAGAAATCCTGGGCGGAAAACTCTCCAGCCATTACCAAGGATATTTGGAATTTTGAATGCTCACAATACATGATGTGGATAAAACAATCATGGAAAGTAAGAGTGAGTCACTACATGTCCAAAACAAAACAACACAGACACGCACTCCTCTATATAGAGATACTGAAAACATATCCATAAAAAATTTGGTAAACAATGTTCCTTGACTGATGGAAATAAGTGATTTTTCTTTTCTTTTCAAGCTATCTTATATTTTTTGTTTTCTTCTTCTTTTTTGAATAAGAAACTCCTCCCTTTATAAAAGAGACAAAGGCTATTTCTAAGCTGGGTGTAGCAGTGCATGCCTGTATTCCCACAGCTGTGAGGATAAGGTAGCAGGACTGGAAGACGAGCCAAGCCTGGGTCATGTGGTTTCTTGTCGGAATCCAGCCAAAAATAAAAAATAGCAAAGGGCTGGGGATATAACCATGGGGAAGGCCCTGGGTTCAATCCTCAGTACCGAGGGGAAAAGCTATTTCTGTTTTGGAGCACAAACACACTCACACTGGGCTTCCTGCCACCCCAAGCCTTGTTTGGACTCGGTGGAGATGGCAGGGTCAGCCCCTGCCCAGCCCTCCAAGGCAGCAGTCCTTGTGCAGGGGCCCAGACTCAACTGGTGCTCCATGAGTGTGCGCTACAGACACCATTCCATGGTCTTGACGAGGCCAGAATGTGACTGAAACACTCTCACACCTTCGGCATCACTTTCACCATATGGTTCTCCCATTCCCTAGAAACCCTTGGAAATATTACAGGTGCCACAATGGGAGACACTCCTGGCATCTAGTGCTTGGGGGTCAGGGGTGCTGCTGAACACCCCACCGCACAGGGTACCCCTACACCAAACTACCCACCTGGAAGTGTGCATGGTCTGAGGCAAGGAAATCCTTCTCGCCAAGTGCCTGTCTTACAGTTTCACAATTTCTCCACACTCGTCCTGAAGTATCACCTACTGTAAATTTGTCATAATGGCATCTCTAAAATGGGGAATATACTGTTCACAGAGTTTAAGGGAAATTGGAACCTTAAAAATGACTTAATGGGCAGACCCCAGTTCTTAGTTCTGCTAACCCAGCACTCTCTGGATGACACCGAAGTCCTTATTTGGAGTCAGCAGAGACAAAGGATCTGAGCAACATCTCAGATTAGTTTTCTGTCCTGTCACTTAAAATCATATGAACGTGCCTTAGCTCTCGGCATCATGTATGTAGTTCTCATTTTCACACTATTGAACATTGACTTTTGCAGCTGGTGACTTTTTATGAAATTAAATGCTCGCATCTGAGACCACTTTCTTAAATGGGAGATGACTTTCATTTGTATTATATTAGATTGAAGGAATTTCTCAGAAGAAATCAAATCATATAGACTATCACCTGAAGGTATACATATTAGCAACCCCATGCTCAGGAAGAGAGATGGGAGGCTTCACACCAAAATGCAAGCACACTGCTCTCCCCTTTAACTGGTCTTTAATATTCTGCCTGCAGCACAATGCATTTTCAGGTACACTATAATTTTTCTTGATAGAAAAATAGCCTTTTCTCAAATCATAGACAGCTAACATATTAAACATCAGAATCTCAAATAGGAAAAGGCATTTAGAGCTTAAATTTTTCTACCTGAAAATAAACTAGGCACCTTAAAAAATCCTTTTAATCTATATATAGCTCAGTAAATAACAGATTTTAAAAGATCTCATAATTTAAAATTTGAGGCCCATTCTTTCGCACAGCACGACCCCTTCAGAATACTTAACATAAACTCACATTTTATTGGGCAAATATAGAACCCTTCAAATAGCTTGAAAAGGTATTCTCTCTCTGGAGGGTAATTTCCCTTTCTAATCATCTGTGTCACATAGGTTTGAATAAGCGTAGGGAACAGAGAAAGTCTTCCCAGGAACAATAGAATTATAATAGATGGTAATGCCCTTTCATTTGGCATAATTCTAACCACTTGTTTAATAGCATTAATCATTTTCTTTCACAACAAATCAAAGAAATTTCAGTTTTATGCTTCCCAAAGACATTCATTTGGGATGAGTCAAGTAGCCGCTAAAAATACCATAGATTCTCACTTGAAATTGGTGAATTTAATCAAGATCCCAGCCGTTGCAATTGCCTGTTCATTCGGGTTGATGTGAGTAGAACGTTTGCTCTGGATCTGAGTATTTCTGAGTGATGCCTAATGGTTTTAGAGAAGAATCTACTTAGGCAGGTAACTGAAAATAGCCTCCCTCGGGAAAGCTTGGGGCACAATAAATTAGCAGAGGCCACGTTGCTCAAGTGAACCAAAGAATGGTGGGTCCTGTAGAAATTGCTGGAAATAAGGGACCAGCTCACAGACCCATTGGGGTGTGGGGATTCACACTAGCACCGGAGTGCTCAGCCAACTGCCACCTCACTTGAGCTTAACTACTCAAATACTGCCAACTTCCTAAATCACTTCTCTTCTAAGACAATCTCTACTGAAGCAGAGAAAATGAAAGATATAACGTCAACCCACAAACCGCACAGAAGAAAATGCTCAGTTTTCCTGCCATCATCCTAACCCAGAACTACCTCTGCTCTCCCGGAGATGTCTTCTGTGAATATTCCTAGTCTAAGACATGTTCTTCTCCATGATAGGAATTAGAACAGAGGCTGCAAAACCGAAATGCGTGTCAGATTTAGGAAACTCACGCAAGAAAAGAAATGAACTTAGTGGATGCTGGAACAATTTGGTTAAGAAAGATGAAATTCTAAGTAAAAAAGCATGGCCAGTGCTCAACTTCCACCAAGGGCACCCTCACGGGAATGAGAAGACCAGCAGAGGTGCCACGATGGGCTGTTTGTTACCATTGAAAGCTAAAAGGTCCCCCTTACTGTTCTAGATCCTCAGAATTGTAAGACAGAAATATAAACTGCTACATGAAATTTCTTACTCTCAAGTGCTAGCAAGTAAAGTTTTAAACAAAACATTGCTTGTTAAAAAAAAATCCTACCTGATTGCACCTGCAATTTATAGATGAAGGAAATGAGAAATGACAATAGAGATGGCAGAAGTGTCACTCTGCTGACGTTATCAGTGATTCTTGGGTTGCACTGTTATAAGGAACTCTTTCTGGGCCACAGTAACACCTACAGCTCCTGATCTACAATTTCCGGGCTGTCCAACTCTAAAAGCTTCTGTCAACATAGAGACCACCAGAGAAAGAAATGAAATGGGACAGGGGATGACAACTGTTAGCATACAGGGAAGAAGGCAAGAATACCCACCTTACACATGCTGCTAAGCCAATCCGAGGCCGCTGGAAGGGAAAATTCCAAGAACCAAGAAATGCAAGGCAGAAGCTGTATATCACTGAGAAACATGCAGCACAACAGAAAGAAACCAAGTTCTCACCAAGGCAATGATATTTAGAGCCTGTGCACTGTACCGAAATATTTGAGGCATTGTCAAACTCTCTCTTTATTATATAGACTCAAACTTGATATCTAAACACAACATAGATCACTGGGCAGAATAAGGCAATTCCACACCTCTTCTCTCTCTCTTAGAAAGAACCCGAGCATTGAGATTTGTGGTCAATGCTATATCTCCTTTTCTCCCCACCAAGAATGGTGTTTTGCTATCTAACATTTTGAAACCAACATTTCTGAGATGTTTCTAGACAATCTGTGAGGAGTTAATAATAGTAACACAGAATGAATTAACAATGGATCACTCAGGCTCAATTTCATTTCTTTTCCTCCTGTCCCACTGAGGCCTGTGACATCTTAACTCATTTAGACCCCAACACATTGGCACTGAATCAGCAAACCCAACCCCGTTTCCTAAGCTGGAACAAGGAAGGATTAGAAAGACAAAGTTTAAGCCAAACCACGTGGCCCCGCATCCTGAATGGTACCTGCTCCGGCTTCAGCCCGGGTGGGACCCAGGCATACTCCTCCAAGGCGCAGCCCGAGTCGTCATCCGAGGTCGAGTTTCTCTGGAAGTCAAACATGAGCTTGCTGATGGTCTTCTCCATCTCCAGTGGCATCACGGTCACCATGTGCTCCTCCTGGCGACACTTGCAGTGCAGGCAGATCTTCCTGCGAGCAGCAAAAGGAGTGGTGAGAAAGAAGGAAGAGGAAAGCATTTCTTTCACAAGCTGCCAGTCTCCTGCCCTTGTACCCCAAACCACGAACACATTCCTTGGCAATGGGCTTCTGGCAAAGACATGTCAAGCTGAGATCCGAGCACACCTTTCTCTGCGGAAGGTGAGGCACACGCACAGTGTGGAAACAGGGTGCAAGGTCTAGGGCCTACTAAGCACAGAGACATGTGAGCCCTGGCCTTTGCTAACCCAGTATTCTGCAAGGAATGGAAATGCAATCATCTCCTTGCATTGCAGTGGTATTCCTCCACTGTGATAGCCACTGCATACATATAACACACACTGACCAGAAACCTTGCTGGGAGATTTAACACCCTGACAAGACCCTGTTGTTATGAAAGTCATTCTCCAAAGTCATGGAGAATGGAAGAAATGGTTTTTAAAAAGAACTGCAGGTGAATTTTTCTTCACAAAGAGCAAATAGGATGCTAGGATCTCATAGAAAAGACATTTTCACCTCCACTAACTAAGTCTCTGGTTTGAAATTCCAGTAAGAAACTCAGTTTCTCCCATGTTGTTAGTTTTTGAAATATACATGAAGATCATGCATGTAAATTACTTCAAAAGGTAGCAGCCAAAGATAAAATTCTCTCCCCCTAACTGAACATTTCTCTTTTAAGGTTACCATCTGTTCCCTTATCCATGGCTACAGAAATGATGAAGTAATAAAAATGTTGATGTCAGCAACACAAAACCATTTCTAGCTTCCATCAATAAAATAAAAAGACAGGAATGGAGAACATTTTAAGAAAGTACACTGAATCTGTGCACTGTGGCCTGTGTTATTAGTTTCCGTAGCACCTTATAAAGGCACTCACTTGGGACTCTAACCTCCACATATGCATGAAGTTTTTGACAACAGACGAGTTAAGATATAATTCACACACTGTAACATCTACACTGTTACTTTTTTTTGGTAAAAGTATCTCTTTAGTACGGTACCTAATGATTATATTCCTTGCGGGAGTTGGTACAGGTACACAACACATCTTAATTCAATTTCATCTCCTCCCTACCTCCCCACCTCCATCTCTTGATCCCCTTTTCCCATTTGAGAAAGTCTTATCTCCTTAATTCCTACTATCTATCTTTTATTTTGCTCTTATTTATAATTTGAGTTTCTCATATGAAAGAAACCATGCAATCTTTACACTTACGTGTCTGATTTATTTCAATTAACATTATGGTCTCAAGGTGTATCTTTTTTTCTACAAATGACTTGAGTTTATCCTTCTTTATGGCAAAGTAGTTCCCCACTGTGTGTAAATATCACATTTTCTTTATCCATTCATCTGTTGATGGACATATAGGCCAATCCCCAAATTTAGCTATTATGAATTGTGCTGCTATAAACAAGGGTATACATGTGCCACTGTAATATGACATCTTTAACTCTTTGGAAGATACCTAGAAGGGGAATAGCTGGGTTGAATGGAATTTCTAGTTTTAGTTTTAGTTTTTTTTTTTTTTTTGGTACCGAGGATTGAACTCATGACCTTGTGCTTGCCAGGCAGGCACTTATGCCACTGAGCTAAATCCCTGGCCCTAGTTTTAGTTTTTTGCAGAACACCCATACTGATTTCCATAGTGGTTGTACTAGTTTATGCCCCCCCCCATATAAAAGTGTTCCTTTTGCTCCACAGCCTTACTAGCATGTGTTAGTATTTCATTTCTTGATGATAGCCATTCTTTCTGGAGTAAGACGGAATTTTAATGTTTTAATTTGCATTTCTCTAATGGCTAGTGATATTGAGGATTTCTCTGTCTACTTATTGACTATTTTTACTTCTTATTCTAAAAAGTGTCTATTCAATTGTCCTTTTGGGGGGGTGGATCTTTTAATTGGGAGTCTATTTTTTTGAGTTCTTTGTATATTGTTTTAACATTTACATTTTTGCCCATTTTGATGTTAGTTTAGTACATGGTAGAGATATGGGTCTGGATTCAATCATCTGCATGTGGGCAGCCAGTTTTCCCAGCACCATTTATTTAAAAGGATAGCTTTTCCCCTGCATATATTTTTGGCCCTTCTTTCAAAGAACAATTAGTTGAATGCACCTGGGGTTGTTTCCGCATCATCTACTCTGTTCCACTGATTCACAAGCCTCTCTTTGTGCCAGTACCATGCTGTTTTCATCACTGTAGTTTTATAACTTCAGATCTGAGATTGTGATGCTTCCAGCTTTGCACTTGTGACTCAGGGTTGCTTTGCTGTTCCAGGTCTCTCTGGTTCCATATGAGTTTTAGCATTGTTTTCTCCAGCTCTGTGAAGAAGGCTGTTGGCATTTTGAATATCTGTTCTTTTAAAGTATGTGACTCAATGGCTCTTAATGTATTTGAAGTCACAGAATCATTACCAGTATATAATTTTACAGATCATACCCCCAAAACTGATGAGCATTAACAGTAACTTCTTCCCGTGTTCTGAGGCCCCGATAACCAGTAAGTTATTTTCTGCCTCTATTATTTTGTCTATTCTGAACGTTTCCTCTAATAAAACCATATAATATGGCTGGCTTCCTCCATGTAAAAAGATGTTAGGGTTTATCTGTGTCATAGCATTTATCAACCCTTCATTATCTTTTATCATTGAGTAATGCTCCACTGTATAGATAGTTTCTACTTTTCATTCACCAGTTGGTGGATGGCAGGACTCTTTCTGCTTCGATGAATAGTGATGCCCTGCATATTTAGGTACAAGTTGTGTGTGTGTGTGTGTGTGTGTGTGTGTATGTGTGTGTGTGTGCATACACACACAATCACAGCCATATATTTTCATTTCTCATGAGTATGTAACTAGGAATGGAACTGCTGCACCACATGGTTACTTTACATTTAACATCTGAGGGACTGTCCAATTGTATGTCCAATTGTATTCCAAATATCTGCATTGCTGTATAACTTATCAATGAATGAGGGTTCCACCTTGTTACTATCTCTCTGTGGTAGCCATCCCAGTGTTGGGGGCAGGAAGTAGTATTGAGTAGTGATTTTGATTTGCATATTTTTAATGGCTAACAAAATTGAGTATCTTCCAATGAACTTACTATGTATTTTCTTTGGAAAATAGCTGCTCAAACACATAGTCTATTTTTTCATTAAGTCATTTGTGATTTTACTGCTGAGTTATAAGCAGTCTTTTTACTTTCTGCATAATGTTCAGTGAAACACAAATGTGTTTTAAATTTTGATGCAGTTCAGTTTACTTTTCCTCTGTTGCTTGCACTTTTGATATCCTATTTAAGAAACCACTCATGAACTCATGGTCATAGAGATTTACTATCAAGAGTTTTAAGCTTTAAGCCCTTATGTTTAGGTCAATGATCCCTTTTGAGCTAATCTTTGCATATGCGATGAGGCAAAAGTTCAGCTTCATTCTCACATGGCTGTGCAGTTGTCTTGGTGCCATCTCAAAAACACATCTTTTGCCCATGGTTGATTTACCTTGGTGCTTTTGTCAAAAATTAAATGTGAGAGTTTATTTCTGGATTCTCAACTCTTTTCCACTATATTATTGTAGTTTTGCAGTAAGTTTTGAACCATGACATGTGAGTCCTGCCACTCTGTTTTCCTTTTGAAAAACTCTTCTGGTTCTTGCAGGGTAGGCCTCTTGCATTTGCACCCTTAAACTACGAATTTTTGGGTTAGCTTACCAATTTCTGCTGAAACGTCCACTGAGATTTCAATGGGGACCACACTGTATCAGTAGATTAATTTGGGGACTATTGCTTTCCTAACGCTGTTAAGGCTTCCAATGTGGGAACACAAGATGTCTTTCTATTCATGGCAGTCTATTTTAATTTCTTTCCATAGTATTTTGTGGATTTGAGGCACAAGTCTTGCATTTCTTTTATTAGACCAATTTTATATATTTTATTCTTTTTGATGCTATTTTTATTGAATCGTTCCTTTAATTTCATTTTCAGGTAGACAGTGTAACAGAACTGGATGTGGGTTTTTATACTGATGTTGCATCATACAACCCTGCTGAACTAATTTATTAGCACTATGTGCATGTGTTCTTTTCTATATACAAGATCGTGTCATACGTGGACAAGAAATTCCATTTCTTCCTTTGTGATGTCATGGCGTTTATTTCTTTGCTTTGCCTTAGTGCCCTGGCTTGAATCTGCAATACAATGTTGAATAGCAGTGGAAAGGACATGCCTTGTTCCTAACCCTAAGGAAAAACATCTAAGTTTTTACTACAAGTACTGATGCTAGACGTGATGGGACTTTTCCACAGATGCCTTTTATCAGTTTGAGGATGATCCCTTCTATGTTAGTCCCTTGAGAGTTTTTATCAGGAAATAATACCAGATTTCGGTAGATGCTTTTCCTGAGATGGTCAGTTGTTTTTAATCCTTA
Organism: Dolichotis patagonum; assembly: GCA_004027295.1. Classification (NCBI taxonomy): domain Eukaryota; kingdom Metazoa; phylum Chordata; class Mammalia; order Rodentia; family Caviidae; genus Dolichotis; species Dolichotis patagonum. The sequence continues at coordinate 12,093 of PVJX010000726.1, forward strand.
CTCTATGAATGTGTTATGCCTAAAGTTTGATACAATAAATGTACATGAAGAAATTAAATCACTTTAGCCCAGCCAAGTTAGGCTTGTTGGATCTTCGCACTTTCTGATTTTTATCACACCAAAATTCACACATACAGAATGCACACCTGGGATCTAGTTTACATCTCCAAGCTCAAAGATGTTCCATCAAAGAGGTTGCATTTGAAAACACAGCTCATTTTAATAGTAAATCTTTAATTAATCAGCTGCTGTAAAGAGGTCAGGGTTGTAGAATTTTTTTAATTCTTCAGAACATTTTAATTTTTTTTTTTGCCAGTTTATGACTTTAGAGGAAAAAAATTTCAGAGTGCTTAAGCAAATTTAGTAAGTTCTTCGGTGATTAGTGCTTTTTATCAGAAAGCCATACTTCAAAAACAAAATATAAAAGAATTTTAAAAACCAAATATAGTTCCCTAGAATATCCATAAATGAAACATTCATTTATTCAGCAATGCAGGCAGAATACAACATTTATTTTTGGATGGACCTCATCTAATGAATAGAAGTGCTGGGAGAAGCAGAAAACAAGAAAAAGCAAAATCTAGAGGGACTGATCACATCTGGAATGTGAGTCTCACCGCGTGCATGGGGCCAGGACCAAGGGCTCTATCTGGTCACTTAACAAACAAGATGAAGGACCTGGAGCAGGTGCTCAGGACACCTGACTAAAACAGTCCTGAGACATGGCAGCCGCGTGCTCAAAAGGGAACACACAGCCAGCAGTGGACACAGCCAACAATTCACACTCACATACCAGCTTAGAAGCCTAAAGGTGTGGGAAAGTGTGGCCGGGCTGGGCTGGGCAGGCACCTTAGTAGTGTGCAGAGCAGCAATCAAACTAGGATCTATCTGAGCCCTGAATGAAAAGAATCACTGATCAAAACTCACCTGCTTCCAACCTCAGAACTTCCGAACTCCTGAATAACAAACTCACTCGGGAAAGGCAAAATCCAGGACAAGAAAAGGAAAGAAAACAAAAATGGCAAATCAAAACCACAAGGGCCTTATCTATATTCCCAGTTAGCTGCCTGCCTTCTGCTATTCATTTATAATTAACAGGCACTTCTGTGGCTAGGCACTTTTATTTGCAAAGAATCTCCAACCTTAGTGATTCCATGACTGTGTTTGAAAAGGTTAATTTAGTAACTCTGCTCATGAATCTAGCAGCTAAGGCTCAGGTGCTCAGAGGGAACGGAGGGTCAGAGGAAGCCACGGGTTTTTCTGGATCCGCAGCGTCCTTCCCCCTGTGGGACAGCACAGCCGGCAGCACCAGCTCTGTTTTTCAATGCTCCGATGAAAGCTTTGCAGCCGAATGACGCATATTCGCAAGTGTGGGGGGAAGTATATGATTTGGCTTTTTTTTTAAAATAGACATTTATGAAAATAGAACCTGCTGGTAAAGCAGGATTTAATTTGAAAAAAATACACAAAGAGTGCATTGGTTTCATTCTGTCAGAGTTGACAGTCTACCTGCACATAATTGGGTTTGTGAATGACAGGTTTCCGAGGAATAAGCTGGGATTCAGACAGCAGAGATGCCACTCACCCCTGCCTCCCTGGCCTCTTCCTCCAAACAACCCCTGAAAATGCCACCTGCCATATTTATTCACTCACTTCCATGGTTAAGAAGCCACGATGGGCTCAGCCATGGACACACGGGACTTCAGGTAGAGGTCTCAGCACAGCCTGGTATCGGCACCCACAGTCACCCCATGTGGAAAGGACACACTTTACGGACAGTGGACTGACTTGCTGGGGTGTGGAAGGGCTCCTCACGGATGCACAGAGGGTGGGATGGATTCATCCCTGAGATGTTTACAGGTTACTTTCAGCCCTGAACCCTGGGCCTCGAGGCCTTGTTTGAGGTGAGACTTGCTAAGACGAAGGCAAAGAGTTCTTCTTGTAGAGCATGATTCTGACAACTGCCACTCACCAACTGTAGAGATATAGATCTGGAGTGTACTACAAACATTGCTAAGTCTTTTCTCTCCCTTTTCTTCTCTTATAGCTGTCTCCTTTTAATAAGGAAAAAAATGTTTTATAGAAGGACTCCTATGCCTACAGAAACTCCATACATAAAACAGAGTTACCTGGGTTGTTAGGAGGGAGACAGTAACTCCAGCTTCTCTCTGTGCAATCTCCTCCCCATTCTCCAGGTGTGTTTATGAACCTCAGGATCTCAGGGTCCAAACAGGCAAGTACAGAGACCACCATGCTACCTGGACTCCTCTAAGTCATTTCTAAAATATACCAAAATATGAACTAGATGTCTGATAACTGCACAGATGGAAAGAAAAAAAAAACAGAGGCTTTCAATTGCTCTTAAAAGATAATTCCTAATCCTGACTCTGCACAGAAATGATTCTAGTCACAAGAAACTGTGTATCTGGTTGCCAAGATATTGCATGCTGGTGCTTGGGAGGAGAGGCCTTCCCTGTCCCTCAGCCACGGACTAGCTAGGGATGAACCGGTACACCAAAGAAGGCATTTCCTGGGTGTGCCAGAGATAGTCACAAAGCACGCCTGAGGGGCCCAGCAAGTTTTCTGAGCCCCACACAGCTTTCCAGCCATGGTAGGGGCTCAATGACAACCCGCCCTGTGCAGTGTCATAGCTCTTGCGTGATTCTTCCCATCTGTCACTCAGCAGGGCGCCTTCCACGGCATGTGTGCAGCCAGGTGTTGGTGACAGGGAAGACCACACGGGCCACCAGAGCAGTGTCTCTCCTCAAAGCCCTGCCACCTCGCCTCCTGCTTCTCATTGCCCGGAAGCTATGGGACCCTGGGTCCCAAGTCCATGGCCAGACCACATTCAGGCCATATTCACACACAGGATCAAGGGACAGAACACCAAAAAAGTGGCTCAGTCCTAGCACAAACCAAGTGACTGATGAGGAGTGAGCAGGAGTGAGCAGGCTAAGCTGAACATCTCTAGGCAGCCAAGGGCGGTGTGTAGGTTAGACAAAGGCCTCCACTGCTCTTCCTTAATAACATGTGGGTCCAACACACCTGAATTCTCCCATGACCCTCACTTACTAGAGGCAAAAGAATAGCTCTTTAGATCTGTAATAGTAAAGAGGAAAAGGGACAATATTTTCCTCCTCTTTTATACTTTCCATAATTTAAAGTTACTGTTTCCTTATCCTTAAAAATAAAAAGGCAACATAAAATGGATGTACAAAATAATCAGGAATTACAGATAAGCAAGGAGAAGGAAAAAAATTTCAAAACAGTCCCAATCCCAAAGATAATCACTGCTAAACAGAAACAGCTGCTGGTCCCTTCTCCCTCAGTGCTAAGGAACTGCAGACCAGACGCCACCCCACATGCTCCCATCAGTGAGAGCAACGGGACAAGATTCTGGCCCAGAACGGCCCAGACAAGAGCCAGACCTCCGCTCCCTGGAAAGTAGATGCACATTATCCAATCCAGATAAACGGGTTTGTTCTGATCTAGTGCACTGTTGACCGGATCAAAACCGTACTGACGGGAATTACTTAAATGCCTGTGGGGATCACAGAGTTAAAAGTGAGGTCCTTCAGATGAAAAACATCTGAAAACCAGATTTTAATAGCTATCAACTTCCCATATTCTGTGCAAGAGGAGAGAGGTGGGGGATGTATAATTTAAAACCCCTGAGACACGAGGCGTGAATGGTGTCTTTGCGTATCCGCCACATACCTGCCAGTGCAATGCCTTAACCACTTCAGACCTCTGATGGATCTGCCTGGGGAGACACTGCTCAGCAGGGGCTGGAGAGGGGCCTGACTTGCTCACACTCCTCTGTTGCCCCAGTTCCCCGAGTTTCCAATGAGAGCATGGACTCGTCACCTGTGCCAAATCCCCCTCCTAAAATACACCCAACAGTCTCTTTTGAGTTGACTGACCTCTGGCAACACTTTTCCCATCATTCAGAAAGGAATGTGTCTGGGGTGCAGAGAGTTTTACTGAGCTGCGGGACACCTAAGCACAAGAAAGTAACTAAAAAGCCAGCTGGTGGTGTTTCCTAGTCTGACCCAGAGGAGCTCAGCCAAGAGGGTGGGAACGGAAGAAGGTCTGGTGCCCCAAGATACTGCTGAGGCTGCCCGGCCATAAGCAAGCTGAGGAGTGAAAGCTGAGCTGTCACAGGAGCCTCAGCTGTCTTCCTCAACAACCACTGGGGTCGCATAACATCTGGCCTCACGAGTGCCTTGGCTCCTCCATGGCCTCATAAAATACATGAGGAGGACTGCCCATTAGCAAGGAAAGAGGAAGGACATGTTGCTATGGATCCCAGCTGGAATGCACAGGGATGGTCCAAGAGGGGAGAGTGCTCCTAGGGACCGGGGCTCCCTGTAACCTGCAGGGCCCTGCTCCATCACGGAGGATGGCAGGTAAGGGTGAACGCATGGCTAGGTTCTATATTAAAATAATTGCTTATATGGTAATTTTATAATAGTCATACTGTTGCTCATAGTCTCGCTCATTTATCACTCTCAGCAGTCCTGTAAAGCTGGAATTTTATCCGTTTTCACAGATACAAAAATTTATGTTTAAATTCCTAAATGACTTGACCAAAGTTACACAGATTAGAACCTGTGTTGTTTAACTCCAAGACCAGTGTTGTCTATTACCTTGTTTTTAGAAAATTGGTTCAATACTCCTCCCTTCCGTCTAACCATCCATCTATCCACCTGTCCATCTGTCTTTCCATCCATCCATCCATCTATCCACCCATCCATCCGTCATCTGAATCTATCCATCCATCCATCTATTCAACCAACCAAACAGTCATTTACAGACAAAATAATAAATTGTGTGCTGGACCTTGTACTAAGGTACTTAAGCCAGACAATCTCCCTACCCTCATAGAGCTTCCAGCCAAGTGAGGAAGACAGATAACAGTCAAGAAAACAGACGAACTTGCCCTGCATAGACCAAGATAAGTGTTTCAGTACAAAGAGACAAAGGATGGCTTGGGACTGCTGACTTCATGAAAGGGACAATTGAGTTGCAATTAGAAGCTGACTGCAGATAGCTGGGAGAAATGGGATGGCCAGAGGTTCTCCAGCAGAGGGAAAGGTACTCAAGTCTCCAAGGGCAAAGTGACTTTCTTAGTCATTCTCAAGAGCTGTTAGTGTGGCTTCCCTCCACCCCAGGACTGTCTGCATTGGTTGATCACAGTGGCCAAACTGGCTAAGCCACTGTCTGTCCCAAAGCCCAAGCACAGATGTGAAACTCAGGGACAGTGCCATCGTAGTGGGCGTAGGAAAGTTCCTCCATTCTCCCCAACTCATGTCTCCTTGGAATTCCTGTATCTCTCCGTCTAGATACCCAGACGCCAGCATATCCTGTTATTTGCAGCCATTCTGGCTCCTTCCCTCCCTCCCCCAGTCACAATACTTTGTTTATGCTCTTCTGGCAAACACTCAGTCTGAATGAGGGACCCAGGCATGAACCCTGACACTTGCCATGTCTGGAAGCGAGATTGCTATCTCTGTGAGAAAGGAAAAAAAGGTTTCCTAATAAACACAGAAGCCAAAGGGCGGCGACCATGACAGGCCCAGCTGGGTAGAGGCTGGTGTGAGCTGAGTGCCAGTGCCAGGCTGCCTGGTCCTGTCCTCCTCCCTCCCGGGTGATGGCCATCTGCACAGAGAAGTTCCTCTTCCCAGGGGCTGAAGGTGGTGCAAGGGACACTCAGTGGCTGTAATGCCCTTTTCTCAATGCACCAACTGTCCCAACGAAGAAAGACTCAGTGCTCTATGGCAGATACTTAATTTATCTTGTCATTCTCAAGCAGTGGAAACACTGTTACCTGTTTTACAAATAAATTTCTTGCATTGTTCTGCTCCAAAGCACACATTTTTAAAGGTTTTTGCACTGTACCTTTATTTGCAGGTATGAACCATGAGGGGCTGAAGGTCAGGGTTTTAAACTGGATTTCCCCAGAATGGGACCCTGAGAGGGTGTCTGAGTAAGACATGCTGGAGATGATCCTAAGAAGGAGAAGGGCAGCAAGTTCACAGCTTTGAGGATCCAAGAGGAACCGTGGATGACAGTCCTGAATATTCCTCGGATGAGGTCCACAGGAGAATAGGAAGAGGCAGGGTCCTTATCTACCAATTCCCTGGGGTCACTGGCTGAAGGCCACTTTGAGGCCCTTTGTCCAACCAAACCAAACGCAAACGAAGCAGACTCCAGCAGAAAGCTGTAGTTGCTGCTGCAATGAGAGCGCAGGTCAGAGCATGCTGTAACTGTGAGTGCTCGAGGGACCTGGGACAATGGCAAGCATTGGTGGCATTTTTTACACAACGATCCACTGAGCATCTACTTTGCACCATGGGTGGTGGTAGGTGTTGGAAGGGGCTAAAGCAAAGGCAAACAGAAAGCTTACAGTGAGGAGTCCCTGTCTGATTTGAACACAAAGATAAAGCCACAAGGAGCCGGGCTATACATTTCAAAGTGGAAGAAACTCATGGGGATACTGAAGAGACTGGCCTTGTTCTGAGGTGACAGATGCTAAATACAGTCAGATAAAGGATGATGTTTGCAAGGGATCCTCAGACGGTTCCCCAGTAGTAATGGTATGTATGTGCAGGGAGGGAGGAAGGAAGTGGGATGAGGACATCGGTGCACAAATGTGGCAAAACGGGACAACAGCAAATCCACAAGGGTCCTTCCATTATGTGTGGAACTCCTATGCATAACTTTTTTTTCAATATAGAAAATCAGGCAACAAAACAAGCAATACGGAGACTGTTCTCTGGTCGTTATTAAAGCGGGAGGTGCTGTGTTTCAGAGATTCCTGGTTAGTCAGATGCTCCTTGGGGAAGCTGGATCTGAAGTTGCTGAGCAGGTGGTTTCTAGGCACACGGAGAAGGAAGGAATATTCCTGGGAGGTGAATAAAGGCAGAGAGGTGGGATGGAACATGATGTCATCACGACTCTGAGAGGGGTGAGCTCCATGTGCAGTCCAGGAAGAGCTCCGGCTTTATTGTAAAAGGGTTCACGAGCCAACGAAGAAGCTGCCTGCCTACCAAGCACACAGATAGCTAATTCAGCATCATGATGAGTAGACACAGTGAGCCCTCAGAGGAGGAGAGCTTGGCCATTGCTGGTGTCTCCATGGCAACACTACCTGCATCACTGCATCCCTCTGCTAGACTGTGGGTATCTAGAGAGCTCTGATTTCCTCGGCTGTCAGACCCACTCCTCTGCTAAGAATGAGCCGAGGTACACAGCACAGGTTACTGCTCAGGATACATGCCTCCACTCTGTCCACATGCTAACTAGAACTTCATGGCATGTGTTTTTGCTTCACTGAATGTTCGGCAGAGCAGGTTCGAAAGGCTCTTCCTTTCCAGATGAGTCACACAGGGTAACAGTCCCTGAGGAAACAACTGCAAACTGAATCTAATACTTTTTACCTCCAAATTTTAATGCCTTTCTCTCCCATCCATCACCAAAGTGCTTGTTTAGCCTCTACGCCTTTTGTGGAAAGGGTTGGCTAACCTCAGACAAGATCTGAGGCATATTAAATAGTTCTGTGAGTATTTCCAGACAGTGTGGTGGGTCTGAAGCCCTCCAATCTGGAGTAACGGTGACTTGGAGTCCCATCCTAACTCTACGGCTTCACTGAATAGCCATTAGCATCAAATAACTTAACACATGTATCACACTTGGGACACAGTAAAGCCTGACTATGTGCCAGTGAGCTAGAAAGGAATACAGAGAGAAACCTACAGGAAAATAAATGGATAAAAGCAGTCAGAGTTCCTGTTTTCTAACAATCTGGACTCCATATTGAAAAACACAGTGGTGAATGACTCGCGTCTCTAGGCCCTTATTAAATTCAGTGTATCTTAGAAGTACTGGGCCAAGCAAGGTGATCCGATCTCTGTGCTCACCAAGGGGTTTCTTCTCCTTGACCAGGCTTTTGATTTTTTTCAAGGTCACACAAATGACCTTCATTTGTACCAACATGTGGAATGCGGTGAGGTTAGAAATTAAAATGACCTCTTGAGCCTGTCAGCAGGAACTTTGGAGCTCACCAACACTTTCTATTCACCTTGAATTGTCATTAGTCTCTCCCAGGTGACCTGGAAGGGCAGGGATTGTGGACAGGTGGGAGGTGCAAGGCTCCGAGAAGTAAAGAGCTGTGGTGCTTAGAATTCAGTGTTGGAGGTATCCAAATTCCACATCTTTCTATCTCTGACCAGAGAAAGTAAAGTCACCTTGATTCCATGTCTGGGGTATGAGCTCCTCGGTTTTTCTCTTTGAGACATTTTCTGACTATTGTGGGACTCTTCTAAGCATGTCCAGTGCCTTTTTTGCTTATCCTCAAACCATGCGATGAGATGGGAATGATTAATAACTTCATTTTATAGTTGGGACAGTTGAGTCTCGACCACTGAATGGCATCCACCCGAGGCCCTTCCCCAGTCACCCGCAGGCCTTTCTGAGGCCCCTGCAGACGGACTGCATGGGTCGCATAATCCACGTAAGACAAGTTCTGCTTTTCTCCCCGTTCACACAGAGGCCCCCGAATCACTGGCAAGTCATAGGAAATTCTTAAGTGGCTGCTTATTAATAACATTTTCAGTTTATATTAGGCCGTCTTTCATCCCGGGGAACGAGGCCAGCTCTGTACACAGAGATCCACAGAGATCCAGCCATCTCTGGTGTGGACCCGAGCCAGCTGGCACCAGCATCCCTCAGGGGCTTGGCTTGTGGGGATTCTGGCGCTGCTCATGCTCTCTGAAACTTGACAGGGGCCCTTTAATATCTATGCTGAAGGGCTTGAGGCAAAAACTTCCCAGAAATCTATGCTCCTCTGCGAATGAGGCCAAAGGCTTGGGACGACCCCCGCGGGCTTGCGAAATAAGACCATCAAGAAATTGAGTGCTTACCAAATCCCAACACTGGATGTAAAGCCCCTCCATTCATATTGAGTTAGATGCAACAGGGAAAGATGTTATTTTCCAAGAGAGACCTGGATCTGGTCAAGACCAAGGCCAAAACCCAACAAAACAAAACCCTTAGGGTTTCCCACAGGAGGGACAGGCAAGATGCTGACTTCTCTTCTTCAGCTGGACCTAGGGAAACAGTTTTTGTGGTTTTGTTCTCGGCCACAACGCGTTTCCTCATTCTGCAGCAGGGAAGGAAGGCGGGAAGTACACAGAGAGAAAATAACTTTTCCTGGCTTCATATTTTATTGGAAAGAAGCCCTTGAAAAATTAGATTCACATGGTCTATGGTAGTAAGGTTTTGAAAACACTGAAAGATGTGCTGTATTCTGACGACACCTCCTCGGGCCTGCTGGACAGGGTGATGGCCACGTGCTTGGGCACAGGTGACCTGATGCACAGCCAGGCTGCATCTCAGTCACTTACTTGTTATCTCTTTCCCACATCTGCACTGTCTCAGTCAGCTCACTATCGCCTCTTGCCTGTACTACTGCCACTCACTGCTCCCATTCCTGCCCTTCTAGAATCTCATTTCCACCTGTTTTTTTTTTTTTAAACATTAACATTAAGACTCATGTCCCCTGCTTGAAATCTGTCACTGGCTTCCCAGTGCAGGAAGCAGGCGGGCAAGCCCCTTGATGCTGGCCTGTGAGACCCCATGGGACCCGGCCATTCTCTATTTCAGCTGAATATGTTCTACTCTCCACCTTGCTGAGCATCTCAGCCACAGAGGCCTCTGTTTGTCCCCTGTGCCTGCCAAGGCTATTTGCAGTGGCCATTGTGCCTGGCACATCTTTCCTTCGCTCCTCATGGGCTGGCCAGCTTTTCACCACTCTTGTCACCAATCAAAGACACAAACCCTATAAAAAAATCTACTTCCTCTTTCATTCCCCATCCTGTTAAGTGTCTTTTCTCTTAACATTTGTCCCTATCTGAAATTATTTAGCTCATGGATATGTCTCCCGTGGTTCCCACTGTAAGGTAAGTTCCATAGCATCAAGAATCTTATCTTGTACTCTGAATAAACACTGAATCCCCAATAGCTAGTTCAAAATCTAGCTTGTCAGTTTTCAACCAGTAAGTCTCAAACCCTTCACTGGCACACACACAAATATGGTAAGTGTATGAATTTTGTAATATTTGGGTTTTTTTTTACAACTAAAATATATATATTGCTACAGTGATGCTAAAATGTGCAGTATGATTCAACTACAGGGTGATTCAACTATCTTCAAGGCATCAAAGACAGACTGCCTTTATCCTCAATTGATGAAGTATGCATAAAGAGTAAGGGGAGGATTACTACTTTAGAGAAGGTGCTGTAACTTCAGCATAATTTAATTGCCACGTATACGACAAAATGTCCAACATTTAAAAGGATGCTTTGAGAACAGTAAGACTGAAAATCCACAGCCTTGCCCAAAGAAAATGATCAAAAAATTATCAAACTGCCTAATGAAGAACAAAAACTGTCTAAGAGACAGAAGCCATAGAAGCTTATCTGACCTTGGTATGTGAGACCATAGCACTAGATTCACTCTTCTATAAAGAGGGAGAAACTCATGATTCTTTCGCAGGGTTAGCATCGGCTCCTGGTAGACACATAGCAAGTGCTGTATTTTCACAGGGCAGAAGAATGTTCTTTTTATGCCCTATCTTAGCCTCTGGATGAATGTACAATAACACACTTCTTGGCCTCGCAGTTCTTAACTTTCTGGTGACTTGGTAGCTCTGAGAATCTAACGAGAGCTGGGATCCACTCCCTGAAAAAAATGCGGGCCCACACATGACCAGAAAATTACATGCTTAACTTTCAGAAAGATCCACCAATGCTATTAGTCCTTTGGCACTTTTGGATCCTAAGCTAAACAGCCTGGTTAAGTGCAAAAGACATTCTCCAGTATTTTAAACTATCCACAGAGCCTGTATCCTGCAGCTGCTCAACTGCTATTTCTCACTCTCTGCAGCATTCTTTCAAAAATTCAAAATAGCGCATGATATCATAGTTACCATTTAGGATGCTGCGTCTTAGCAAGAGAGTGGTGTAGGATTGAGAATGACTGGAAAGCAGAGGCAGGGCAAGTCCTCCTGGTGACCAGGCAGTGGGACTGACAGGTGAAAGGAAGGCCGGCCAGGCTCCCTGATCATCGGAGCCAGGAGACTGGGTGACTGCGCTGCCCTGTGCTTCCCCTCTGGGACCCTCCTCGTGAGGACCAAAGCCACTGTCGGGGAGCAGGAGCACGAATCCTTGTGCTTGCTAATGAGGCAGGGCCCAGTTTGGAGATCTGCACAGGAAGCAGGCAGGGTGGAGGCTCACTGTGCAGCTGGAGACACACAGGAAAGCTTCTCCTGTAGTCTGAGCTGACAGGCATTCCTGAGCTGACAATGAACTCAAATGCATGCCCGAGACTCGGGCAGAGGTTTAAAGGTGTCCTGAATCCTGAAGGGCAGGCTGGAAGACAGGTGCCAGTAGCTGAGGGCCATGCAGATGCTTAACCAGGGGCAGGCACTCCCTCTGCCCTGCCACCTAACTGCTGGCTGCCCTGCCCAGTGGGCACCACCCAACACAGCCACCCACGAAGGGGGCGTTTTTCCTCCAGCCTCATGCAAGAGAGCTGGATACAGAGCCCCCATCACCAGTAATGGTAAGTGACAGGAGCCTTAAGAATGGTCATTATTAATCAAAATAACAGGATGTGTTTCCCAGAGAAAGAAAAAAAATCTATTAAAACCTTAATTAACCAAACTTCAACTAACTACTTCAGTAAGTCCACAGATCACCCACATTTAGGTGAAAAAATCAAATGGAGAGTAAGTGGAAGGTAGAATTTCTTTCCAGCACACCTAGGAAATGGCATGCTGGAAAACACAAGTGTGACAGATATTTACCAGATGGAAATGAGAGACAACTTCCAGAGCAGCCAAGAGGAGAGCCAGCAAGCAGGCAGGTAACATCTCGGGACACCGACGACCAAGGGACACAGGCTGCCCAGAGGGCTACAGTGAGGACCCTGAGGCTGCCGGGATGCAGGCTGTGAGTGAGGTGTAGCGAGCGGGGTTGGAGGACAACAGTGCCTGGAATGTGCCACCCCGGTGCTCAGCTTGCTGGACTCTTGTACGTAGGGTGCTAGTAGGGGCACACATTCAGTGGATCTCACTTCCCCACTTCGGAAACTCCCCGTTATTCAGATAGGAGCTACTGGAGAACACTACAGAGGGTGACGGAAGAAAGTAGACATCTGTACTCCTATCGCACTGCAGCCTGGTGCTCAGTGAGGTGACAAAGGTCCACCGTGCATGGTACAGAGTCATCTCTCCGGCTCCCATTCACAGCACATCACTGGGAACTCACTTGGGGTGATCATTCACATGGCCACCATGTCCTGAACACCAGGGACACTCAGGTGGCTGAGCTCTGCTCTTCCTACTAGGGCAGGACAGTGATGAGACACGGTCTAAATTTGCAAAACCAGGACTGAAAATGAGTGAGGATTTGATTCCAAATAACTGAAAACTCAGTCAGATTTCTTTCTTTTTTTGATAGAAGAGGTACTACCCTGGACCTTCACACTAAGCTACATCCCTAGCTCATTTTATTTTTTATTTTAAGACAAGGTCTGACTAAGTCATTAAATCTTCAGGTTAGGCTTGAATTTGCAGTCCTCCTGCCTCAGCCTCCCAGAGTGGTGGGATTACAGGCATGTGCCACCCAGCCTAAACAAAACATTTTTTGTCCTCCTTTGTGCTATCCAAGACAAGCAAACATCTGTGCTCCTCAAAACATTGCAAAGTATTTTATTTTATATAAATTGCAGCAGTATTTTTTTTTCTAAAAAACAATACGATTTTTACCTGGGAAATAACTTAGTATAATCCCAGGTACTTAAGATATTTGTAAGCATAAGTATCATATAAAACACAAGTGCAACCCAGAAAAAAAAACACAAATGCACACCTGTGTGTGCATGCGAGTGTGCACATACACACAGAGTGCCAATACCCTTCACATTGACTGTCCCTATGAATTATGAAGGCTTCAGAATCAGCTAGTGTGAATAACTCAATTCTCAGCATGATCAGTTACTAGCAGTGTGATGCTGAGCAAGTTATCCAACCTCTCTGTGCTTGGTCACCAGAAAAAGGAGATGATACTAGAGCCCACCCCATTGGAAGAGGATTAGCCATACACTGTCTGGTAGTCATCATTAAATGTTAGCTATTAATTATCTGTACTACTCCGAGGAGGGCCAAACTGAGTCATGGGCAGCTAAGTGAATTGGATGAGGTTTACTCAAATAAGGAATCAGAACCTAGGGCTTCTCAATTTAGCTAAGTCTCCTTTCCCATGGAGCCCTCTGCGTCTGCTACACACTGAGTTAGAAGCGGCAGACATGGAGTCTGCATTCAGCAGTGGCAGTGCAGACACAGTGACAGTGACCCCGGTCAGTCCCCCGCCCTCTGCAGGACACCAGGCACAGGATAAGGAGCCTCAGTGGTGCACTGCCCTCAGCTCCCCACCATGGGGAGACTCATCCAGAGGCCAGATGCTCTGGGCTTCCTGGGAGGGCGCCTCCTTCTCACCACACAGACAGGGCAGATCCTGGGGTAAAACCTGACCTTTTCGCTCCCATCAGGAGCAATCAACTGCGGTTACAGTCCTTCCATGCCAAGGCTGGATCCACTCAGAACATGTGTGTTCATTTAAGGTCAAGGCAAGCAGGGAAACTTACACCTCATGGGCTTGAGACTCCCATATTAGAGAAGACAGAACCAAGACTCAGAACAGAGGAATAGACTTGCTGGTCAGCCCTGCCGTGTATCAACTCTGACCTCCACCTAGAACCCACGGTGTTCCCTGCGCCACCAGTGTGGCCCATCGCAATCCCTCAGGGTCCCGCTCATCCCACGAAGGGCTTCTTCCTAAGGCCCGTGGGCTTCACTCCTCACCCGAGGGGTCTTCCCAACATTCTGCCCACCCCTACTCCCTCATCCTAAAAACCACACTCAATGCAGTGGGTTCCTTTCATGCCTGTCATATTCTCTTACATGTTCCAAAATTTTGCCAAAAGATTGATCAAAAACATTTTCCATCAATGGCTAAATAATAAGTTTTGCAAATAAGGGATCTATAGAGAAGATCTAGAAAGAAAATAAAAAGCATTACAAAGATATTACAAGGAAAATGGTTAATAAGCCAAGGATAGTATATATACCATCTTGGACTAGGATCATCTTGAGTTTGAATCCCAGTCTTGCTTTTCACCATCTGTGTAACCCAGAGCAACCTCTAGGCATTTTGGTGTCTTAACTGTTCGCTGGGGGCAACAATACCTAGCTGCAAGACTGCTGGGGGACTCAGTAAGACCAGTTACAGAAAGCAGAGGTTGGCACACGGTAGCTGCTCAATCCATTATGACAGCCACATAAATACTAATACCCAGACTACGCACAGACACATGGACACCCAAAACACACACTTCCATGTACGCCACAGCTGACATTGTGACCATGGAGAGTTTCTCAGCTGAGCCCTGGAACTTTTGTGAACAAATATCTTTATGGGCGCACAAGTGACAAATGGATGCCAAGAAAAGAGCTGGAAAATGGCTCACCGCCCAGCTGAAATAAAATGCTAAGCATTCTGGTCTCAGTTACTCTTAACCCCGGATGGGGCTGGGTAATATTGAAAAGGTTAGATTTTAAGCAGCCAAGGAGGGGGAGAGGGACTTGAGGCGGATGATGCTCCCAGGGTGAATGGGTGGAGGGAATGGAGTCAGGGCAGGCGGGTGGGGTGGGGTGAGCCGTCAAAGGGTCCCGAGGTGAGTTAATCTCTCCTCCATATCCGGAGAGAAAGCCCAAGCCCCACACCGGGTATGCACCAGGATGTCTGCACAGGTCAGCTTGAATAGTAGCAGCAGAGAGAAGGGAGGGGCCAGGAACTGCATGTGTGCCTTCAACCCATAGGTTCACACTGCTGTTCTGACTGAGCTCCACTCTGGTGACACTTTCTCAAACGAGGCCAGCCCTGACTTCCTCTCGGCTGCCACTTCCAAGCAGTGACGTCTCAGGGTTCTGTCTCCAGCTCACTGCTCTTCATCATCTCTCACTTAGCTCTCATTTTTGAGTCTTCCATGCAGCTGAGTTGGTTTTCACAGCCTACACAGCCACACGTGTGATGGAGCGGACCCCCGACACCCGCTGAGGAAAGGCAGGCTCGCGTGTACTTGAACGCGGGCTCCTCATAATAACTGTGCTTCGCAAATGCTCCAAGGGGCTCCAGTGGGAAATATGCACTGTGCTCAGTTGCAAGAAGAGTTTAGAATCTAAAATGGCTTCAGTCTGAGTCTTATAGGACAGATGGGGAGAGGCATTTTTAGCTAAGGAGAGCAGCGGCCCTTGGCTTCCAAAGGGAACTTTCAGCTTTGCACTTTCATGGTGGATTGGTGACCTGCTCTGGCATGCTGCCAGCTGCTTCCCTGTTTGTCCCCCACCTCCACTCCCCAGGACTGAACCCAGGACCTCACGCAGGCTAGGCAAGCACTCTGCCACGGAGCCACACCCCAGCCCAGCAGCGTTGCTTTCTGTTCCCTTTGCCTAATCCTCAGAGAAATAGCAGGACAAGTAAGTCCCCAGTTTTCAAGCTCCAAATAATGAACTGCTCAAACAATAGAGTCAAGAGAAAAGCAAACCAGTCTCTGAATTCAGCTCAGGAAGTCTCCAACAAAGATTTTCTCCCCTGCTTGATTCAAACATATACACACATGTGAGAGTACAGACAAGGTAGGAAACCCACAAAGTTCTACTTGAAATGTTTACAGGCTGGAACAAAAGCAAGGTGCTATGTGTCAGTCAAAAGGCATCAAGGTGGGAAACAGACTTTGCCAAAGCATAGCCTCAAGCACCTTGGTTTGCAGATGCTCATGGTTACAAGTCACCAAGAGTTACCTGATTGCTTATAAGCACACAATCACAGGGAGAGAGCAGAGAGAAAAGTGCAGATAAAGTCCTTGCCCGAATGTCAACTAGTACCCCTACGGAAGGCACAGAACATTGAACTCTTCGTGTGCATGAAGACTGCAGCCAAGAGAGGGGCCCAGGGCCCAGGGGCTTGTGACCAAAGAGACTCTGTAGGTGGTGAGAGCCTTCTCAGTCTCTGGGCATGAGACATCCGGGTCATGGAGAGCAGCACTGGGAACCAGGAGCTGTCACCAGCTGTGTCGCTGAGATTAGTTATTCTGCCTCCGTGGCCTTCAGTTTTTCTGACAAACGAATATTAAAACGATCGCCCCCTGCTGTTCACAGGTTGCAAGTAAATAGGAAATGTGAAAGTCCCTGGCACTAGAGGGAAATAAAGTGCCATCCTGTAAGTGCCAGGAACAGAGACAGGCATTTAATCGCCCTCTCCACACAGTCTCCAACACACGGGGGATCATTCTCCATACTGACTTGCAGAAGTCAAAGCTCAGAGAGATTGGGCAACTCTCCCAAGGTCACATCTATTAAACAGAAGGTGACGCAGGTGGGCTAAATAGGATTCTCCACACAAAACACAACTCTACCAAGATCAGTGGCAGCCTGGAACTATCAACCCCCAAGTCTGAGTTTCCTGAGAAAGAACTGTAGGCCAGCCTCCTCTGACTCCATTAATTTTCTTCTGTCTTAGAGACCCCAGCACTGGAGAACCATTTTCTCCCAAATTCCAAAGACAGATGCTGGGAGCACAGGGGGAAGCAGCTGCCCAGCTGCACGTGGAAGGGCACTCATGAGGACGGAGGGGTCTGGCAAAGATGAGTCTTGGCAGTGGACGTAAAACAAAGCCAGAGAGGGTGTACAGGGGCAGGCAGGCAGGCAGGCAGGGGAGGCCAATTCTTTTCTCTTAATGGCCAGTGCAAAAGGGAAACCACGTAGATGGTGGCATCAATTCAGCCTTGGGACTTGGAGGAGCCACCCAGTGGGTGAAGCATATATTCAGTGGCCTCTCTGGGTGGCAAAGTAAATGCTAAGTGACTGCCCTGAAAAGGCAGAAGGAAAGAAAGGAATGCTTCTCACATGCAGAGCAGGAGCAGAAGAGAAATCCAGAAATGCATCGATTCCAATTTGGACCCTGCAGCTTTCTCAATGTGACTTGTCAGCTGCCAAGACAGGAGGCCTTCTTTTGGGGTGCTAAGCCCCAGGTGGCACTCAATGATTTTCATTACAATGCCCAGCCACTTTTCCTTCTGCTAAGCATGCTAGTTCTGGACACTGTACTTCATTCTGTCAACTCAACCAATACAGTGGAAGTTCCTTTGAGTAGGAATGGGTTTGCCCTAACAGAGACTAGAGGCAGCACCTCTTCGGCCTGCAAAGCCTCTCTGCAGGCAGAGGATGGGAACACATTGCCTTTTCAAGGGACTGTTCTGTTTCCAGCATTCCACATACAATGATAATGACAAACAAGAAACAAGGTCAATGCCAGCAAGACATACAGCTAATACTTAGCAAATATTCTCTATGAGGCTGGGCATCTACCCACCTCACATGTCAGCTCATCAAGTTTCCACAGCTACCACCCTGCCTCTAGGCTCTCTGCTCTCCCCATTTTACGGACAGGAATCGAACCTCAGAGATACAGCTTCCTGGAGCTTCAGTTCTTGGAGTCCGAGCCCTGGAAAAACATCATCTCCTGGTGTTAGTCTCTAACTTCCTTCTCCTTAAGCTTCCATGGGCATCACCCTTCCTGTATTTCTAATCTGTCCCCACATTTCATGGGCAAACCATTAAAAAACAGGTAATTTCAACATTCTCGTTTCTGCCTGCCCCGTGACACTAAGACTCAACGCTGGATGAAGCCCGTATGTTTTAATTTTCACATCAAAAAAAAAAAAAAAAAGAACTCCTAAAGCGAAAAGGACATTGAATGGAAAGGCAAAACCTTTATCAGCACTCAAGGAGGCATTAAAATCCAAATTTCCAGAAGATGGTAATTCTGTCAAAGTTGTGACTTACTGAGGAGCTCATGGGGACCATCATCCCAAGCCATCTGTGAAAGCCATCGGCAGGCAGTCAGCCTTCTGGGGGCAGGATGAGAGCAGCCTGGCCTCTAGCAAGGAAGCCAGGCTGCTCCACGCAGTTTAAGTCTCCTCAAGATGGTTTAAAACACTGGCCAAGAAGACAGGCACACACACACACACGCGGCAGCTGCAAACCGGGCACACATGGCAGTGCACGTCTGTAAATGTGTGGCACACGGGAGCCCCCCCCCCAACTATGTTCTGGACACGCTCACACTAGAAGCAGAACTCTGTCACTGCAGAAAGCATCTTTGTGCCTCAGTTATGCTGGAGCCACATGTGGGCTGGTGAATGGCATCGCATCTGGTATGGAGTATTTGTTCCAGTGTGACGCAGTCCTGGCCGGGTGACTTACAGTTGGTAAAAGTCCTGTTGGATCTCAGCATAGTCCAAGATTGCATAGCAAAGGTTAATGGGATTAAAAATCTGCACTTCACTGTGAGACCCCCGTGGCAAGTCAGTAACGCCACATTTTTTTTAGGGGAGACTCAAAACTATGAAAACTCCATCAGAAAGCGCAGGACAGGGAACAGACCAACCGATGTGTTTCAGCAGGCTATGCAGGTAGACAAATTCTGAGGCTGTGTCACCATTTCTCATCTGAAAGCACAGGTTAAAATTAAACCTAACTAATCTGAGAGCCATTTCTTGACTGTGAAGTCTCAGTGAGGCACTCCTGCCCCAGCACCTCTGATATTCCTGACATCATGCGCTGAGACAACAGCGGTGCATGAATGCTGCCAGGTGTTCGGGTTTTTAACCCTTTCTCCTATTATTTTATTATTATTAATTAGTGCACTTTTGGGCAAATCCTGCTTCATAAGCACCAAGATTTAAGCATTTCCTTGACAGATCTTAAACCTGCGACATACCACTTTGCAATTGAACTGACTGCCAGAAACACTACCTGCCCAAGATAACATCCTCTCTCAATGCCAACAGCCTACATGTTTTCGCATCTTTTCTAGAAAATACACTGCTATTTAATTTGTGAATTAGAGCAAATTTCTTACCCACCTCCAGGGAGGATGAGATACCCAGTTTCCGAGGAAGCTTCACCCAGATCCTGGAGCTTGTCAATTGCCCCGGTTCACTTTCTCCCTGGATCTGGTTTCTAAGAACACAAGCAGGACCTGGAGCAGCCAATGCATCTTCTCTTCTGACGCCTTTGCAAATCTGAGCCCCTCCTGACAGACAACAGCAGCAGACTCCAGCCCAAGCAGCTCTGTACTTCTCCACCACTGCTGGGTCCACGTCCTGCTCAGAGCCCCAGTGAGCCCAGGAAAGTGTGGCTTCTACCCTTCCTCCGGGTCTGCCTGAGCTCTCCAGCCACCCTCATTTCCTCTGAACTCTCCTCCTTCACGACAGTCTAAAGGAAGTCACAGAGCCCAGCCTCAGCGTCACCAGCTGATCCCGAGCCAGACTGGGAAGACAGGCGAGCTTCACACACAGTCCAAGCCCCCGAGCCAGGAAATGTGCAGCTTGGCCAAAAAATAATAACTGTCGGCGGCGGAGCGGCTGGTGGTGCCAGAGAAGTCGCTGTTGCAGTGCCTGCATCCTCCGCATGCTAATAAGGCCGTGATGTCAGCAAGTCAGTCACCACATCTGGACGTCCCACCCCGAGGCCCGCTCAGATTTATTTACATGTAAATTAGCCTCGCCTTCCAAATCAATAATCCCCACTCCAGGAAGAGAGGGAGAGAGCCTTTGCTGATGCAGAGCACAGCGCTTTGGCTCCAAGGGTACACAAGAAATCATATAGAAGAGGAGAAGCTTTAAAGACACACGGCTGTTTTTCCTTTTCAAAAGCAGTCTTCTGATGGGTCAGGGATCAGAGCTGGGCACTGTTATTAACCTGAGTGCCCGGTTCAGATTATCGGCTGTGCCAGTCCAGCAGGGGCATCAGAGGCGTCCCCATCCCCAATCAAAGGCTGTTCTGAGCCTTCAAATGCTGCACTTCATTTTGCCTTCTTTCCTCTAACATTCACCCCAAGCTGGCAGCAATTCGCCTGTCTGGGACTATGACACCTCTGGGTTTTGGTGTGCTGCGGAATAAAACACATCAGCTGCTTCCCTGGCAGTCACCTTCCCTCTCACCGCCATCGGCCAAGTGAGCGCCCTAAAGATAAGTCTGCCCAGAGAACCTGAGGGTGATCAGGCCCTGGGAGAGCTCTGTGTGCACATCCTCATCTGTCAGGTGAGCGCCCAGAGGCTGTGTGGAGAAGGGGACTTCAGAATGCACTGGGCCTACACCTGAAGCTTTCTTAGCACCTCCGGGTCTGGAATCTATAGTCTGCCCCACAGGGAGGCCTATTCAAGGATTTAGGAAGAGAGATCTCAATAGAGCTGGAGAGCTCTGGTCTGGAATCCTGGCTTTACTGCTTGCTAGCAAAATGACTTTAGATAAGTGACTTCACTTGTTGTTGGCCCTATATGTACCAATCAATGATGTAAGTATTTACTAAGCACAGACTCCATGTCACACACGGTTCTAGGGCCTGGGTGCTCTGCTCCCTCCAGCTGCTGTGAACTAAAACCACACAGCAAAAGTGCAAATATCCAGTAGAACTATGGTGAGGATTAACACAGTGTCACACACACGAACAAGAGTTGTTTCTGATATTTTGCACGAAGTCCTAAGAATTCACTGAGGTGTTATGTCCACTAGGCTGGCCAATGGCTCTCTCATGTGTGTATTCTCATGGTCCACTTTGACTGTGTAAAGCAAATTTCTCTTCTCTTGCTGCCTGTCACCTCCTAAGCCAGGTGGGAAGCAGGCCGGGGCTCAGTGTTGGTACCAACGAGGATTCTCTAGCACAGGTGAGGTGATAGGGAGCGAGGAGGGGCTAGGAGGCCAGGAAGAGCAGTGTACCCCACAGAAGCTCCTGAGGACAAAGCAGCCACAGCTCTCTGCCCACAGGCCCCTCCTGAAGAGCCCACTCTGATGAGCTCTGCCCTTTCAGCTGGAGCTCCTGAAGCTTCAAATGAGTTTCTTTGTTGGATGTGGGGAAGTTAAATTATGTCTTTTGTTATATGTAATTATATTAATAATGCTTAATAACTTCTTTCAGAATGCTTCTTTCTGGTTCAGAGAAGACCTTTCATAGTGAGAATCATGGGACCTGGAATAACTTTTCTCTAAGAGAACTGGAATGCAAGCAAATGAGGTGCCCCTGCTTTAGGCCCCTGCCACATGGAACTCCCCTAACCCCCACAGCCTTCAAAAGGCCAGTTAGTAAACCTAATAGTTTGGAGCCACCAGTGACCAAGTGCAAACACTGACCTCCTACCCTAGTGTGGCATGGCCACATCACTCTGACTTCCCGTGCCCCGGTTTCTTATGTGAAGATGGGGACCTACTCTTTGATCTTAGCAGCAGCAGATCATACGAGATGATGAGAAGCCATTCACAAGTAATTGATAATGAAGCACTGAAGAGGAAAGCTGGGCCATGGGAGGTGACGGGAGATTCATCTTCCCCTGGAGTGGATCTGACATATGACTGCCAACTTTATAAGCACCAACAGTACAGCAGGAGTCTGGAATGGGGGGTCTGGGGTCAGACTCTCACTTTGGCACATGCTGGCTTTAGGATTTGGGACCTGAGGTTCTCGTCTGTAGCACAGGGTGTCACGGCTTCTATCTATGTGTCCCCACAGAGCCTCAGGCACTCACAGATAGGGCTTTTAGAAGGGTCACTGGAGGCATAGCCTGCAAGGGTTTATCTCCCTTCCCAGCTCCTCCTCGGGCCCTCTGTATCCTGCCCACCACACCATGAGCGTGAGCACATTCCTCCGCCAGGCCCCTCAGGACGTTCTGCCTTGGAGTCAGCCAACTATGCACTGAAATGTGAGCAAAAGCAACCCTTCCCCTTTAAACTGTGAGTGTGGGTATCCTGTCCCAGTGATGAGGAAGATGACTGAGACACAAGGACCATTAGCGCCAAATGTGAGACCTTTAAAACTGAACCTCGCACATGGTGTACAAGAAACGTTAGCTACTTCCACCACTAACTTCAGCGCTACTCTGTTAGTGACTTGAGATTAAAGGTGGGCAAAGCGGGTAAAGAGGAGCTGCAAGACCATCTCTACTACCAGGATAGGACTCTAAGCTCCCACTGACACGGGTGAGTCACAACACACTTTGCAACTGCTGTGAAACATGGAAAGCAGGCAGCAAAAACAACCAAGAGGCACCTAAGGGCCCTGACACCGACAGTGGACACCAGGGTCAGACAACCACAGGTACGCTTTGACTTGCAAAGGAGTGACAACTCAACAGACTGCCATAAATTCAAACGTCTGGAAGCCGATCTGACACACCTCAACTACCAAGCACCCTAGCTCAGCAACCCCGCGGAGTCCTGGCCGCTTCTCCTGCGACAGCTGATGGGGTGCGGCTGCTCACCGCTGCTGTCCACCACAGGAGAGGATCAAGTGGTTCATCGCCAACCTGAGAAAAGGGCAGAATTCAAACAGCATGGCTTCTGCTGAAGGCATATGGCTTTCACAGCACTGCAGAGGTGAAAATCAAAGTGCAGCTGCTTTAAGTCAGGACTGTCATGTATTTCTGGGGTGCACAGATGCCTCCTCTCTCTATTCATGCATCCAGTCGCTAATTAGACAAGCTCCCACAAATCTTCAGTCACCGTGGCAGGCTGGGAGTCCATACCTAGATGCTCGCACCCGCAGGGCCTCATGTGCTCATGGGTGGGACTTCTGGGAGGTGACTGGCTCCCCGGTGTGTGATATTGGGTTAGCCCACTGACAGGTTTACCCCAGGTGTCACGTTGGGAGGTGAAGCCTGGTGGGAAGAGGTGGGTCACTGTGGGTGTGGCCTGGAAAAACATATCTGGCTTCTTCTCCCTTGATCTCTGCCCTGCTTCCCGCCTGCCATGCTACGAGCTGTTTCTCCTCTGTCATGCCGCCCTGATTTGGAGCCTGCTGACTATAGACTGAAACCTCTACAAACTGTGAGCCAAAATAAACCTCTCCTCCTTCAACTTGTGGGTGTTGGATATTCTGGCCCAGAAATAAGAAATTAAGATAGTGACCAAGACAGATACGGGTCTAGCTTTAGAAGAGCTTATCAATAAAGGGAGAAGACAGTGAGGTAATGAGAGTAGAATGTGATGTGCACCATGATAGGGTGTGCAGAGCCCGTGAGAGGTCTCACTGCGGGTGGGAGGGGGTAGTGCAGAGGGAAGTAAGTTATCCACACAGCATACTGGTGTAGAGTATTAAAATAACAAAATCCCCAGACTGGTAATTCCTTGAGGCAATTATTTTCACTCTGGAAGTCATTCTACCGAGGATTTTTGGAAACTGTGCTCTGAGGTATTTAACAAGGTGGCATGACAAGTACTTTGGAAATTTCCAGGACCCGATAAACATAGACAAAACTTTCACTATGTTTAAAAAAACAGCAAAATTCCACATTCATGACAGAAACTTCACGGAGGTGAGGAAGGGGGTGCACAGTCAACAGTAAATACATATGAGACACCCCAGGAAGCATGTATCAGAGCTCTGTGAAGGACACAGAGTTGGGACACAGCAAGCCAGCAAGGGGACATGCACATCAATGACCACAGGTATACAGCGTATGCAGGAGGAAGGACAGAGAGGATGCAGGATGTGACTGACTGTGGCTAAGGTGATGAAACAGGGCAGTCAGGTCCTCGGTCAAATATAATTTTACTTTTTTGGAGTTAAGGATAACTTTTTTTTTTAAATGGGGAAGGCCTTCTTAGGTATGACACAAACTTCAGAAGCTATAAATAAAAAAGACTGCTGAAATTGCCACAGTCAAATTTTAGCAGCTGGAAAGGGTGTTCCTAGCCAGAGGAGGACAGCTAATAGGAGGGAAAGGTGTTAGCACAAAGCTGGAACTAAGTTCCTGTCTGCAAGGGCAGGAAATCGTGGAGTGGAACCAACAGGACAATGGCCTGCAATGACAAGGAGACTGCTCCATACACGTCAGGAAATCAAATCAGCTCTGCATTCTGGATGGGATTAGCCAGAATCTTGTTAGAGGATTACTGGAGTGGTTAAGTGAATCTGCCGGGTGGCTTACAGGGAGAAGTGTAAGTGACAACAGGACCATGACCTCCAAGAGGAAAGGCTTTGTAAGGAAGGGTGTAATGAACAATTTTTAAATCTCCACTTCCATAGGCATAAAATAAGAAGAAATTAATTTTTTGAAAAGGGATTTCACTTGAATCTATGGCAGACTTTTGAGATGATTAAGAATTGGCTTGGGTTATTCATGAAAAAGACAGTACTTTGAATTTTGGAGAACGTCAAAAGATAAGCACAGAACCAATCTTAGCTGGGTTACATCAGGACCTTCTGGCCTTGCTATTGTAAAAGCTAATTATTGTAACAGTCCCAAAGGTTCAAACTACTCATTTAATAAGGGTCGTTTAAATTTATTTTATTTTAAAAGTGACTGTGCATAGTTTTAAGCAGTCTCCTCAGGGGTGGTTCTTTGACATTTAGATTTCAAAATCCAATAAAATAAATGTAACATAGGAGGCTAACCAAGAATGATTAGACTAGGTGATGACATCATAACCAAAATCCCGGCTGTTGGTGGTGAGGCACAGCCACGATTCTCTCCCCTCAGGATGACCAGATGTCCAGAGGCTTCCCAGGCACCTCCATGCCAGGCAGGGACCCAGAGATCTACTCTCCTTCTTCCTTGTGTCTTTCTGACTTTAACCTATAATTTCCAAGTTATGGAAACAAGCAATGAGAACATTTGTTTTGGTTTGTAGCTAGATGCTCTCCCAAATGTGTTCGTAAGTGGGGCTTTTGGGGAGGTCCCTGGAGGGTGTGAAAATATAGATTAAGGGTGCATGATACTAAACTAGTCCAGTGGTTAGTGTAGTGTAGTTCTGAGTGTGCATAATGGAAAGGCCCACCCTGGGTGTGGGTAACACACCAACCAAAATGCTTGTAGCCTGGGTGAGATAAAAGGGGAAAAGGCTTCATGCCACTCCTTGCTGCCTCCTGCTTGCCCTGCTGGGGACTGTTTCTCCCCTGCCATGCCCCTCTCCCAGGCTGCCCTAACTGGGAGCCAGCCAACTATGGACTGAAACCTCTACAAATCGCGAGCTAAAATAAACCTTTCCTCCTTTAACTTGTGGGTGTCGGGTATCTCATCCTAGCAACGAGAAACTAACTAAGACAGCACTGAATATGTTTTTAGAGGATTCTGCTTGTAGATGAACAATACCACTTTGACTTATCAAACCAGTCCCATGACCTGCCAGGATGCTGAGAAATGTAAGCCCAGGAAGAAGAGGACAATAGATAACGGAAAGTTCCAGTGACTGCCACAGAGGTCAAGTTTCCTTTTTGCTATGTAAAAATAGTTTTAATAATCCATAATCTATTAAACCCATAAAGCTTTAAAACAAAACAATGTATGGGCTGGGGATTTAGCTCAGTGGCTTAAGTGCCTGTCTGGCAAGTGTGAGGTCATGAGTTCAATCCCTGGTACCAAAAAAAAAAAAAAAAAAAAACCAAAAAAACAAAGGGATATTTAACATCCAAAAGTCCCTGATGATAGTCCTGAATAAATAGTACTATAGCTTAATGATATTTTCATGGAAATGTTGAGGGAGAAAATGCAAAACATATTCTAGATTGTTATTACCCTTTAAACAATATCCAAGTCAAGTAATCATACAGAAAAAGAAATGTGTGAAGGATCCATAATGCAGGCAAAAATACAGAAATTATCCTACAAAAGTGGAAGAGAAATGCTTAAAAGAGAAATCCTCAATCACTTTTGATCACTATTCCAATTCAGATGTACAATGTGTCTCCTGCTATAAGGAGGGCATTGTCATTTAAAAGACCCCGTCACAAACATGAGTGCGAACCTTTTAGCTGTATGACTGTGTAATGACAGCTATCTCACTTTCTCTCAGCAAACACAGACTGAAACCTCTACAGACTATGAGCTAACAAACGCTTCCTCCTTTAACTTTGGGTAACGTTGGGTATTTTGTCTCAGCAAAAAGAGAAGTAAAAGAAGGACTGCTGGTACCATGAATGATAAAGTCGTTCATGATAAACACAAGGAGAAGCTCTCCCTACCTCCAAAAGTCTTCCTGCTTGTCTATTTGTGGAGATTCTGTATTACGAATTGCTTCTCTGATCATGGACATTTCTAAATCTTGTGGAAAACCACCTGGGACACGTTAAGCCTTCTTTTTCCCCCGTTATCCAAGGGACCTGCCACATTTCATACATTTTAATTATTCTTGATCCCAATAATCAAACACACAAAATTTTAATGCAGCCTTTTATCCTTCTTTAATTATATTAATTAAAATAAAAAATATGGACAAGCTAGACTGTGCACATCAAAATGAAAGACTGCTGAAGACCAAGTTTCTGCCCCTCAAAAGATTAAAAATCACATCAATGATTTAAACAGGCTTATCACTGCACATTTCCATGAAAACATCATTAAATTGGTTTGATGTGCCAGCAGTTTTTCTTAGGCAAGGGAAGCTACACTTAATAGGGCAGCTTCTGGGGGCAGCAATCTGCATTAAACAGCTGACTGAACACCTGAATTTCTTCTAGTAAGAGATAGGCAGACAAGAGAGAGTGTCCAGAGTGCTTCTGTTTCCTGGTACTCCCACATAGGCATGTAGGCTCCAGTGCACTGCTCTTCAGAAAACACTGGCAAAATGAAAGAGATTGTAGGAAGAAAGGACTAAAAATGATCTGCTTCATGAAGTGCAAACCGACAGCAAAGATCTGCCCTGGGAAGGGCACCCCGGGAGACAAAATGCCTCAGCTGTGCAGCCTGACGTATTGCTTTTCTTGAGAAACAAGCAGGATGGAGGTGCCAAGTGCTCTGCCCATCTTACTGCACCGAGTGGTCACCATTTCATTGTCCCCTGGCACACAGAGGAGGAAACGAGCTATGGAGGCAAAGGAATGATACCGAGACCCACATTTCACATTAGATCCTGGGTCCGATCATAAATCCCACACTCCTTCCTCTAGTTCAGACGTTCCGCCCTTTCTCTTGAAACCCAGATATGTACCAATTAGTGTGTGAAATGGTGGCACTAATTTCCTACCAAAAACAGAACAGCACCTTCAGGTCAGATCAATTCTCTGTATAAAAGAGGACACAGTCATTTGCTCTTAGACGTGGCATTAGATGCTTCTTTAGAGCTGTCCTCTTGGTGCTCAGTCCAGCAGCCCTGGACAGTGAGGGACCTATTCTTGGTGGGTGTTAACCCTCACTCCACAGGTGATCCTCTCAGGAAACTGCTGTCTGAGGGCAGCGCTATCTGATGCCCGCCTTGGCTCACTGCTCAATTCCAAACCCAGGTGTCTACCGGCCTGGCAGCTCATGAGCACTGGTCGAATGAGTTAAAAGTTCGATAATGATTTTTGCTTTCTAAAAATTAGAGGGAATTTGGGATTATTTTTGGTAGAACATTTCCTTGCTCAACTACACTGCAAGAGGCTTTTGTGAGTGGGAAAGGAAAGTATGATGTGGACCTCTCTGAACCAGTTTCTTGGTTTAATTTGCAAAATGCCACATCCTCCTGGATTCCCACTCCACTCTCTCTTGGTCTTTTGGCAGCTCCTCCTCCTCTTCCTGAGGGCTCAGCCCAGGAGAACCTAGAGCTCAGTCCTGCAACCTCTGCTGCTTTGGTCTTCAGCCTTGCTTAGCTCATGTCCATTTATGGTTCTTCCTGGAGCCTCCACACGCACACCATTAAATAGTTCTAGTATACTTACAGGCTATACAGCCATTACTACAATCTGATTTCAGACCATTTACAGACCCACAGATCCACAAAGAAACTTGCTACTGAGTGGTAGTCACCTCCATTTGCCCCACTGTTCCTGCCCTAGGCAAATACGAATTGACTTTCTGTCTCTACAGGTTTGCCTACTGTAGACATTTTGTGGAAGTGAAATCATAGGTGATCATAGGTATAACAGTTTCGGTCTATTCATGTTGTAGTTTGTATGGACCCTTCATTCCTTTTTATTGCTGATAACGATCCAAAGTACAGGTATACATTTTATTAGTTCATTCATCTATTGAGGCTTCAGTTGTTTCCATTTTTTTAACTATTATCAATAATGCTACAACATTCATGTACGAGTTTTTGTGGAAAGGTACGTTTTCATTTTTCTTGGATATACGTCTAACAAAATTCCTGACTCATGTGATAACTCTACATTTAACGTTTTTAACTGTTATCCAAAGTAACCACACTGTTTTACATTCCCACTCGCAATCTGAAGCTTCCCATATTTCCACATCTTCACCAATACTTTCGTTGTCTGCTCTTTGGCTCACAGCGTTTCTATCAGGGATGGAACGGCACCTCCTATTTACTTCCATTTGCTTTCTGGCTAATAATGTTGAATTTCCTTTTCTGTGTTCAGCCATTCGCACAACTGCTTTGGACAAACATATTGAGATCTTTCATTCATCTTTAAATTGGGTAGATATACCTAATTTTTTTTTCTAAGTTGCAAGACATCCTCCCAAATGGATGTAAGTCCTTTACACTTTGATTTACAAATATTTCTTCCATTCTCTGTGTTGTATTTTCACTTGTATTATATTCGAGAGTGTCCTTTGAAGCACAAATATTTTTAATTTTGACCAAATTCATTTCTTTATTTTTCTTTTGTTTCCCTTGGTGCTTCACTTTTGCCTTTTAAAGAGTATTCATTTAGGTCTTTGCCAGGACTGTAAAATTGGCTGAGGCTCTCCTGGAGGTGATAAGCTGCTTTCTCTGGCTATTTTCAAGAGTTTGTTATTTTTTAGTGTTTTGCTTCTGTTATGTTTGATTATGAATCTCTCTCAGCTTACCTTCCTGGACTGTGTCAGTTCCTTAAATGTGAAGACTAATAGTTTTCATCAGTTTGGGGAGTTTTCCATCATTATTTCTTACAATATTTTTTGAGTTCCTTTTTAATCTCTTCTCCTGGTCTCATTATGCACACACTTGTGTGTTAATGAGTCCTCACCTGTTTTTCTCGCTGTTCTTTAGTCTGCATAATCTTTATCTAACTACCTCCCAATTTGCCAATTTTTTTCTTCTACCAGATTAAATCTGCTGTTGAGCCCCTTGAGTGAATTTTTCAATTTGAGTATACTTTTTAACTCTAAGACTTACATTTTTATAATGCTTTTCTGTCACCTTCTCTCCACTGTATTGACTGAGGCACTGTAACCCTGCCTTCTTTTGGTTCTTTCGACATAGTTTCCAGTCCTTTGAACATATTTACAACGGCTTCTTTGTAGGCTACCTCCTCAGGGGTGCTGTGGTTATTTTATTCTCTTTGTGTATAGCTCTCTTTGTATCTCTTAAACTATTTAGTTAAAAAGTGAACATTTTAGATAATATACTGCAGCATGGTGGCCACTCCTCTTTCTAGAGCCTGTTATTTGCTTGAATAAGTCTGTTTCCCCTGCAGTGTACAGCCTGGGACAGGACACTGCTTCTCCACCAGCTCTGCTGGTCTGTGTGCACTGCTTGCATACCCTGTCAGCCTCTGCTAACTGGTAACTGATTGTTCTATTGTTCTCTACCAGAACCTTTGCATAAATTGCTCAAAAAGTCTGATCTGAAGAAGGCAGGGCTTCGCAAGGGCAGGGTACCGCTTGCCTTTGAGGCTGCCCCTCCCAAGGTGGAAACCACAGGTCTAGACCTGGAGCTGGGTGGAGAAGGAGCCCTACTGTGGCCAGACACACCTAGAGTAGAGTTTCCACCACAACTGCCTGTGTTGGGAGGGCAGAGGGAGAAGAGTGGGCAGCAGCTCAAATCCACAGATACTCAGCAAGGTTTAACAGCCTTTCCTGACTAGATGTTTGTCCATTTGCTGCATGCCTTTAAGACAATTTCCAGATGACTTACATGGTTGATTTTTTAATGAAGTATAATTTTACTATGATTTTAAAGAAAATTACAAAATGCATTGCCTTTTAAAACCCAGAATTTGGAAAGCTGAGGCAGGACAAGCTGGCCTTCCACTTCTCTGAACATTTGCTGGAGGACTGGGTGAAACTGACCGAAGTGGCTGGGTAACCTTCTGCTGTTCCTCCAGGCAGGGACATGACAAGAGACATTTGCCCCAGCTGGGTGGGCCTCCTTTACCTGTGATGATGGAGTGGCATCTACGTGCTGCAACCCTTTACTTAGAGCCTCACGGAATAGCTGGATTGATCAGAGATGCCACCTTCCCTGGGCTCCAGCATCAACTGACTTAGCCTAACTGCTTGCTTTTAAAACACACACATTAATATAATCCCCAGCAAGTGACTTGGTCACTGAAGTGTTTACTCTTCTGAAAGCTGATGCTGAGCCCTTTCTAATCTACTATGTTCTACTTATGCGTATAGTTTTACGTCTCACTGTGGAGCTAGGGTTTTATCAGGGTCACTCAGCCTTCTATTCCCAGAGCCCATAAAAATGCCTGCACTAGTCCCTTGATAAAGATGGGTTGAATCAATGGTGGGGAGAAGAGCTGAGACCAACAGCATATCTTACATATGCCGTGATGATCACAAACTGCCACCGCCGATGAAGTACTCATGGTTATGACAATTACGGATGCCTGTAGCACTTTATTTCCACATATCATTTTATTTTGCAATTTCTGCAGAAGATGATCTCAGCACAGGGAGACTGTCACACCTATGAAAGTCATCAGATAGGTGACTGATGGAGAAAAGGAGTAAGGGGCACAGCGACAGCGTTTATCTCTCTCAAGATGCTGTCCTGGATTCTGCCTTTGTTCCTTTAATCTTAAATATTCCTCAACACCTATAAATAGCTTGCTACAGAGGGCATCTAATTTATCTTTGTTTGAAAGGAAGTCCTCCTGCTATTCTGGAACCAGCCCTGGTATTAGAATCAAGATGTCTGTGCCTGATGCTGGGTTATGGCTCCTGCTGTCTGTGAGATATTGGGCAAGTTACTTAGCCTCTCTGTTCTTCAGAACCATTTTCTTAAAAGTGTGAATGAAAGGGATAATTAATATTTTCACAAAGCATGCTGTACACAGCTAGATGCCCCAGGGCACTCAGTAAGTACAAGTAACACCATCATCATCATCATCATCATCATCATCATTGTCGTCGTTGTCATTGTCATCACAACCTACAAAGCAGTTAGTAAAACCCTGTGTACACTGGGGGATCTGTGTATTTCAGGAGAATGGCTATTAAGGTAGAGTACTGTGCAAAAGTTACCTTCTTGGGACTATACAACTAAGAATTTCCACTCTCCTGGGCTAAGGAAAAGTTGCCTTTTGGCTTGTCACTTCCCTGGCCCATCACTCTCATCTAGGCCTGAGTTTGTGCCACTGTACCCTCAGACTAAACCAAACCCTCTAGGAGACTGGAGAACTTGGCCTGAGAGCCACCCCCACAGCAAGCTGGCTGCCTTGCATTGAGGACGGCCTCTCAGCCTCCCTCTCAGCCTCCGCCTTGATGAGTAGACCACAGCAAGGTCAGAGGCTCAAGGAAAACCAGGCACTGGAACGTGCAGCAGGCAAAAGGAGCAGTGGGAGAGATTCCATGGCACCTCAGTGTGCTTCGTCCTGAGGGAGCTGACACACTAGGACAATCACAGAGGAGCAGAAACGCTGAGGCAGCAGGGTCTGGAGGGGATAAATACCCCTGATAACAGGCACTGCGTCAAGTAGAAGGTGGTCCAGAGCAAGCCCTGCGCCTGCCCCTTACTCACTGTGTGAATCGGACCCTGTGCTTCCTCACTCAGCCTCACTTAGCAGCACTGGACCTGCCATCTGGATTAAATGATAATGGAGGTAAAAATGTTGAGCATACAGCAGGTGCCTAGTGGGTGTTCATGGAGTCAGAGTGTAAACAGACCACCCATCTTCCTCTGCAAGGAGAGCGGCTCCAAAGTCCTCCGATCTGGCTGGCGGCCAGCATACCCGCATCGGTCTGCCTGACTCAGGCCCAGGTTGCACCTGACTGCCTGTTTATTCTTCTGCTCCACAGACACCACCACCACACAGCAAGTGGGAGCCCTGTGAGCAGCTCTGAGGGTCACGGGGGACAGTCCCAGGTGGATGCCGAGCAGGCTGCTGTGCTGAATTACTTAGCATCCCTTGCCTGAGACCAGGTGTGCACCTTGCTGACAGCTGGGTGAAGTGAGGAAGCAGCCCGTGCCATGCTCCTCTTCCCTTAAATGGCACACGCAAAGCTGGCTAGGGCAAGGGGCTGGCAGATGCTTCTCTCCTCAGCTCAGCCTTGTTGGGGCAGTGGCAGAGGGAAGGGCCATGAAGACCCTGGCCGAGAAGAAGCCGCTCAATTGCCCTGGCTAGTGGGATCCAAGGACACGCACCCCAGTGGCAAGAACATCAGTACTGACAGTAGCTTAGTCCGTGGGGGGAACACGATGCTTCTGGGACAGATGCTTCAGCAGAGCCAGATCACAGCACCCAGGTGCTCCCCACAGATGCTCTGAAGGCCACGGTCCCTGGGGAATCTCTACTATGACTGCCATCAGGAGCTCCAGCCATAGGGACGTTGGAGGAGGGAAGATTTATAAGCCAGATTTATCAGTGACATTTACTGGGTACACATCTCATTCAACCCTCACAACAACTCTTTGATATTATAACTATAATCCCTTCGCATAGATAAGGAAACTGAAGCTTAGAGAAATAAAAATAACTCTTTTGTGTAAGCATCCATCTCACTTCTGAACCTATTTGCTTTTCTTCTATTTATTACTGTTTTTAAAGTTTCCAGTCAGCCTGCTGATTTGGCTCTTCCTTTTCCATCCTGGGCTTGGGTTGGTACAGACGTATGATTCCTATGGGTGTGGCCAGGTGTGTGGGGAGGCCGCCATAGCACCAGGAGCCTGGCCACACCAAGAATGATGGCTGAGAAAACAAGGCCCTCTGGGCCTGGTGGTCTCACTCGCTGTGCTTGTCAGGGAGCAAAGGCCCAAACAACTGCATCCCCTCTTCATAGTAACAGCGGTAACGGGAAACACCGAGTACAGATAGTCCTTCTGCAGGCTGAACGGAACTAGGCTTGGATGGATCCTGGGGGACTCTGGGAGCCACAGAATTCTTCAAAGTCCCTGTGTGGGCTGTGAAATGCCCCTGCAATCTGTCCCAGGGACCTGCAGAATTAACTCCTCTCCTTTGTCCAACCTGCTCATCTGCTTTATGAGCCATGGGTCTAAGTGATCCCCAACAACCGCTCTAGAGGGCCCAAAAGAGGAAGCGCTGAGCATTGGCTGGAGGACAGAGGAGTTTTCCAGAGTCCCAGGATGGCCAGATAGTGGCCAAGAGCTGGAATTCACTCACTCACGTGTAGCATCGGGTCTACACCAGAGGTCCGGAAACTTTGCCTGCAAAAGGCCAAGCCGTATGCATGCTAGGCACTGAAGATGATGGGTCATGAAGCCTCTGTCACAACCACTCAACACGGTCACTGTAGCATGTACAGCTGTAGTGTGAAAGCTGTCATTGTCACTCTATCACCAAAGGGCATGGTGCTGTATTCTGATAAAACTATCAAAACAGGCATTTGGATGAATTTGGTCTACAGGCTGTGTTTTGCTGACACTGTGGCTACATAATGACTTTTGAAAACAAGATCATGCAGCCACACTGAGCTCCGAGTCTCAAGACGCATCCTTCTGCCCCCTGGCTGATGAGCTCTGTGGCTGGACCACACTCTCTAGTTTTGCTCAGTCACCATTTCTTCACTCAGAATACGAGGTAGAGTCTGCTCAGAGTTTTCTGAATGTTTTTCTTATTTACCACTTACAGTGACACATACATAGGCATGTACCTAAGAAAATATAACCTGTTGTAAAAAAAAACTAAGGAACTTTAAATTTTTAAAAAATGTATTGCAGTAAAAGTCACATTGCATTAGTCCCTTTGCCACACTCCCCCTTCCTCTGAACACATGTACCCCATCCTTCTTGCCATTTTCTGAAGCAGTTCTGCAGTCTTTCATGAGTGTCTTCAGTGGCGCTGTCCTAGCTGCCTCAAGGTCCTGAACTGACTAAAAACATTTGATTTCCATGCTCATTTTGACATTAGGGAAAAGTCAGAAGTCTCATGATGCCAGATCCAGTACGGTGGATGAGGCCACACTATCGTGTTGCACAAGCCAGGCACTCAGCAGCAGAATCATGATAGTTTTTTGATGACACCCCAAAAAGAGACTAGTGAAAGGACTTTCAGAACTGCTTCAGAAAGCGGTAAGAATGGTGGGCTAAGCTGTGTTTGAAGAGAGTGAAATTTTTTTTGGCGGAGGAGGGTTAATGGCAAGTTTCTTTTACTATGATAATTTTAAAAAATGTATACATTTGCCATACATTTTGACCATCCCTTGTATATAAGATTATGTGCCTATGTGTGCATATCTGTGCATTTCAACATCCACAGTACTTTACAACAAGTGGCTCCCCACCCCCACCTCAAGTATCCCTAATACAACCTAAAATACCACGAAGGAAACCTGGAAATAGAATCTCAAAGTCTTTTGCATTGACATAAAGTTTACTTTAGACTGGGAACATTTGGGAAACAGCGCCTCAGAGAGGAGCTTTTCTTAAATTTCCCTTTCTGACTAAATGCAGATTCTTCAGACGAATTCCAGTGTCACAAAAAGTCCTCGATGGTAATGTTTATTGGGGAAGCTCTAAGTATCACTGAGGAGGAGACAGGAAGTGGATCCTTCTATCAGACAAGAAACCACCTATTCCTCTCAGGACGCATTTTGTGTTTTTCCAGTCACTGACACTCCCAGGGTCGCAACGACGTCTCCGCCTCCCTCTGCCCTAGGAAGAAACATGCACCCCCACCTCCACTCCTTCCCTGTGTTACTAAGGGCTCACTTCCTTCCTGTGATGCCTCCGCCCAGGTGGTAAGGATGCACACACACCTCTGCTGTCTTCCAGGCTTCCCCTCCATGATGGACAGAGAGGGCCATCACACACCAATCACCACCACCACTGCGCCCTGAAGCCTGGTTTGGAAATCAAGGATGGAGCCCCAGTCCTTGACCTGTCCTTGATTTTGCAACCCAAGCATGACTATGACCCTCTCAGAGGCAGCTTGCTCCTGCTCCCGCTGCACAATCCATGTGCTTCTGCATGTGTGTAGGGCTGGGAGACAGCAGGCCAGGGGTGCTGTGTGCGGAAGCTGCCCCAGAAGCCCTGCTGCACCAGAAAAAGCAGGGACAGTCTTTGCTTTCTGGTTTTTCCTTCCTTGAGTCTCTAACTACTTCTTTAAATCAAAAAGGTTATTAGTTCATTGTCCACTTCACACCCCACGAATGAGACCTTGCAGAGAGACTGCTCCCCAGGCAGCACTTCATTCAGATGAGCCCAAGGACTCCAGAAAGCTCTGGATATCAGCTATGCCTTCTAATCATCTTTTCTCCTTTGTGCAAGCGGTTTATAGGATTCTAAGTCTTATTTGAGCCTTCTCTACCCTCTTCAGTTTGTCTTCCTCTTCTTCCCATTCCTGTGCTGACCTGAATAAATAAATAATGTGCAAATAACGATAATGATCACTTCCTAAAGAAGGAAAAGGGCATACTTAATGTCACTTTCTTAGCAGCCTAGCTGGAATCTTGCTTTTCAGTTTAAGTTACTTACGTTCAGAGCAGCAAATGCAGCTGCCTGTTAGCCTTAGGAGTCTTTCCAGGAGAAAAATTCCTTCACCTGACAGCTCTCCTCCTTTCTTCAATTTGGACTCTCTTCCCCACTCTGAATACCCCAAAAAAGGTCTTTAAAAAGGAAATGCCTACATCATCAGCTTATCTGAGTGGCAGTTTCCACAAAAAAACACAAAGATCCTTTGATCTGGTTACCTGGGTTAGTTTTCCATTTATACTATACAGCAACAAAGTATTTGACAATAAAGCTGGCAACCCTAAGAGTCCTCTAACCCTAAGAGTGGTGCTTCCACTGGGGCCAAGATTCTTGGATTCTTTTGCTGCTTGGCCCCCTCCCACCCTCACACGGGCCATCATCACTTTACAGCTGCCATGGGTAAAGGTACATTTTCCCTCCTCCAGATGCTGTGTGTAGAAGACACTTAGACAGCCTGTGGCCCTTGCCAGCATTAACAGCAGAGCTGAAAGCACGCCTGGCTGCACAGGAGAGAAGAATGTCTGACTGGAGACTTGGAAAAGGAAAGAGCTGCACTAATGAGAGAAGCTGTCTGATCAAGGGCACCTCTGTGACCCAGCCATCCCAAGACAGGCAACAATTACCTCCATCCACAGGAGGAGAAACAAATGGCCGGAGAGGTAAGTGGCAGGGCCAAAGAAAGACAGAAAGAGATAGAGCAGGGATTTGAACTTAGGTCTGTTTTGTACCAAAACTTGTGGCTCTCAAATACAAGACAGTAGTGAGAAGAGCAGACCACAATGTGCAAATGTCCAAAATTCAAAAACCTGGAGATGCCATGCCAGAGGACAGCCTCTGCCTGCCTCTCTGCAGGCAGCAGGGATTGGGGAGCCCCAAGGAGTCTCCCACTCCGAGGCAAACCCTGACACAGTCTCTCCTCTTCAGCACCAGACGATTTGTCTTCACTAGTTCTCTGTCGCTGGTGACTGTGCCAAGTATAGCCATGCATGGTATAACAATGCTTCAGTCAATGACAGACCACAGAGATGACAGTGGTCGTCAGAAAATTACACCACCTTGTGATGCAGTGGCCATCTCAGTCTGTGCACCTATATTCTATGGTGCTCACACGCCAATAAAAGTGACTAAGAATGCGTTTCTTATCCTCATGGTCAAGCCTGTAACACCAAACTGCACCCCTGGCCTCTACCCGCTGGGGCCCTCTAGCAACCTTCCCCCTTAATCCTTGCAACCAAAATGGGACCAGAAACAACCGGTGTTCTCTTAGGGACACCATGGCCCCTGCTGGAAACCACAGGTCTAGAATTTAGTTCAGAAATTCTACTTTGAGTTGGGTGTTGGGGCACACGCCCGTAACAGTATCTGCACTCTGGGAGACTGAGGTAGGAGGATCACAAGTTCAAGCCCGGTCTGGGCAACTTAGTAACTTATGAAGAGCCTGTTTCAAAATAAAAAGAAAAAAATGTAAAAGGCTGGGGATGTAGCTCAATGGGACAGACCTGGGTTTCAATTACCAGTACCACAAAAAGAGAGAGAGAGAAAGAAGAGGAGAGGAGAGGAAAGGAGAGGAGAGGGGAGGAGAAAAAAAGAAAGAGAAAGAAAGAAATCCTACTTTGCAGTATGCTATGGTTGCCTCTCTGAGATCACATAAGACAGAGGACAAGAGGACGGTATTTGGTATGAGATGGACCTGAGTAGAAACCTTAATTGCGCCTCATTAGCACTCTGCCCTTGGGGAAATGGCTTGACCTCTTTGAGTCCTTCAGTGTAAAAAGGACAGATAGCAGCATTCTGCATTCTGAAAGACAGAGGTGATAAAGCAGGTCAAGCCTTTAACAGAGCCCAGGACACACAGCAAGATGCACTCACATCAGCTTGAGAAACACAGATGTTGGTAGGTGTCACATCTGATTACCTCATTTCTCAGACTGGTAAACTGAGGACCAGAAATAAGAGGACTGGCCCGGAAGGCCTGGGTCCTCCTCCAAGAAACATACAACTGCGGCCACCATCTGGGTGCCTGTAAAACTGTGCCACGGAACTCAATCTTTGAGTCTCCTGGTATGTGACTGCTCTATTATCCACGCTCTTTGCTTTAGTGTTTGGGTCCCGGTCACTTGTTAGTGTTCCATAGTATGGGAGAGAGAAAGTTACGTGTTGTAGGTAAGACCCACCGCCTGTTTGGTGTAAAACAGCCTAAGAGCGCAGCAATGCTCCGTCCTACAGTGTCCCAGCACTGCCTCGGCACAAGCCTTCCCGCCTCCAGGAAGCTGAGAGGGGCTGCCCTTGACACCTGGCTGACAGCCGCTATGGTTCTCATGGTGCTTGATTTTGCTCAGTGAAAACATTTGTGCTGCCACTAGTAGCCAAAGCTAGAAATCCCAGACTCTCAGTTCCAGAGGAAAAAAATACCACCTCAGTACACTCCAATCTGTAATACCTATTTGTGCCCTGTCATTTTCAGGGAAGCTATGAGATGCGTGCGCTGGCAGAGGGAGTCAGGAAGTTACTTATTCCGCAATTAGTCTCTCACTTGAAAATGTCGGGTTAATTACCAAGTCATATCTAGGAGGAAGCTCTCCCTGGCTAGGGTTGACACTCAATTATGTTGGATTTAAGGAGACATGTGCTGGCCACCAAGTGATGGCAATAAAAGGAAAAACAGTAATAAACTTAGAGGACAAAAAGTGAAGAGAGAGAGAGAGAGTGTGTGTGTGTGTGTGTGTGTGTGTGTGTGTGTGTGTTGTCTCAGAGTGGGAATGGATGGAAGGAGAGGGAGGGGGGAAATAAGCATGGTTGTATGCACACATGCCTTCCACAAATCACAACTGAGCACGATCTGGGGTTTACTTGGTCACCGAGACACAGGAGGAATAAGATACAGTCTTTGGATCAAGTGACTCACAGCCAGTACACAGGTATGATTGTGCTGCGGTTTGGTGTAGATCAATGATTCCAAATCAGTATATTATAGCGCATAAGAATTGCCCTTGAATCCTCCAAATTGGGCTGCCAAGTATTGATCTCTGTACAATTTACTTTGGTAATCAACGATATCTAATATAATCTTGACATCCAGCCTAAAGAATGTAGAGTTAAGTTGTTTGGTCAGTTGGTGTCAGTGAGGTAAATTACTAGTGGTAAGAGATGGTAAGCATAGCACAATTTCTAAGAGAAAAATAGTCCATTAAACAGATAATGCTGGATTTTTTTTTCAATTTTTCAAAGCTTGCCTTAGAAGAAAGGAGAAAGTTCAACTCTAATCCTTCAAAAGGTACTGCCAAAAAGTCTAGTGTCTTAAAATATTCCTCAACTATGGTAAATGAGGAAGGATAGATGGAAGAGCACTTCTGGGGAAGCGCTGGATGAGGAGTCTTTTTGATAGTCAAGGATATCTAAATGGTCCCGATCTCCCTCATCTTTCCTCTTAGACACTGTAATCAGAGTATTTAGAAATCATGTTCTACATATAGGTTGTTGCTTCTGTTTGGAATCAAGAGCCTATCCTCACAACAGTGAAAGATTGTAAAGGAAAAGGAAACCTGGAAGAGAGGATATGTATCTTCTAGATCTTGGGAGGTTGCGTTGAGCAAGTCAAAAGCTTTGATGAGGCAATAAAAGTACACTTGAGTAGGCCAATTATTCAAATCCAGAGAGGCTTCAGGGGAGATTCTCCTTTTCAATGAACATGCATTGAAGAAAACTTAAATTCAGTGTAAGTTGTAGCTAAGCATTCTCCAGCTGATGATCTAGGGTTTGCAAACCAAATTTGGAAGTCAGGGGTGAAGGATCACATGTCTAAATAAGCATGAGTTCTCAGTCACCAGTAACCCAGTTATTTCCACAAAAATCAAGTTTTCTTTTATTAAGTGATAGTTGCTGAGACTCTTCGGATTGTTCAGGGCTCTCCCAAAAGTCCTTAAAGGATGGAATTTCTCCTGTGTACATCTCATGGATGGACCTCATGGTCATGGCTGTCATTTTAAAACACTGTCTGAGGGGTCTTGGTGATGCTACTGTAGCCAGTTTTGGACTTCAGCAATCTTGTCAGGTAGCAGAGACCCACCCCACACTGCACTTGGCTTTGGCATAACAATGAAATTCCCCTTGCTTCCCTTTTCATCTAGTTTCTCCACTTGATAAGCCTGTGTCTGGGTTCAGTTAGATCACTGTTTCTGAAATTTTAGTGTACTACGCAATGACCTGGAAGGCGTATGAAACACAGACTTCTTGGCCTCCACCCCAGACTCTGGTTTGAATGGCCCTCAGGTGGGGGGACCTGAAAAGCTCCATTCTATGGAGTTTCCGGGTGAAAGTGAAACCTCGGTTGCTGATCGGAGGTCACACTCTGAGGATCAGATGTGTAAGGATGTGAGATGAAGGGGCTCCTGAGTGGTTCTAGCACAGTAAGGAAAGAGGGGCATGACCTCACCGCATGGCCCGGCCCAGGACCCAGCAATCAGCATGCACTGAAAGCTCTAACAAAAACACAACTTAATGTTTCAATCTGAAGTTCAGTTTGTACAAATCACACATTTGGGATCACATATTTGAGCATCTTAGTTTGCAGATACAATTCCTGAAACTGAGACAGTCAAATGACCTGTCCCATGCTGGCAGCCACAGGCAGAGCTGCTGCTAGAATCTAGTTTTCCTGCTTGCTTAGCTGCTAACACACCTTCCCCAGCAAGATAGTCTGCGTGAGCAGCTGATACATTTCAATTATCTGTACAACTTTTCCCTCTTATGAACAGAAAGCTCCTAAAATATAGTTTGATAATTGCAGCTATTACTATGCATGCATTTTAATATACACAAAAGATACAAGTGAGGTGTTTTTCTTAAAGTGGCACCATTCTATTTATATTTCCTTTCCATCTATTTATAGCCTGCAGATTATCTTTAATCTTTTAAGATTCTGATCTTAAAACAGTAACTAACACTCTAAAATGACTATTATTCACGGGGGATAAAGGCACTTTATTTTGCAATCTTTTTGTCTTGCATCATACAAAACCTCCTGTATCTTACTGAATCAGGCTTTAATTGTAGGTGGATTCTTTTCAATCCACTGTTAAGTTATGCAAAATTTTTGCAACAATTAGAAGCAAGGCAAAAAGCTCCTTCTCTTTACTTAATAAGACACTGTTTCAAAAGAAGACAAAGAATGAAGCCCTGGAGGTCATAACTGAACCAGGGCCATAACTATGACATATGAGAAAATTAACTTTTTCCCTCATAAAGTTTCTCCAGCAATGTACGGAGACATTAAGATTTCACATGAGCTAGTCTTTCTTGTAGAGAATACCAAGGGCTTGACAACTTAAATTGATTCCTAATGAAGAAAATTAATTTAATTAGGAGTTACAGCATGAGATTTCATTTTCTAATGGGCCTCCAACACAAGTGGCTGAGTAAAGTCATTTTGAGATCAAAGGGGCTGTGGGTCTGGGCTGTTCTTCACCAGCTTGTCACAGCTGAGAAATAAGCCCTTCCTTCCTTAGATGGTCAGGAAAACTGACCATCCTCCTACACTGCCCCCCTCCCACAGCCCTGTGTC
The DNA here is from genome assembly GCA_004027295.1 of Dolichotis patagonum. Lineage (NCBI taxonomy): Eukaryota > Metazoa > Chordata > Mammalia > Rodentia > Caviidae > Dolichotis > Dolichotis patagonum. Next base: position 53,352 of record PVJX010000726.1, read on the forward strand.
AAACTTGAAACCCAAACCGTCCTTTATAAAACTTATGTAACCAAAACTTTACACTGAAAACTTTTGCAGTAGGAAGTTGAGCACACAATACCTCTTTTTAAAAAAGGAAGAAAAAAAAAGCAGCCCACCATCTTACCAGATGAAAATTAAAATACCCATTAGAAGTAATTCACTTAACATCAGTTAATTTTTCTGAGTCATTCCCACTAACTTCTTGCTAATTATCTGCCGGAGCTGAAAAAGGGATTTATCTAACTCCTCTTTAGTCTCCCTTATGCATCTCAAGAAAGCATTCAATAACAGACCAGTGGCAAATAGGCAAAACAATGCAAAACAAAACAGTATAAAACCAAAACCTCCAGTCAATTTCTAAAAGGAAACTCTCCCTTTCCCAGTAAGTTTTCAATCAGAAAGTCCCAGAGAGTTAATGAATGTGCAACTGGCTTGAGGAAGCAAGACACTCACACACCCAGCAAGCTGTAAGCTAATAATTACAGTCTGACACATATGCAGAAGGAGGTCAACCTCTCTAGCAGTCAAGGAATGGGTGACTTAGACCACAGATTAATCACCATTCACATCAAAGAAGAAAGAGGTCAGGCCAGTTGCTAACTCCAGCCCTTCATTTGCTAAAGAAGCATCTCTTTAGAACACAGTCCTCCCCTCCCTGGCATCCTATGCTGCAAAACGTGACAAATCTTATCCCAGGGAACTCTTAGGAAGTAAATCAAACAGTACTAGAATTTATAGAAACCATGATAACACACTATACCTTGGCTAGCAATGGAACATAAATGAAGGTGCAGGATTAACTGAGAATTTAACTCTTCAGGGAAATTCTTTTTTAGTTCCACTTATAAAGCTGTAATTTAAGGCTGTAATTTAAATAAATTCCTCTGATTTACCAAATTTATTACACTTTGTTCCCATGACTTACTGCCTGTAAAATTTTGAGTCTTTTCCCTTTCCATAAAGTAAAATAAAGAATCCAAGAAAAATCTAGCAGTTATGTTAATGATAGTAGACGTGAGACAGTGGCACTCACCATCTTGTCAAAGGGAGTCGCAGTGCAGAGTATTATGCACCAATAAACCACAAACCAACCCTTCCTACAGCCAAGGTTCAGCCTTTGAGGGGAGGAAACTTACAAAATGCCCTGAAGACCACACAGCACTCCTGTCCCATTCCCAGAACACACTATTGTTGAGATTTGAATCCTTCCCATCTTTTAAGGAGTACTCTCTACTTGTCTTGTGGAACAAGTATGTTCCCATCTTCCATACTATAATGGACACTCTTGGAGAGTGGGCAGAGAGTCTGTCTAGTGGAATGCATAATTTTCACACACAAGACTTGTCACCTAAACTGCTTTCAAACAGAGTTTTGAATCAATCCACCTAGTGACTTGATGAAATGCTTTAACAGAAGCTGAAGAACTTGCTCAAGTCCTCAGAACTCTTAAGAGTGAAATTATGGTCCTTTGTAGGTCATAGCTGCCAAGGGTCACTGTGGTAGTGATTAGAGAACAGCTGCCTGAAGATGCAGCCAATTAAAGAAGTGCAGATGTAAGACAAAAGAGAGACAGCCCGATGATCCTGAAATAAAGACATGGTCCAACAATGTGTAAAAGCAGCACCACCCCTCCATTCCCAGTTCCAGAACCCATTAAATTCCCTTTGGGATTACACTGATGTGACTTGCAATCCTGAACTTTGTGCAACTCAAAAAGGCCTGATTTTATCCACACACTGGGGCTGAGGCGGTAGTCCATGGCCACATGTGTTCTTGGCGTGCATAACACCCTTGGGTTCCATATGTGGCCCCATATGCTGTTCCCAGACACAGCAGCATGCTCAGGTGTGTGCTGCCCTCCTGGTTGGGACACGCCCTCCAGCAGCATGCTGAGCTTGCTGTATGTCTAAACACAGTGTAGCCATCTGTTATGGTTTGTGTATGGATGTCCCCCCAAAGCCTCATGCAGTCATGGAGGCAGGCTTCTAGAGTTTGTGAATGACTTATGGCCCAATGCTGGGATTATGGATGTGAGTGTTACACCCAAGTGTGTGGCCTACATACAATATAAGAGATAGAAAAAGTCTTCTCTTCATGTTCCTCCCCTTTTTTTGCTCTTTTGCTTGCAGTCACTATGCACAGTTGGCCCTCTGCCATGTGCTACCCTACCTTGGAGCCAGTTGATTATGGACTGAAACCTCCATAAACTGTGAGCTGAATAAACCTTTTCTCCCTTAACTTTGAGTGTCAGCAAAGTTTTGTCTCAGCAACAAGAGAAAAGTAACCAAGACACCATGTTGGCTCACCCTTCATCCAAGAGCACCCAGCAGCCTCTGCCTGGCACACCTTGCAATCAGCTAGTGTCTACTTTGGCCCATTAGGTGCACCAGTTTCCAAGGTGGGGCACTGATCTCTATTGCACACATGTAATAGGAGTTTATGGAAGATCTCTTGACTGAATGGAGAACCAAGACACGGGGTCCAGGATGAAGGGAACTGGTCTCCTTCATTTCTGTGAGTGCAAGGCTTGCAGATGGTCGCAGTCCAAACATTTCAAATGAGTCAGAAGCATCACTGCTCGCAGTGTCCCCTCAGGAACACATGAAATAATCACACTTTGAATCAGGAGAGCACCCAAGGCAGAGAAAACAATCCTGAGAGCTGGTGCCTCCTGCTCTGCTCCTACACATCCCCTTCCCTACCACCATGGTTCTTTCTTTACCAGCAGGAAGCAACAAATCCAGAATCAGTGTGCACCCAACGATGAAACCTGACCTGACAGACCCTCCCTGAGAAGGGAAGGTAGCAGTGTTGGGGATGAGAAGCAGCCATGTGGAGACCACTCTTTACCTTTCTGGCAAAAAACAGAGGTTAGTTTGCACTCAGGGTGGGAGTGGGGGGACATGGAGAGGCACCAACAGTCAGTCTTGCTCACCTCAAGGTATTTGTTACAGTGATTCAGCGCGATTCATGAGTCCTAAATTTACCATTTCTGGGTCTGCCTGGGAGCTTTTTGGCCCTGGCTGGCTTTTCCTGGCCATGGGGCAATCCAGTGACATTTGGTGATTTAAGTCATTAACAATTCACATCTTGAATTCTTGTTCATTGAATACTCAACAAATTTCTTCAGGCTCATGCTACATTGCCAGACCAGGTTCTAGGATTACAGATCTACCTGTGAAGATGAGAGGCCTAAGCCTCTACCAAATGTAGAATCCAAGGACAGAGCACTCCTGCCACTCTGAGCACAGACCTGACGTCCTACATGTCTGTGCAGACCTCCACACAGATGAACACACATTTTAACGGAACACACTGGAGATAATGTGATGAGGGTTTCATGTCAACACACACAAGATGCTGTACAAGAAAAATAAGGATAAGCCTGGTGTGGATAAGCCCCCAGCACTCAGGGGGGTTGAGGCAGGAGGGTTGCTATGAGTTTAAGGCCAGCCTAGGTATAAAATGAGTTCAAGGCCTTCCTCAAAAAGAAAAAAAAATGTCATAGAAAATCTCCAGAGTTTTCTACCTTACGGAAGTTGATGGGAGGATTCAATGACGTGCTTCAAATAAGAAACCTAACAAAATGAGAAGTTTTGAGGCAGTCAGGCTTAGAGAATCCTGGAGCAAGAAACCACCCCTTCCAATAGCTTTGTCTCTCAGGGAAGTTCACACATGGTCACCATGAAATACACTCACTGAGGGCTGCCACATGCTAGAGGGGCCAACTGGAGTCACACCCTACCCACTGGGGGATTGGCTAGAGAAGCCGCACACAGGACTGGGACTACATCACCTGGTGCAGTGATGAGGTAAGCAGGACCCTGCCTCACCGCAATACCCACCGTTCACTTCTAAGGAGGGATTTGCTCCACACAGTCACCCTCACTGCAGGGAAAGAGCAATTTCACTCCGATTTCCAACACACAAGAGCCATGTGCTATTCCATGTGATTTACATGATCTTCCCTGTCAAAACTAAAAGGTAGCATCCACAGTGGGGGAACATCATCCTTGGAACCAAGGGGATGCTCATTAAAAACCCAGTTGTGCATCTTTGCAAGTCATTTTCTTCTGCTATGACTTCATTTTCTCAAGGGTGAAACTTCACTGGATAAGACTGGGGCTCCACAAACTTTTGTTATAACGCGCCAGATACTAAGTACTTCAGGCTTGGTGGGTATTCAATGCTGCCCTTGTAGTGCGACAATAACAACAGGCACTACAGGGCTGGGGATATAGCTCCCCAGCACATGCATTTCCTTGGTGAGCTCAAGGTCCTGAGTTGGATTTCTGGTACCAAAACAAAACACAAAACACACACACACACACACAAACCACAAAAAAGAAAAAACAAGCACCATATAAATGAACAGGGCACATGGTCCCCATAAAACTTTATTTATACAAACAGGTCACAGGTGAGACTTAGGCACAGAGCCCTAGTTTGCTGGGGTTAGCTCAACTCTTGGTGTCTTCTAGTTATGATAAAGTGGTCATTTAAAATTCACTGCCATTATTGAAGTTATTAAAGGCTAGAGAATTCCAAATTGAGAGTAAAAGTTCACGAAATAACAGTAACATACAATTCATTAAGTGACTGCCGCATGACAAATAGTGTGTTAATGGCTTTACATGCATTGCCTCATTTCATTCTTAGAGCAATGCATTGAGGCAGACACTGTAACAAACCCCTTGTACAGGCAGAGACACTGAGAGTTCTGATATAAGTAACCATGTAACCCACTCAAGGTCATGCAGCTGGGAAGTGGCAGCTGGGCCCTGAACTGCTGAATGACCCCAAGGCCTTGTTCAAAAGTACGGACTGTGGGACCAGCACAGAGTTCTTCGGACGCCAGCTCTGCTGGCCACCCCACCCGCTGCCCTGTTCCCTCCTGTGAGGTTTCAAGAAGTTCACGTGAGAAGCCCTGTAGATGCCACATAAATTAAAAGGTTACCTAAAAATAACACAAAGGTTTGCTACTCTGGCTGACAAATTGCTTTTTAATGCATACTGGCTGGTTCCTTGGGCAGCATAGGCCCTGGCTGGCCAGAGTACCTGCTGCATGCCTTATTTGGAGGTGACCGCGCAGGTGCTGGATCGGCTGATGCAATCTGCAGTGTCTCATCCAGGCTGACACAGCCATTTAAAGAATTCTTTAAACTAAGAAGGAGAGAAAACCACGAAGGACCTATATCTCACACAGTTTATCACAATTTAAGCTAATGGTAAACAAAACTCTCATGAAACAGCGACCTTGGGAAAAATCAAAGGGCAGACTGGAATGTGTTCTGGATGGGCCGCCCCATGTCACAGGAGCACTTTGAACTGAGGTGCCAGCCTGAGGACTGCTCCCTCTCTCAGACCTCCACAGAGTCCCCTGGGGTCACAGGTGAGGGGGATGCTGTCTTGAGGCCTTCAGACAGTGGGAGGTGCAAAGCCACGTGGTCTGCGTCTCCCCAGGCTGCAGGCCTTCTCTTGCTTGGTGGCAGACAGCTGCACTCTCCAGAGAGTTCTAGTGTCCACAGCAGCACAGTGAAAATGTTAATGCAACAACTCAGTAAATATTTAATGCTCCTTCCTTAGCCTGCTGATGTGATTAAGCAGGAGCCTCGTTATTAAAACTTACTTTCGCCTCCTCTTTTATGTATGAGCTTTATTCCTTTATAGAAACACACAGCCAGACGCTGACAAACTGTGTCATAAACATGCAAGACAGAAGAGAAGACGGTTCAAGCTCAGACCACCAAAAGTCAGGGCAAGTCCTCAGGAAGGACAAGCTCCTATCCCAGATGTGACACATATAAGCAAGATAGAGCTGACAAGGGGAGGTCTCGGGAACATGACTGGCTGTTTTTAGTCACAGTGATATTCAGAAGGAGGGGTTGTGGTTTCTGTCTAGATGTCCTCTCAAAGCTGCATGTGGTCACAGGGCTTTTTCGGAGGTGGCTGAGTCTAGAGTGTGTGATAGATTCATGGTGCAGTGCTGGGATTAAGGGTGCTGGGATTAAGGGTGCTGGGATTAAGGGTGGGTGGTGCTGGATCAGTTCACTGATTGATTTGGCACTCCCTTAATCCCGGTAGCCCAGGTACTATATAAGGGGCAGAAAGAGGCTTGTCTTCCTGCTTGTTGCTTTTGCTGTCTTCCGTTCACCATGAAGCCACCCTGCTGTGAAGCCAGCTGATTATGGACCGAAACCTCTACAAACTGTGAGCTAAATAAACCTTTCTCCTTTAACTTTGGGCATTGGGTATTTTGTCTCAGCAATGAGAAAAATAATTAAGACAGGAAGATAGCAAAAACACAGGGCCTGGGCCCATTCTCACCTCCTCACTGGCCAGTTAATTATTATTTCAATATGTTCTACATTTGCCCAACCACAATTTGCCTCGGTATGTTTTTGTTCTTCCCACACACACAGCTCATTCTTTGAGCCTGGCTCAAATGTTACCACCTTCTGGAAACTTCCCTCATCCTCCTCCCAAGTCAAATTGAATCATTCCTTCCACTATAATCCCATGTGTCTTGATAATGCTATTAGAGCTTTTATCTAGCATGATGACTTATGCACTATAGTCATGAATAGTACAGTTGAAAATAAGAATTTGTGTCCAACTACTTAAGTTTGACTCCAACTATCAGTTGTGTGGTCCTGGGCAAGTTCTATAACCTCTCAACACCATGTACTTATTTTTAAGATGGAATGATGATGGTACCCCACAGGACTGTTACGAGACGTGCGTCTTGGTACTTGGCAAACAACTGTTCTCCCTAAGGACTAGATACACACACACATCCACACGTACGGAGTCTGAAAGCCTCTCCCAATTTCCCATTTAGGATAAGAAGCCTTTTTTTGCTCAATTTTGTTGGCCAAATTCTAAGTTTTTGCAGTGAGTGGGGTCAGTGTGAAGGTCACGGTTGCTGATCTCTCACTCTGTGTTCTTCCCCTCACACAGCGTGGCAGGGAGGTAACTGGGCATACGACCAGCTGGCCAGCTTCCTCTCTGCATGCATGCCTGCGCTCACTGGTCATTGCTCGTACTTCCTGTCCATGTGAGCAGACAGAAGGGCTGGGAGGATCTCGAGAGTTGCCTTTATGTTCAGGGCACTGGTGGCAAACCTATGGCATGTGTGTTGTTTTTTTTCTTTTAAGACAGAAGGTGTTAATCTATGAGCTGCTTTTTCTAAACTAAAATCTCAGTATTCAGATTTAATTGCCATGTTGGTCCTTTGCGTTATAAGTGGGTTTGGGGGTACAGTTTGGGACCTCATCTCTAAAAGGTTTACCATCACTGACCTAAAGGAATAAGAGAACTTCAGGGTTCACCCTTGGCCATGCTCCCAGACCCTGCTTTGACAAAGCCCTTCTCTGATGGACTATGGTTTTCATCCTTCCTTGTGTGTTTCTTGGGACTATCTTTGGAGGGAGCCAAGGTATACACCAATCAGGCTCACACCTTATTCCTAGTATTATGCATGTGGCCCTGTCCAAAGTGCTCAAGGGTAGAGGCAGTGGGGTAGACACAGAGAGATGGGAAGACTGAGCGGAGCAGCCCTTGATTAAATCCCAGCCTGATATCAGAAGACCTTGGGGGAAGAGGGTAATCTTTCTGGGGTTCACATTCTGACCTCCTGCCCATGACACAGAGGTCTATTTTTATAGCATTTCCCTCATAGGGCATTTGTTCCAATGTTCCCAAGGGAATGCCTGAAATTTCAGATGGCACTGAGCCCTCTATAGGACCTGAACACCAGCACTGCGACATGGGCCAGTCAATGTGATAGCAGAGATGGCTCTGAGTGGTCACGGGGCAGTATAGTACAGAGAGCAACACACACAATGAGGTGCCTCAGGTCCTAGAGAAGGTGAAGTGGCTTGAGGGTCACCATGAGGTTTGTCATGCTATTCAGAGAAGTGCATAATTCAAAACTGAAGCACTGTTTATTTTTGGAACTTTCCATTTAGTATTTTCAGACCACAGTTGACAGTAGTAACTGAAACTGTAGAAAATGGCACTGGGGAGAAGGTAGGATGACTACAATTATCACATCACCTCTTTCCCTCAGGAACAGGAGCCCAGTTTTTTGTTTTTGTTTTTTTTTTTTAAAACAAATGGAGCAAATAACTGCATCTCTCAGCTTCTTTGAAGAGATGTGTGTCACAGGTCCAAGTTCGAGCCAAGGGGAAGGAGTAGTTTTGGATGGGGTTCAGAGAAGCCCCCATAAAAGAGTAGGTGTGTACTTCTTCCCCCTTTTTCTTCTAACTGCCTGAGATGCAATGGAAGCAGCAGAGATCACGCATGACTTTGAGGAAAGAAGCCATATGGTAGGCTGGCAAGGCAGGAAGGAAGAAACCCAGGCCTCCGACATGTGAACCTACAAGAGCAGCGCTGCATCGGCACCTTTCTGCTTCCTCTGCAGTAGAAATAACTCGTTCATGCCACTGCTGAGTATGTCCCTGGCTTGTATGTGCCAATTTAAGGGAATATGTGTGCACACCCATGCGCACACACACTCAGATCAGTAACACCATAAATAAACTATGGTCTGCAGGCCTAATCCAGCCTGCCACTTGCTTCTGTATGGCCCATAAGCTAAGAGTGATTTTTACAGATGAACATTTGCAATCAATTTGATGATGGTGAATAGTAACTCTAAACATACTCCTCTACCTCTGCCAAATTTACCCTTCTCATTAGAGAACCTGTATTACAAAAAATGCATGCACTTAACTATTATCATTATAGTTTGAATTTTGTCAATAAAAATTTTATGGAAAATTGTTTTCTTGTTATAGAAGTATAGCACCGATAACTAGGCTTGATTTGGCCTCTTGACTTACAAAACCTCAAAAAGCATCTGGCACTTTACAGAAAAAGTCTGTTGGCCCATAAGGTAGAAAAGGCCCCAATATACTTTGAGTAATAAAGAAAATGCAAAATAAATGACAATAATAATCATAATCATATCTTCCAAAGAGCCTAGAAGAGAATCACTCAATTATTCATTTTTATGAGATATTACAATGTCACAGAAAAGTATTGGATCAATTCATCGAAGAAGTAAAAATTTTACAGAGGCAGCCACACCTTTCTCAGGCATCTCTACTTCCTTTCCTCTTCTTGGACACCAGGCAAGAAAAGAGTAACAACAGCATAATGAAGACACTCAAAGTGGACTGTCTTCTAGGACTCCCTCCACATTCCATCTGTCACAGATGCATTTTTAAGGCCACCTAATAAAAAAGAGGTAAACACACGAGACAAGGAGCCTTTGGCCCTAAGCCTAATTTCATTTAGATCTCTTTGGAGAGTTTTGGTGAGTGAGCCTAACATCTACCATGGATGTCCCAGGTTAACTGACAACCTGGCACAAATGACTGTGACCCTGGGCAAGGTCATATAGATTACTCTAGCATTCACCACACCTTAGCAATGCTTCATCCGTGACCCAACACAATTTCAGGATCCCAGACATGCCTCTCACACATGTAATACCACGGGCAGCTGAGCCGTGTGTTTCAGCCTCTTCAATAAAAGAAAAATCACACGGCTGAGTTGAAGCAGCAGCTCCCAACCTTTTTAGGCAATGGTGCCAAGTGTCTTGCTGGTACCCACATCATTCTGCCAGCCTTTGCCATGCCTCCCTCCCCACCTCAGCTGGACATGCTCTAATCTGCAGGACAGTCTGGGCTGCTTGAGATACCAGGCTGGGATCAAAACAGGAGTCCGTGGGCTAATTGGCAGAGGGAAGGGATTCTCTGCGTGGCACCCGGCACTGGCAACATGAGAGGGAGCAAGTGACCAGCCTTGAGTGGATGCCTGGAGGTGGAGCTGGGTATCCAGCTGGGCAATGACCCCTATGAAATGACCACTCAGCCTGAGCCCCAGCCCCTTAGAAAGCAAGCTAAGAAAATTCTGGGAGGAGCAGTGGTTCAAAAGATTTCAGTACATTAGGAAAGATGACATAGGCAAGGGCTTGTGAGGGTGCTGGACAAGCCAGGAAATGAGACTCATTCCTTTATTTATTTATTGTATTTTGAAGGTAGTAAAATGTAACAAATAAAACATAACAAAGCTAATCAAAACAATGCAGTGAAATTGGTACAGAACTTCAGGGCAGGGTACTGGGATAACAGTAATAGGTACCATAGTATATCTTGTTATCTTTACAATAGTTGTCCATTCAATCAAGTATAGCAAAATCAAACCAAAAACAGAATATTAAAAAAAACCTATCAAAACAGAATATTGAATTCAGCAAGGCAATTGATCAGAACAAAGCAAAACAGTGAAAACAATATTTGATTTCAAAGATGAGATAGAAGGAAATCCCCCATATTAGCTATATCGCATAGGGTCATCCTCCCAAGAGAGGCTCAGACCTCCGGCCTCAGGTCAGCATAATCTACCCAACAATACAAGCATTTAGTTGCTTTATGTGTCTTAGTTGTTATCAACTCTTCACCTTCTCAACACCTTCCAGTTGCTAAACAGGGGAGGGGGTTGGGAACTTTGATTCTCAGCCCCTGCGCTGGCAGGCTCATGGGAGACACTGACTTGTTCTCTTCCTGGTTCGCCCGATGCTTGTTCTCAAAGCCGTTTACCAGGAGGGAGGACTTGTTGCTTTCTTGCTCAGCCCCCCAAGTTCCAACATGGCTGGATCTCGGAAGACACTGACTTGTTCTCCAGACTTGTTCCTTTAGATCAGCCAAGGTCCTTTGCAGACCTCTGGATTCTTATACCTCTTCCCCAATGCCTACGTCACTGCTCTAAGTCTTGTGGCCAGTGTACTAGGAAGTGGAGCAAGTGTACTTGGAAGGGAGCAAGTGACAGGATTGAGTCCTCATGACAGAGATTGGAACCTTATATATATATAAATGGTCCCAGGGAGCTGGTTTCCCCGCCACTACGTAAGGACACAGAGAGGGTGACAGTGTCTATAAGGAAGTGGGACTTATCAGACACTGTGTCTGTCAGCTCCTTGCCCTCGCCTCTCCCTGTCTCCAGAACTGAGAAATCAGCTGTCCGGAAGAACTCAGTTTATATTTTGTTACAGCATCCTGAGCAAACTAAGCAACTCTTGCATGTAGGAGGTTCTCCATGTACCCAAGCATCTAAAGGAAGACTCTAGAGGGAAGGAGAGAGGGAAGAGTCTCCAATCAGAAGTGCTGTGGACTGTGTTCCAGCACTTTCCGTTCCCCAGGAGAAGCACGCCAGAGTGCCAGAGCAACAAGCCAGATGAATGTCCCATCAACAAGCTCGTGGATAAACTGTGGTATATTAACAGCCAAACACCGTATCACAATTAAAATGAACAATCTACAACTACACCTGACCAAACAAGTCTCATGAGCAGAGTGTACATAAAGTATGTACTGTATGAGTCCACTGATGTAGAGTACAAATCAGCAACATCTGTGATGTGAGAACCAAGGATCTGAGTCAGCACTGAGAAGCACAGAGCATAGCAGCTCCAGGGTACTGGCCCATTTTATTTCTGTCCTGGGCGTATGACATAGAAATGTCCTGTCTATCAAAGTCCACTGCGCTGAACACTTGTGATGCTGTCTGTCTCATTGGTGTATACTGCACAACTGTAGAAAGATGTTAAATATAATGTGGGCTGGAGTGTTCTGGAAACCCAGTGTGCTGGCCAAGAAGGGAACTGTGAGTACTCTTGGCTAGGGCAGCCCCTACTCCTTCATCTGACAGCAAGGTTCCCAGAGGAAGAACCAGGAAAGACTGTACTAACGCAAGCAGCAAGAATACATAATCACAGCAACAAACCGGTATGATGCAGTGCCCACTTGTCTATATTATAAATTACCTCATTTAACTTTTACAACAACCTGATAAAGGACTAAGTTTGTGGACTCATAGCTCATTTTTTAGAAGAGGGAACTGAGGCCCAAAGAAGTTGGGAAGTGGGCCAGCCTTCTGATCTAAGACTTCAACACCCTCCATGCTTCTTCATGAACTAAGGGAGAGCTTGCCAAGGTGACAACTTGGTTCAGGGGTTCTGGCTTGAGTCAGTATGTCCGCTACGGTAGATTTATAGAAATGGTCTCCCAAAGACACATCTTGTCTTATCCCTTAAAACCTAGACATGTTACCTGATTTGGAGACAGAATCTCTGCAAATAATTAAAACAAGGAATTTCAGTGAAGCAATCCACGGTCATCCCAGTGGTCCCAACGTCATCACAAGCACCCGGATGTTTCCTGGGCAGAGGGAAACTGGACACATGCACAGAGGAGATGGCAATAAAGAGGAGGCCACCACTGGAGTGGCAAAGCCACAAGCCCAGGGGTGCCAGCCACCACCAGAGGACAGGATGGATTCTCCCTGAGTCTCTGGAGGGAGTTCCCTTTTGCAACACCCCGACTTTCACATGTATGGCTTCTAGAACCGTGAAATTTGGCAAAGCAGCTCTGTGAAGCTAATGCTATATATTCCGTTTTCAAAGCACCATAGAGCATCACCTACATGGTGCTCTACAAAATGGTCCCCGGTATCTTTGCAAAGCCTCCTGGCAATGTGGGACACAATGCTGAACAGGTTCGTTTAATGGGTGGATACCTCAGATCTCTATCAAGTTTCCATGCTTCGTGTGTCTGAGCAGGGGGTGCGGTAATGTGCTACTTCCCAGGTTAACTAGCCTCAGAACCATCTGGTGAGGACCCCAAGGAGCCCCCCAGCTCACCATGTTGAACACCCTCAAAGCACAGGCTTAGCCTAACCAAGGCTCTGAGTCATTTCCCAGTACAAAAGAAAAGAAAATCCTGAAGGTTGCTCTTTTGTCAAGCTTATGAGTATTTTTCCAAAACCTGCAAACCTAGAGTGTTGTAGTGACCAGAGGGAGAGCTGCAGTGGATATTTCCCAGCCTCCATTATTCTCTAATTCCTTATGCACACCAGTGGTTCTGCCTATGGCCTGCAATGCCAGTCGATCACAGCACGGACCCATGAGTTGGGCAAGGCCTCCTAACTTTCTTAACTAGAGCTCCAAGCAAATGAAACCTTAGGACTATTCCCATATGAGTAACAAAATGAACAATATCAACAAATAAGCCATGGCTGAGTGTTGGAAATGCCTGTATCATTCTCCTCTTTCCCTAGAAAGGATGTTCTCATCTTCACTAATATGTGTTGACTTTTTCCCATTTCTAGAACATGCAGTCCTTTGCTCTACTTCGAAGCCAGTACTCCAACAACATTAGGTGAGAGGTGCAGGTAGCCTTTGGGTCAGGCAGGGCAGGAAGTTTAGGGGGCTGTGTAGGCAGCTCAACCTTTGTTCTTAGGGTGGGGTTTTTCCTTAACAGATGAAAACATAAATGTGTGTTTTACAGCCCTCTGAGTTCTAAAGGCAGCTGAGGGAGTTGCAGTGGATTTTAAAAACCCTTAGATCCCAAGTCAATTCCCAGAACAGCTGCATCTGATCAGACATCCTAGGCAGGAGAGTTCAGCAGCTCAGGGTCTTCAAAGAAAACCATTAGTCGGGGCACACTTTTTAAAAGGTGATGAAACACTAATGCACACTTGCACTGCAATAACACCTCTCTCCCGGGGTTACAGACCTCCACCTCGGGCAACAATCATGACCTTGTTTTGCAATAAAAGAAATTAAGGCTCGGAAATGTTAAGTATGGGGACTTAGCAGGGTCAAGATGCACATTCATTTTCCCATCTACCAGGACGAAAGGGGAGAGTAAATAACAAAAATCATTTTAGAATTTCAATTAGCTAATGATGTTCTTGCAGTTGCTATGTCAGACACTGGCTCAGGTACCAGTCCATCAAAATCTATTCTCCAAGGTGATAAGTACTGTCACTGAACAGATGCTTCAAGGACATAGCCCTAGTTGTTAAAGGACTGAGAAGAACAGGAAGAATGAAAGGAAATATTTCAGATCTGGAGAAGTCCTACTGAGAAAAGTTAGGAAGGTAGCATAGCCAAGAAAAGACATGGGCCATGGAAGGTGGAAAGAAACCAGCACAGGGCCAGGCAAGAATTTCTCCTGACTGAATAGATCTAAACTAGGACTGCAGAGATAGACTATTAGCCAGGCAAAGTTCTAGCAGAACCACATCCCAAGAAGAACAAAGGCAAGGGCACAGAGGTAGGCAGACAGGAAGGATGCTCTTGCTGGCACCACAGCGGAGGGAGATGCTCTTCTGGGAGCAGGAAAGGACCACACCATGTTGGAGTGAGAGGGGCTCAGTCATGGCAGTATTACGGATTTTTCCTCATTGCAACAGGAAGCTGTTCAAAGGCATAAAAGGAGGAGTCCTAAGATATGAATCAACCTTTCACACTAGGTGTGATTATCTAGCGATCAAAATAAGAAATGAGAGTAGCAGGGACAGAGGCTGCACCTGTGGAATGCTGCACAGTTAGGCCTGTTTAGGGTGTATCACTGTTGTGTCATATCTTTTTATTGAGATGGAACTTACATATAGCAGCACGCATGGGTCTGATGTGTAGCATCGATTACTCCCAGCAAATGCCGAGGTTTAATAAGTACACCATATCATGATATGGCACACTCCCAGCACCTCAGGAAGCTCCTTCAAGACCCCATCTGGTCAGTCTCCCCTACCTTATTTCTCTTTCCCAGCACACCCTCTACCTGGTTATACTTTCAAAATGGAACAGAGAGACCTTAATGCCATTAGACTGGCAGGGTGTGCAAGGCAAACAGAAAGGTCAAGGATGCCACAACTTTCTAGCTCAAGCAACTGGGCAGCTGGCCAGTGCCATTTGCTGACATTGTGAAGACTCAAAGACAGGAAAATGTCTAGAGTTTTGCTTTGATACATTAGAGCTGAGAAGTTTGTTGGACAGCAAATGAAAATGCTGAGAACAGAGACGTGCCCAGCTGGACACAGATCACAAGTCTGCTGGAAAACACTGCATCTGCACCAAACGTGTACATTTTCTTCCTCCTCATCACTGTTTTAGGTATTGTAAGTCATCTAGAGGTGGCTTAAATTTATTCGAGAGGATGTGTGTGGGTTATCTGCAAAGACTGTGCCATTGTATATAAGGATTTGAATATCTTTGGATTCGGGAATCCAAGCAGAACCTGGGAACCAGTTCCCCGTGGATACCAAGGGATGAGGGTGAAAGTCCAGAGCTCAGAAGAGGCCCAGGATGCAGGTATCAATGTGCTGGTCAATACTGTCTGACAGCACAAAGCCCGGGACGAAAGCACAGTGATGGCAAACAGAGGCAATAGAGTATGGAAGCGAGAAAGGGGGAGGAGGTCAGAGCAGCCTCCTACTTCAGGACCAGGAGAGAAGAAAGGGCAGCAGTGCAGACCAAGGGCTGAGGAAGACAAGGCCAGCGTGAGACACCAACACCAGTGGAAGGAACAAGCACAAAGGGGAAGGTGATCCAGTCATATGAACTCTACTGCCAGGTGCAGGGTTGTCTCCGCACCTTCAACTCACTCTGCCCTCCCAAACACTGCAGGGCGAGAGTCACCAGGAGAACAGCCTCCCAGAAAAGGAAATCAAGGTTCAGAGACACGCTTTGTCACAATGCTCCTCAGAGGCAGGGTCACCAACCTGGAGCATGGCAGCTTCCCCTTGGTGTGCTCCGCTGCACACTCCGCTCCACACTGAGGTAGGAAAGGGTTTGCAGACTCCAAGAGCACAGAACATGCAAAGTCACGATGAACAGATTTCACTACTCTTAAGGCTTCTCGGAGCCTTTCACATATGGAGAACTTTAGTCCTTCAAGGGATGTAGAAGATCACACACATTCTGAATAGAAGGTTTCTGGTCACTTTGTGGAGGAGCAATTCACCCACAGGTTTTCCCTGGATCACAGGCAGGAACCCAGGCTGGATGGCAACAGCCACACGTCTTTAGTACGCTTTGGCATGAAACCCACGGTGCTTTCAGTCACCCATTACCCGGGGCCCCAGGAGAAGGGCTAGCATGAGCATTCCATTTCACAGATAAGGAATGCAAAGCTCCTGAGGTTACATGGTTCGTCCTCTATCACCGCCTGCAGCAATTAAGCCAGAAAAAATGAGTACTACTCTATGCACCCGAGAGCAAGAAAAATCAGGTCAAGCCAAGTGAGACGCACTGGGAAAGCTAAATGAGGCTGTGTCTCTGGCGCTCCTCTTACAATTCGCCCTACACACTGCCTTCAGAGGAACTCCGGAGCACTGGAGGTGCAGGGGGAGGAGCGGGGTCTCTGCATAGGTGCCCAAACTCCAGAGCCTGTGGGGGGAATCCCAGAGGGGCTGCGGTCAGGGGAGAGAAAGTAGCTCTGGAGAGCTGAGCAGCCTTCAGATCCCAAAAACCGGAGGGACCAGATGCACCTCGGCAAACGTCCATCTTCTCTTGGTACCAGCTTCAGGCCACGCTTCAAGTTCCCATTCCTTGTGCCTTAAACTTCATCACAGCACAGCATGGAAGAGGGTCTCTTGGCCTGTCACTGCCTACCAAATGCCAGGTTCTCACCTTGGAGGAGAAGTCTGCCGTGGAGAGCAGGCCGTCACAAGGTCCAGACTGCCACCAACTCCTTCCAGCCTGGCCTGGGGAGTGCAGACTCATGCTGGGCAGTCCCAGTGCAGGTGACCACATGGCCACCCGAAAACCCTCCCTGAGCTCATTCTCCTGAACGGTGTGGACTTTGAGGGTGCAGCGATGATTTTTAAGCGACAACAGTAAAGCGTTGTCAAGATACAGTCAAGAATGCCCCTGGGATGCTTTTTAACCTAGGACTTCCAGACTTTGAGTCTGTGCTGGCAGAACTCGGCCAGTTCAAAGCTCTCCTCCTCCTGCTTGCCACTGTTATCAATGGTGATACACCGCAATGAGACCTCTTCTCAAGGCTGGGTGGCCTAGTGGCTCAAACTATAATTTATCTGAACTCCAACACAACGGATATTTGCTCCTCCCCGAAAACCTGCACACAGCACAAATCATTATGAAATAAACCCAGGGACCATGTGAGTCACTCTGGGTGAGCTTCTATAAGTGTTTCAGGAGTTCAGCAGGCACTGATAGAAAGAAAAACTGTAAGAGGCAAAGGTGTGGTCGGCAATGCCACACGGTGCATCCTGGGGACAGGCACCTTGCCAGGGGGCGCCTAGTGAGGAGGGGGACCCTGGTGACCAGTAAGGAGACTTTCGCATACAGGCCTCAAAGGCCTCTGGGTCACACTTCAGGGAAATTATTTCTGAGCTTTCCCAGACACCAGAGTCCCATAGTGCCATATCTGCTCCCTCGGAAGCCCCTACTTCTTCCATTCTTCTGGAAGTCATCCAGATCAGAATCTTTGCAAAAGAAAAAAAAAAGACCTTTCGCTGCTTGTCATAGAAAGCAACAGGATATGAAAAAAAAAAAAAAAAGACCTCCCCTTACACACACAGAGAGACAAACCCTGCATGATAATCAAGTGTTAAATATCCTGGAAAAGAATCTCTTGCTATTTAGAGTTTGAGGAAACAAACAAACAAAATCAAAGAAACTTCAAATGCTACATTTAAACTCTGAGTACAACTTCCATAAAGTTTCATTATATTCAGCTAGGATTACCCTTCTGTGATTTGGTAGCTAAAGACATTATTCCCTCTGCTTCCTTTCAATTGCTTCAGCATATCATACTGAGTTTATATCCTCTCAAAGCCCTCCTGCTTTATTATACAGCTAGGAAGTGCTTAATGTGACTGGATAGCTTTCAGGAAAGATTAAGAAAAATATCTTGGGGACACAGCATCTCTGAGGTTTGGTTTTCAAACTATCAAGAACCACAGATCTCTATACACACAACCACACACAGACCCAGCTGTGTCCCTCTGCATCCCTTCCAGTTTTTTAATGGCCCATTCTTTGCATGCTTGATGCTTCAGGATAAACTCAACACAAACTGCTCTGGTTTCTCTGCAAACAGCTCTACAAAGACCATAAATGTCACCACCAAATGGGCCAGCCCTAGTTCAAACCCTTGCATGGCTCTCATTCCTCAAGGCATCTGTGTCCCCAAGAACAACCCTGGCTTAAAGGACATCTGGGGAAGAAAACCAAGAGCATCTCCTGCTGGGGCTAGCGGGAAGAGGCTGATGGGAAAGCGGCTTGAGAAAACCATCTCAAAACCAAGACCCATGTGTAAAAGCTCAGGAGGGGAAGGTGAGAGTTAGTTTAGTTTCTTACATGGAAATTCAACCTCCAAAATTACACACACACACACACACACACACACACACACATGCACAACTAGGTTTGTTGATGCAGCAGCTTGAAAGACTAGGTGAGCTAGGTGTCCCTGAAAAAAACACTGCGAGCTTCCTTGCGTTACACACAGAGCTGTGTACTATCTGGGGCTGATTCAGGAAAACACTAGAATCTCCTGGTAATTTCCTGCAGACAGGACACTTAATCATCTCCAAGCTGTCTCACCAAAAGAAGAAAAGGGGGAGAAAAAAAAGCCCATAAACTAAATGATTCACACTCTTAAAATGAGTTTGCCTTCAGATCAGAACCTTTTTTTTTTTGCTCTTGAAAAGCAGAATTTGTTATTTTTTAACAAACTGTTCTTTTCCTCCAGACAGAAGCAAAAACCACGCAAGGAGGGCTCGCCCGGATTCCAGAGGAGCATTTCCTGAAGCATCCATCCGGTCTGCAGCTTCTCCTGGCAGGCAGGCTCAGAAACCCGGAGAGGGCCAGGCAGTGGAGGAGGCAGAAGCCAAGACCATCTTTATAGGCCGCCCCCACCAACAGTGTTGCTTTCAGGCCCCATGGGAAGACGTTTTATTGTAAGACAAGCAAATTCTTCGCAGCTCAGCTCACCTGACATGGTCCTCTGCATTGCCCGATGGCTGGGAAGACTTGGCTGAGGCCCCCGCAGAAAGGGAAGGCTCAATCCCCCCCCCCCCCGCCCGCGGGATTCATTCTGTCTGTACAGCCAGGGCCTTATCCTTCCCTCCAGTTACTCAACTGGTTGCATAGATAAAAACATCTGTGTGTAGAAAGCAGGGAACTCAAAGTATACAAATGATTCACACCACCTAAACAACTGCAAATAAAAGCCAGCCCTGCAAAAGGAGGTCTGCTAAGAGCCAAAAGAATTTAATATGGGCGGAAATGGAATTTGGCAATCCAAGCATCAGACATTGCTCCGATTTGGGAGGGCATGTCTTCCAGCTGCCTCTCCTTAAAATTAAAAAAATAAAACTAAAAATTAAAAATTAAACTCGGGCCCTCTGCATTACCGCCCAACTTCTTGCTTAGGAACAAACACATGCACAGATGGGGGGGGGGTGTTTGAAACTGCATCTTTTAAACGTTGCTCACCCACTCTCCCCCATCTTTCACAATCGCTTTGCCTCACATTCTTCCCGGGGCAGCTGCTCAGATACCCCGGATCTGGATTCGCATGACCCGCATCTGCACCCAGCCAACACACATCCTCCCAGGAGCTGTCTCCCAACTGGAGCTAGAGCCTGGTTCTCGCCCCCAAGGCCCACGTTGAGAGCAACTTAGCGAATCGGGGTCGCTTAGTTACAGAAATATGCACCCGTGAGAAATAAAACAGAATCACAAATTACGGTCCTAACGGAATAAGCCACGTTTCCATTTTCCAGTAAAGCTCACCAGGTAAAGGTTGGAGGGAAGACAGCGTTTTAACGCTGACCTTCCTGAAGCCAGTCAGACGCGGTTTTTGAGGAGTAACGAAATGGGTCAACAGCAGTAAATACATTTTAAATATTTAGGAGGAAGGGATCGTAAATCTGAAAATCAAATTCTGAGCAGTTACACATTTTGCCCAGAAGCAGCCCTAACCCAGTCACAGGGCTGCCAGTGTGGTTAATAAAGCGGCTACACTAAAGCCAAAGGGCCCCCGGAACCCAAACCCGGGAACCCCACCCTGTAGCGGGTTCGAGTCCGGCGCATCCCCTTGGGGCGCTGCGGGAGGCGCACGCCCCGCGCCCCTGCGGACACTTACCGAGGTCTGGCCGGGCCTCGCCAGGGCCGGGCACGCAGGACGGGACGCCGCGGGCGCGCAGGAGCGCGCTACGCAGCCCGGCGGGGCGCGGGCCGCCTGGCGCGCGGGGGCCCAGGGGGCTCTGCCGCCGCTCGGGATGCGGGCGGTGACATTGCGGGCGCAGCCGAGCCTCTGGGTCCCGGGAAGACGCGCTGGCGCTCCAGGCCGCTTAAAGAGACGCCGCCCCACCTCCCGGCCCGCCCATTGGACGGCGCCGCGGGGCCGCAGGCCAATCGGAAGCCCGCCCCGAGCAGGGCTTTAACACTGGGGAGGCTCGGGGCCCAGCCAGGACCTACCCAGCCCCAGCCCCAGCCCGGGGCCCCGGGGGAGGAAGGAGGGCGCCCGGACGAAGGGCCAGGCCTTCAGGGCCCCTGGGTAATTCTGGGCCTGTCGGGAGCACTACGCCCCGAGCCCTGCCCATGACGCCCCGGTCCTCCTCTGGACGGGGCACTCCCTGACCGGAGCCCTGAATATCTGTGGATGAATGGAATGAATAAAGGAAGGAAGAGTCAGGCGTGGTGTCACACGCCTGTAATCCCAGCGCTCTGGAGGCTGAGGCCGCAAGTTCGAGGCCATCCAGGGCTCCAAAGTGAGTTCAAGGCCAACCTGAACTGCACATTGAGATCCTGCCTCAAAAAAAAAAAAAAAAAAAGGAAGAAAGAATGAGGAGCTACACAGGCCCGCTAAAGTGGGCATGCAGCTGTAGTTAAGAAGCAGTGTTGACCGCAGACACATGGCATTTGGATCCGCCCTCTGACTCTCTCACAGAGACCAGACGAGGAGGCCAGGCCTACTGCAGGAACACAGGCTTCTGTGTTGCTGAGGTGAAAATGTGCAGTTGGACACAGGGCTGAGCCCGACAGCTGCTTGGACTTTCTCGTGAAGTCTCTTAGGAGACAAAAGATGACATGGATCCCTCAGTGGCAGGCCCCATGCCAGGTACTGGGGTCACAATACTGGGGTCACCAATAAAGGAAAAATCCTTGACCACAGGAGTTGGGCTGGGTGAGGTGCAGTGGGGTACAGGAAACAAATAGAATTAGGTTAAATGATACACAAGTAAAGTTGTATACAGCTTTGTTTGCTCTAGCATCAGAATAAGTGAAAACGTAATTGTCCAACAATAGGGAACGCGACTAAATAAATTACGTACATCCTGCATACATCCCACATACTAGAATATTATGCAGTCATGAGAGAAATACAGAGCTAATGATACCAATAGGTAATGTACCTTAATACACTATGAAATACAGTGTGGGCAGAGTCAGGTGCATCACTGATTTTTTAGAAACAAGTCTTCATGTTTTATGTATACATATAATGCTGTATTTATACAGTGCTTCCAGAGAGCTGAAGATGTAGCTTTGTAGCAGAGCAGTTGCCTAGCATGCACAAGACCCTGCATTTAATCTTGAGTACCACAAAAGGTCTAAAAAAATGCTTAAGGAAATGGTAAATGTTGTTACTACTGACAAGGTAGTTTAAAGATCTAGCAGATTTAAAAGGGAGACTAAGATTTCTATGCATTTCTTTACATATTACCCAAATGTCTTACTGTGAGCAGGTAAGAAACCCCTGATTCTGGCAAAATGGCAAAAGGTGACAGCTGGAAAACTCCAACCCTTCAAACACCTAGATAACACTAAAATGTCTTTCAAATTCATCGCTGACTTAAGTAAGGAGGGCAGCTACTCAGGTGGCAACATAAGGAGGTAACTAAAAATAAGAGTGGGCTGGTGTGAATACTTGTACCAAGGCTATGAGTTGGAAGGGCAGCTGGCCACATGAAAAGGTTGGTCTTAGGTCCATAGAAGCTCTGGTTTTAAAGCCCATGTGGGAGACAGACAAGGCCTTGGGAAAGAAGAAGCAGGGAGTTATGATAAAACCCTTGTGTGAAGCCAGGAGGACTCACGGGGGCCCTGCGTGCCATGAACACACCGACTAGAAAAGCTGCTCACAAGTCCACAAAACTCACCCATCTCCCCCTGTGTTCTTGGTGGAAAGGAAAGTCTCATTTTAGCATTAGAAACCTGAGGCCCAAGGCTTTTTGGAGGTGGAGTGTGAATAATAAAAGTCATGATTGGTGAGTTCTCAGTGGAAAATTAACATAAAGATTGGTCTTGCACACGATATGCCCGAAATAGTTCACAGGAGCAAATGAAAAAGTTCCCTGGAGAGCCAACTCCCCAGCCTCAGTTGCAACCATTCTTGAAAAGCATTAGTTCCCCAAAATAAATTTCCTAACACATAGAAAACTGGCAAGTCACAAGTCAACACATAAGAAGAGCAATGACTCAAGAATTAGAGGTCATACAACAATATTACAAAAAAAAATGACATGAAAGGAGAAAGTTTAAAATGATGTAAAATGTTGATGCTAGAACTGGAACCCTAAGAAAGAGAAAAACATGATGATCATCTCTCTCCCATGATCCACTAAAATAAAATCTCAATGCCTAGGTTAAGTAGGAAATTGGATTCCACGAGGAATACAGACCAAAGGACAATATACAAAATGAACCGCAGAAGGGTTAAGATGAGAAAATGCATGCAAGAGAGGCTGAAAGATGTGGAGTGCAGACTGAAAAGGCCCAACATAGGTCTAACTGGACTCCAAAAAGAGAGACTAGAGGAAACCGACGGGAGCAATAACTGAGGATACAACGGGTGAGGATTTTCTGGCATTTATAAAACTCATGCATCATTGCAAGAAGCATGAGGCATCTCAAACAGGATAGATAAACGTAAGAATATTTGCATGCATTAATTATTCATAAAAGTACAGTTAATGAAAAACAGAAGTGGGGGGAAATGAAAGAGCTTAATAATGCAATGACAGAGGTAAGGAAACAGAAGGCCCTCAGTCGTCAGGAAGAGGGGCAACTTTGGCATTCCATATGTGCAGCCAGAATATATTTCCCCGAATCCTTTACACATAAACACAGCGAATCCTAAATAACAGCAGGTGCCTAAAGATGCTGCTGCACATTGCTCGTGGTGCCAAGGGATGGAGCAAAGGGGCAGAGATCTAGCAAAGACAAACACATTTAGCCACCCACTGGGAACAGCAAACCAGCAAAAACCACCAAAACAACCAGAGCCCCTGCCTTTGAAAGTCTTACTGCGGCTGATAGCAGCAAGTGACTAGTCCATCACTAGTTAGAGCCAAGAGACTAACACAAGCTGCCGTGGAAACACAGAGGAAGAGCATCTCCACTGGCCCTGCAGAGAGAGGAGGTGACTCAGGGAGGACTTCCTGGAGGAAGTCTCTACTGTCTCTACTGAGGGAGTCTTCCTGTCTCTACTGAGGGAGCTGGTATCTTCAGAGCAGAAGACTTCAGAGTTAGGCCTGCTTTTAGATACCTCTACTGCCACTTTCTATCTTGTGACTCCACCCAAGTTGTACAACTGCTGTAAGCTTTGTGGACCTCCTGTGTAACACGGAATTTTCATTGATCTTGTGGCTATTCTGAGGGTCAGGAGAATACATACAAAGCACTCATCAGAATGCCTAGTCTATCACTGATTTTATTAAATGGAGACCTACTATTATTAGTAGATAAAATCCAGTACCTAGACAGAAAATCCTTCCTGTTTTCAAAGACATTTTCTTCCAGAAGTTAAATAGGACAGATATTTTGGCCTATTTTCAAGAAACTACCCTGAGAAATACAAAGTGCTTACTGAGTACGTACCCATTAAAATGCATCATATGTCATCAAAGTGTAGTTATCAGATCTGGTCCCTTTCATAAAAGGACTGAAAGTCTACTTCCCCCAAAATAATAAAGACTGTTTGTATTCAGGGTCAAATAAGTGATTCTTGACAGTGTTAAAAGCTGCATCTGTGACCAAATTCCTGTCCATGTCATTAAGCTTTCAGATTTGCAGCACACCACCAGGTTAAAAAAAAATTCCCAGTCCAGCAGGAAAGGATTCCACAACAGCTTTGTGAATGACTGGAACAATGGAGGAGGAGGAAACTTGTAAAATCCAACCAGCAATGCCAAGTCTCTTGGGCTTTTACTTGGTGGATAAGAACCGACACTGATGTAGCCCCTCTGCAGTTATGGCCCAAATTAAAGTGAATGCAACTCAATAATGGTAAAGCCTGGGCCTGCCCTTCAGAAAAGGCACTGACCTGTAACGTCTTAGAGAGCAGAGAGAACTGGCCCCAGGTGGGTTCACTCATTCATTCCTCCATGCACCATGCAGCGAACACTGACATAGTGACTACTGTGGAAAGGGCTTGCCTGGCAGGCTAGTGGGCCAATCAGATGTGGCACCTGCAGGGCTCTGAACTCTCCCCACTGGAAGCCCTCATGCCCTCTGACACCCTGCCTTCCACCTTCCCCACCCCACAGCTCCTTAACTTCTGTAAGCCATTTCAGTGGCACTTTAGGGATTCAACACCACTTGTTTCAGAATGGCAATGACTTCTGTTTCTTGGGCTAACCATGACTGATTGGTAGTGGCTTCTCCGAGTGCTGAGTTGACAAGAACTCCAAGGCTACTCTTGGCAGGAGAGTGTGCTATGATTGATTAATGATAAATGTCATGTCACTGAATAAGGAGTGACAGCATGGGTGACGTTTCCTGCTTAGTCCAACCCTTCTTCCAAGGAGGAAAAGACAGACTCATCTTTCTTCTTCTAGCATTTTAAATTCAGCAGTATTATCAGAGGCAACTAAGGAGAACTTGCATATCGGAAATGTGGCTGAGAGAGAAGAAAATTCTGTGGCTTGGAATTTTTCTGGAAGCCTTTGTGTCCTGTAGCAAACTGACTAAATAGGGAAAGCTACCAACTTTGATCTCCCCAGGAGCTACAGAGCACACTCCCTCCTCCGTATGCACAAGATTACATTAAATATATATAATTTGAGGGTGTTGGAGGGTTTTAAATGTATGAGGGATCATAAATGTCTAGAAAGCGAATATATTTCAGAAACACAGAATGAACAAATACATAGAACAGCAATTAACATGTTATTTAAGAAGGGGTAAAGATTTTTATCATCATACTCTATTAAATGATACAGATATCATCAGCCAAACAAAGGACCAGAAAAGCTCTTATTTATTTTCACACAGACACTTTATATCCTGGGGACTCTGTAACACTAACTACGAAGATAGGGCTTGTCCCCGCGAGGCAGCTCCACGCCCAATCTGCCTCACATGCACCACCCACTCGGTCACAAAGAGCCGGGCTCCCTCCCTGCAAAGGACAGAGGTACAAATGGACACAGATAAGCATAAGCCCAACCCCAGCCCGATCCAGATACAAAGAACAAACCTAGCATTTGGCTAATGTGCCAGCTCTTCTGTCATGCCAACTGCAGAGTGAACTTTATGGAACCCAATGCTTAAGAACTAGGTCTAATTAATTCAGTTATGTAAACTCCAATGAAATATTAGGGGGAGGGGAGAAGGAGAGTATCAAAGGGTGATGGAGAATAAGAATGAGAATAAAGAGAAAGACAAGGAAAGGAGGGAGGAGATGAATTAAATGAATAAGAAAATGTGGGACCACAGAGCTTACCTTGCTTGAGACTCCAAGCACTAATGAAATCCCCTGTTGAAGAGGTGGTTAATGAATGAGAAGACCCACAAATGACTCCGCGGTTCATGAAGTAACTGGATGAGGTCCCTCTGCCCCATCACTCAGTAGTGTATCTTGTCCTTGGGATTTCTACAAAGTCTGCTTTCACTAAGTCCCCTGCTGTGTCAGGTCGTATTGTATCAGCCTCATATTGTCATTTATAATGGATAAATAAATTATGACGCGTCCACACGTGGAATGCTACTCATTAACCAACAGGATAGGTGCAACCCGTGGAAGGGATGACTTTCAAGGGGAAGAAGAGCCCGAGGGGCTCCACGCCACAGGGCTCTAGCATCCGGCACCCCAGCACAGGCACGATCATGTAACAGGCAGCAGATCAGTGGTTCCCAAGGACTGGGAGTAGGAGGTGGCATTAGGTAGCCCAAGAGAACTCTGGGAGACAACCGCGCTGACTTGTTTCTTGATTGTCAGTGTGATTACACAACTTGTGCATTTGCAAAAACTCATGAATCTGTGTACCTATAGGTGAATTTTATTGTATGAAAATAAAAACTGTGAACAATAAAACTCAGTAGATAAACCCCCCCCAAATTAAAACCATCCCTATGTGTCATTTTGGTTTTCATTATTCTTGTATTAACTATTTTGCCATTCTCTTCTTTGTTTTACAAATGACTCAAAAAGCAGGAAGTGTGACCTGTCAAGGGGTATGAACCTGACACTGCTCCTTCCTTACCCAAAAGGAAGACAATGACACTGGGGAGGTGAGGTAATGCTAGGTCCCCGGTGAGCCCGCCTCAGGAATGTGCAGTGCTTATGAGGTTTAGAAGACTGAGAAGACAAAGTTATTTTTTAAGGATCGATATCTCAGTGTAGCTAATGCACGCATTGGCTCTGCACTCTACGCACATCTTTTGCATTGAGAATTGTGTGATAGGTTGGAGAGTCCATGGGGCAAGGGCAGTGCCAGCCTTAGCACCTAGCGACAGGTGCTTGGTAGACAGCAGCAGGGATGTGAAGCATCACTCCAGTGCACCCAGCCCCACCTCAGCCTGCCAGCTCCTTAGGTCACACCGCTCAGCAGCAGGAAAGGCTGGGACCTTGATCTGGGTTGTCCCAAGGGTGAGCTGGCAGCAGGTCCCTGAGTGTGAGTCCAGCTCAACATCTGTCAAACACTGGGCCTCATCTTTGATTGACCCAGTTCTGTTAACTGTCACTCATGCAGCATGGCCGTGAACCCCTTGATCCCCCTGCCACTCAAAATGTGACACCCTAACTAAATAAGAGGAACTATTGTCAGTGCTGTCAGGTGAGATGTGGTTAGATTAAGAAAACACACATGGAAAGCAGTTTAGAGGTTCCTCCAAAAATTAAAACTAGAAATTCTGTTCAACTCAGCCATTCCCCTTCTAGGTATCTAGGTATCTTCTATTATAATGATACAGGCACGCCCATGTTCATAGCAAAACAACTCGCAATAGCTAAATCTTGGAAGCAGCCTACGAACGGAAAAAAGAAAATGAGATATTTGGAGTATTACTCTGCCATGAAGAAAGACAAGCTTGAGTCATTTGTGGAAAAATGGAATCTTGAGAACCATAATGTTAAGTGAAATAAATCAAACACATCAGCTTAAATACTGATGTGTTCATCACACACATCTTATTCCCAGCATTCAGAAGGCTGGGGCAAGAGGATTACTGCAAATTCAAGGCTTCCCTGGGTAAGTTCGAGGTCAACCTGAACTGCACAGCAAGACCTTGTCTCAAAAAAGAAAGAAAGAAAGAAAGAAAGAAAGAAAGAAAGAAAGAAAGAAAAAAGAAGAGAGAGAGGGAAAGGCAGGGTGGGGGAGAGAGAGAGAAAGAGAAAGAGAAAGAGAGAGAGAGAGGGAGAGAGAGAGAGAGAGAGCGCTCCAAAATAGAAAAACAGCAAAATAAAAGACAGATGATAGGAAATAGGGAGACAGATCTTTTGCAAAAGCAAAGGGACCAAGAGATGGAGAGACAGGGAGAGGGGAGAGGGGAAAGGGGGGAAAAGAATCTGGATGTGTTATGTGCATGTACCAACTCCCCTCAAGGAGTGTGACCATTGTGTACTGCCCATATGCAGCACTAGTCATAATTTTCAGAAAGACGTATTTAGATAGGTAAGGCTAAAAATGCCACGACACCTGAGATTTGCTTTACAATCCTCAGAAAGGAGGGGAGGGAGGCTGGGTGGGGTGGAGGAAAGGAACAGGAAAACAGGCTAGAGATGCAGCAAACACAGCCAAGTTTTGATCACTTGAAACCTGTTAAGGGCTGATTGCCCTTGTCTCCTCACACTTGCACACGTGTGAAAATGTTCTTAACGGTACAAAACTTCCAAGCAGGGCTGGGTGGAGTGGCCTTATGCCTCCTCCCGCCTGACACAATGGTTCTAAGATCACATGAATTAGATTCACACCTTGTTCTGTTTGTCAAAATCTGTGTAAGTTTAGAGTTCTGTTTTGGTTTTTCAATCTGTCTTCCGCCTTCTTCTGACTGAACCTTCTTTCTTTTATACATAAGATTCCAGCTCCAAAGGCAGGTCTGTTTCTTTTTAAATGTATTTATCCAGCCTGTCTTCCCTACTGGTGAAGACACTTTGTGTTCTCAGTGTACTTCCTGATGTTAAGTATCATCTAGTCTATCAGTTTCTGAATGTCAGACTCTGAGGATATGAGAACCACCCAAGGAAACCAGGCATGGTTGTTCAGGCCTGTAATCCCAGCCCTCCGGAGGCTGAGGCAGGAAGATTCCTGCAAGTTCAAGGCCAACCTGGGCTACATAGAGAGTTCAGTGACAGCCTGAATTATACAGTGCTATCCTGTCTCAAAAAGCAAAACAAAACAAAAAAATAACCACCCAAGGAGCCAGGTATATTGTCACATGTCTGTAATTCTAGGAGGCTGAGGTGGGAAGATTACAAGCTGAAGTCCAGCCTGGGCAACCCAGTGACTTAGTGAGACCCTTTCTCAAAAAAAAAAAAAAAAAAAAATTTAAGTGGGGTTGGGAATGCAGCCCAGTGTGAGGGCCCTGGAGTCAATCCCCAGCGCTGTAACAAAACCAAACCCTACCCTACCCAACCCAGGGAATTCATCAATTCTGTAGATTCCTATACTTTGCCCCTGGAAAATCACTTGGATGTCAAAGAGGGTTTAGAAGCTGTATTTTTAAAGCATTTTCAAAACCAAAGTAATATGCTCATTGTTCTTCCACTATATCATCAAGTAGGTTAAAAATTGTTAATGATGTATGAAGATTGAGCAGAATCTCTTGACTGCATCGAGAGGAGGGAGTCAGGGAATGGAATCATCTCACTGACCACACCGACACTGAAAAAGCAAACTTCCCAGTCTGCAAGGGAAACTGATGCTCCCAAGCTTTTAGGAAAATTTCTGGAAGAAGGAATTTGTATGGCTGGGAGATCAGAGAAGCAGCCTTTCCACTTCTTAGGCCTCAGTCTTGACACCTCTTTGACTGGTGGTATGGGACAGTTTTGGCCTCGAGTTCTCAGGCATGTGGTATGTGCCTGTCACCATGCTGGCCTGGACTTTCTGGGGAAGCTTGCCCATCAGGCGTTTGAGAAACAAGGAAGCATCATATGAATTAATACCTCCCACTCTGCTCTCATTCTTAAAATAGCCCTTTGAAGTAGGCACTGAGATGACCCCATTTTTGAGATGGGGAAACTGAGGCACAGAAAGGTTAAGTCATCTGCCTATGGAAACATAGTGGTAAGGATAGAATACTTGCTTCCAGACTCATAAGAAGCACTTCCTGCTGTGTATCATTCCTATGGCTAAGATGTACAACCAGTACTAGCCCTTAGGCTTGCAAAACATTCAGCAGAAAGGCAGGACTAACTGTTGTTCAACCCTACAAAGTCTCTGTGTTCTTGTATTTACCCATCTATCCACCCATCCACCACCCCTTTCACTTAATAATGTGTGTTCACTGAATATATGACACACTACGGTAATAAATTCTGGGGACACAGATAGTAAAACACATTATAAGAGACTACTTGTTCTTGAGAGGAACTCACAGTTGGGCACTGGTGGGGATGAGGTGGTGGGAGAAACCAAGAGTTTTTTATATAAAACATGAGCATCATGAGGAAGCACTATGGGACAGCAGAATGAATGACTCGGACCAGCACTGACACAGTAGCAAGTCCACAAGAATGAGTAGGAATCTCTAGATAGGAAAGAAGAAATTTAGGAGGGCAAAAGCAATAGTGTGGAAAAGTCACTGTGGCAAGAAAGAGACCCAGGAAGGGCAGGGAAGAGAGACTTCACGGCACTGACAATCTCAGCAAGACTGACATTTAGGTCCCAGAAATTCTTTACTGTGTGTCAGGGGCTTTCTTGGGCATGCACAATGCTTAGCAGCACCCCTGGCTTCTCCCCAGTAGTCACCAGACATTGTTAAAGTCCTGCACAGCAGGATTATTCCTGTGAAAGCCTGGACCAACTGCAACCTGGGAAGCTTGCATGGGTTGTGAAGAGAAGATGGAGAGAGGAAGGAAGTTGTTGGTGGCTGAAGGGAGCCCAAGGAAAGCCTTTGGGTTGACACCATGAAATCCCAGGCAGCAGGATTCCGTGAACTCTGAACCAGCCACTTGGAAGCTCATTCCTTTGAACAGGCGGCTCCCAGGCCTGGGCAGCCCATGAAGTCTCATGAGAAGTCCTTAACTTGGTCAGGACATTGGTTACCAGCTCGGACACTGATACACTCTAACCATGTGCTATGCAGAATTCTGAGATGAGCCCCCAGCAGCTTCTCTCAGTTGTTTTCGGCCCACCACTAACTGGGGGGCTACTGTGAAGGGCCTCTGTGGCTACGACTGAGGTCCCCAGTGGGCTGGCTTTGAGAAAAGGAAATCATCCTCCCAGGGCCTGGCCCAGCTCAGACAACTCTTAAAAGAGAGCTGGTTCTTCCTGAAGACAGAGACTTGACATAGAGGCGCATGTGACATAGTGGCCTTGAACACAGAAGGGGCTATATAGCAAGAATCTGAGCGTGGCCTGCAGGCATTGAGAGTGGTCCCTATTAAGCGCTAGCAACAGTGAGGGCCTGACTTCTGTCCACACCTAAATAATATTGTAAAAGAGCAGACAAGGATGCAGATGACCTCCAGAGAACTATTAAACAGGAATTGTTTTAAGCTGCTACATTTGTGGTAATTTGTCATGTGACCACAGAAAAAATACAGCAATCCCATGATCCTTCAAGGTCCAGCTTGAATCCTTTTCATGAAACCTCTCTGCATTGTGAACAGAGAGCAGGCCACACAACTCCTCCTGCTGCCCACACAGTCTGCTTCTGTGACACCTCTGAACACTATAGGAAGATAGGATGTGGCTAGAACCATCTGGGAAAGGAAGTGTGATAAAATCCTGGGACATAATGCGCAGAGCAATTCTCAGAGCCCTATCCGTGGCCTTCTCCTGAGAACTCCAGCAGGTGTTTGATAGGATCTGCTGGACGTGGCCAGCGTGAGAAGGTAAAAAAGGAACAGTCACCATGAAGCACTCACCATCGTTCTCCTCACAGTGGCCCACCCTCAGCTGGAGGATGTTTTTTGATGTTTATTTTCCTACTTTTACTTAGCCCAAGATCACTCTGTAGAGCCTATTTTTTTCCCTAGCCTGTTTTTCCCCCTACCTTTAATAAATGTGAAACTTGCCACTATTTATGCTCGTTTCATTCAATTCTTTGTTCAGGACAGAAAGAACCTAGAAATGCCTTTTAGAAGACTCCAGCGTCCTAAAATCTGGTAACATCTCCTCAATGGGTATATGGCTTACTGCTTTGGAGTGGATTTTGTTTGCAAAATCCTCATTTCCCTTGCAAAAATAAGCACAAAAATAGTGGTTGTATGTTCAAAGTTCTCTAGAACTTCTCACAATGCCTTTAATAGTGCTAGACCCACCATAGACATTAGTAAGTTACTACAGATCAGTGGCCACCAGTCCTCTACTGCCCACCTCTGGGTGAGGGGAGATGATGACTCCATGCCACTCACTGCCCTAAGTCACTGCCTGACGGAACTGACTTGGAACAACACGCCAGCGTTCACAACAACTGTCTACAAATCAGTAATTACTTACATGCTTCTCTCAGGGTCAGATGATGGCAGGTTCTGCCCTGAGGCCACCAGTCAGGAACTAAAGCACCTGGCAGATTGGGTCTCTTGCTGCTAGCTCTGCACTTCTGCTGGACTCAAAGTGGAGATTTCCAGGTATGGAGCCTATGGTTTAGTTTCTAGTCGAGAGATCTGCTTTGTGAGGTTTCCAAACTGAAGCCTACCATCAGCCCAGCTCATTAAATGGACCTCCTAAAATCAATTATAAATGCCTCCCTAAAATAAATTAAATCTGACTGTATCCCTACCTGCCCAAGTGCTCTTTACCAAGGAACTGAAAACTCATAATAATTGAACACTGAAAAAATTCTACTTAGAGCTAGGTGTGGTGGTACATGCAATCTGGTAATCCCAGCAATCTGGAGGCAGATGGCTGTGAGTTTGAGGCTGGCCTATACTACATAGCAAGTTCAAGACCAGCCTGAACTACATAGACAGTCCCTGTCTCAAAAAATAACTATAAAAAAATTCTATTCAGAGTATGAAGCTTTCGCCTTTAGGTCTTTTCCCTGAGTAGAGTCTAGAATTAGTGCTTCTGGGACAGGAATTTACTAACCAGTCTGTATGTAGTTTCCTTTTACTTCTGTAATTATCAGGAGGTCAGTTAATATGACTCTAATAATTATAATGCTTGGGGTTGATTAGGTCTCAAAATTAGCTATGTCAGAGGAAAATAATTACGGACAAAATTGAGAGCCTGAACGTATAAGCTATGAAGCCACAGCCTTCCTGGGTAGCAAAAGAATTATCAGGCTGTGAAAAGGCAGCCTTCACTCCGGCTTGGTTGTGCTCTCTTGTGAATTATGCTGGAGAAAAAGAAGACCACAAATTACCAAGCGGAGGGCATGAGCTTAGCAAGGCACGACTCACACTGAGTGAACATACTCTGCAGAGGCAGAGTGTGTTTCTGGAAAGTGATGACTCTGGAAGAGCACGGGGAGGGCCTGTCCACGTGGCCAGTGTCGGGTGCTCTTCTCACTGCTGCAGATGTGATGGATACTCTGCCTGCCCCAGGCATAGCCTCTGCTGAGACACAGAATGAACCAAGGAGTACTACGGGTAAAATGAAGCAGAAGAACACAACAAGAGAAACAAAGACACCAAAGAGACAGTGCTGCACTCCTCAGATCTGTTTCCCAGTTCAGAGCAGGCTCTGACTTAGCCTCCTAAATACCTTCTGAGTGCATCCACCTGTAAGCCCACCCGTGCCCAGTCACATCGCCCTCTTCCTATGAGGCATCACAGTCAGGCACCAGATGTCACTCCAGCCTGTCTTCAACACTGTCCACTTTTCTGTGCTTACCTCCAGGCTCAGGCCTGGACACTTTCAGCATTTTCCTGGACTTTGCACCACTGCCCAGAACTTGTCTCTCCTGCCACCCGCCCCACTCCAACCCATTTTGCACACTACGGCTAGAGCTGTCATGCTACAAGATCCATCTCCGTGTCTCATTGCCTACTTTTCTGTGACTCCCCAGTACCCCACGATAAAAGAACCAGATTCACAAAGCCCTTCAAGACTTGACTCTTGTTTATAACACACACTTTCTTTGCCAAAATTGTACCCCAGTTTCTGATCACTGCACTTGAGCTAAACTGACTTGCGTGCAGGCTTTCCCGTTCTTGTTCTCGGCACCACTGCTCCCTGAGACCTGCAATGATGCTTTCTACTCCTCCACATCTGTCACTTGCCTCTGGGTAGACCTCTCCGGAGCCCTGTCTGTGGACTAAAACAGCAGATAGCATGCTTCTGATAAATGACCGGCATGGGCAGATATCTCTCGAATAAATGAGTAAGTCCATTTACTCAAGCAATGAAAATGGCCAAAGAACAGAGTCTTCTGGAAACCAAATCAATGTCTGTAACTGTGGCCAACTTCTTTTGGCTCTCAGAATACTGATTCATATGTCCTTGGTGAGCCAAGCCTTTGACAGATGGAATTCTTATGTTGGGGGCAGGTCACTTATTGTCTCAGGCCTCAGTTTCCTTATTAATGAAAGAATGGTTCCCACTCTGAGAAGATGTTAGCATAAAGAAACTAAAAGAATGTTCTGAAAGACCTAGCACAGTGCCTTATACAAAGTGCTGCAAGTCCTCTGCATTTTAACAAGTAGGTCAAAGCCATTTTATACTTGCAATATGATTACCATAGTAATGGCTGTATTTTATAACCTGCAAAATGCTCCCAGGGAGACCAGTAGAGACAGCTACAGTTTGTAACAAAAATAATAATTTCAGCCCTGCAGAATAAGCTCCTCTTAAAAACTCTCTTGCTGCAAGTATTAATTTTTGAGGCTCCCACAATATTTGGAAACAGCGAATACTAATGACTAACTAAAGACATGCTCAAGAGCAGTTGATCTCAGTAGCTTTATGTTCAGAGAGATGATAATCACAATAATGACAATAATAATAGCAGCTAATGCTCATGGAGTGTTTGAAGCAGACTGTCCACAAAAACAGTCTGTGGAAGCTCCCCATCAGTATCCACCTTCTGGAGTAGTGTTCTCTCCTCCTGACTGTGGATGTAGCTACATGACTTGTTTTAACTAATAGGACACTAGCAAATGTGACAGAAGAGACCCGAAAAGCAACTTTGCATTTGAGGTTTTCTCTCTTGTTGCTGTTGACAATGCTGTGAGCACACACTTGTGAATGGCCCCATTGGAATTGCTGCCCAACTACCCTAAACAGGAAAGAAAAATCAAACTGGACTACTTGGTCCTTTCCTAACAACCTAAATCACCAGAAACTATAAATGCGTGTCCATGTCAGGTAATAAGTTTCAGGGTACTTTGTTATGCAGCGTGAGTAACTGATACAGCATTTATACTGTGCCGCACGTTCTTCAAAGGATTTCCCTGGGACAGCGTTTTGGGGGAGTCTTCACTCTGTAAATGAGGGAATGAATGCAGGCACACAGAAAAATGGTACCTCTGTCCACTATCCACGAGGAGAAAGTGACAGAACCAGAACTTGAACCCAGCTGGTCTGGCACCAGAGGAAAAGCTCTTTAACTCCACAGTCCTGAGTCTCAACTCTATTTATTTTTGTCTGATGGAAATCTTTATTTATATGATAGTTACAAAAGCATTACTTAATAGTTATGTCAATAAGACCACAGAATACTCTTTTCCTAAGGAAATCTCATAAGAATAAATCTTGGTTTTGAAAATTGTAGAGCAAAATATCCCTACCCATCCACACACCAAAGTCCATTCTAAAACTGAATAATGCCTATGACTTTTAGAATAAATTTTGAAAGTATATAATGAATAATAAGTTTTAATTGGACTTTATTAATGTAAAATTTTAGGGTATGTCTTACCTAATTAAACTACAAAAAATGCAGTCTTTTAAATATTAAAGTATATAGTGTATAGAGTAAAAGTGAGTCTCTCTCTTTTATCCTTCAACTTTACCTTGCAAATGTAACATCTAGATAGTCCAATATGTACCTTTTTATGTTTTTTCTTTGATTATGCAATCATAGTTATTAAAAGCCTACCAAGATACCATTCTATAAAACTGAAAATACAAAAAAAAGTTGACTATAAACGAGTATATTTTAATAACCTTGTCATTCAAAGAAATCATATAAAAGCCTTAGTTCATTGTAATCAAGTATCTATATTAATTGCACTTTATTTCTCAAAAGTGACAATTATCCCTTCACCTTGCACAATCGACAGAAAAGTTGGATTTTACAAGACACTTAAGGAAGCCATTTTTTGTCCTTTTTAGTCTATAATAGAATTCTTATCTATCTAATTCTTATCTATGGCAAAGGCTTTCCATACCTTTCAAAACTGAAGTTAAATCCTCAGAATGGCAATGCTAGATAGCAGCCAAGAAAGTATAAAACAAGTTTTTAGATTCACAGAATAACTAGAGCAGGAGGCAGGCACTTGTGCAAGCGTGACAGTGAGAGGTCGGTAGCTCCACTTCAGGAGGGAGGGGGGTAGCTGCATGGAACAGGTCCCCTCAGGGGGCAGGAGCATCGTATACTGTACTTCGATAAGAACAACAGAATGTCCATCTCTAATCAGACAACAGAATCACAGCAAAACAATTCTTATAAGAACCAAAAGCACCCAGTTGGAAATTTGTTTTTAAAAAAATCCAATTTAAAGTATTTTTATTTGGATTGCAACTGGCCTTTGTATGGAATATAAGAGGTAAACACGAACCTGGGAAAGATGATCTGTGCATCTGCTCTGCCTCACTTTCCTCCTCCTCCCTTATATGCTGTTTTGGTGGATAACTGGCTAGAGATTGTGACCGATGGGGACTGTTACAGTGCAGTTCAGATGCCATGAGGGACACTTACTGACTGGGAAAGAGAGGTGCTCCAAATCCTTCTCCACATAAGACAAACATGAAGGTGATACACTTCAGTCCTTATGCAATAGGATACATCTACATCCTTCAGGGCACCAGGGCCCCCCAAAATCCAGGGTAGCACTGATGAGCACATACAAATGATGTAAGCGATGTTCTTCCTGTCCATAAATAAGCCACAACTCTCTCATATGGATAAGTAATGAAGAGATGATGATGAAGAACATTAACTTAAATGCAGGAGACACTACAGGCCCTTCGGTTTTACTAGTTCATCCATCCAGTGCTCCTTGCTGAACGCCTACTTACGTCAGTCATGGCACAGGGGCTTGCCAATAAGAATGAGAGCGACACAAGGAATGTAAGATATATCCCAAAGGAAAATAAAATGATTTCAAAGTCTCTAGGTCTTTTTCCTTTTGACAACCCTAATGAGACCCTGCACAATGTTTTATAATTGACATCATGTGATTTATTTGAATCTGTTCATGCATTAAACATTCCTGTGTGCCAGGTATTGTGGCCCAGCAGCTGTAAATACAAATGCACTGTACGTCCAGCGAAGAATGGCCCTGGCCTCCATAGGCCCATTAGTCAACAGGTAAACACGCACAGAGGTACAGAGACATACAGAGAAAATACTACTTAGTTTTCAGGAAGAGGTCTTTCTGCAGAAGTTACATTCAGGTTAATGTTATGAGGATAAGGGTTTTGGAGGGCCATAAAATGAAATTTCTGTAAAAATATTTCTACCCCTGAGTCAAAATACCTTTTTGCACTGAGTGATTAATGGAAAGGCATCCCTAGTACAGTGACTCAAATTGGAATGTGCACAGGAATTTCCTGGACCCTTGTTAAAATGTAGATTCTGATTCAGTGGGGCTAGGGTGGGCCTGGGATTCTGCATTTCCACCCAGTTCCCAAAGGAAGCTGAAGTTGCTGGTGTGGGACACCCTTGGGGTGGCCAGGTCCAGCACAAAAGAAAACTCTGGTCAACAGATGTGCTGTGTCTGGCTCCTCTGGTGTTGTGGAAAAGTCTCTGTGAGCTGCCAAGTTTTAAAAATCAGGATATATATATATATATATTCCCAGCTCTTTTGAGAAAATTTAAACCCTAACAAACTAGGCCCTCAATTGTCTTAAAGTATAGTCAGCAGGAGGCAGGTAGAGGCCTGCGATTTTGGGTTTCTCCAGTCACCTCCACCCCCACAGGAGGTCTTACCCGTGCCAACTTTGCCCTATGGATCTCCCTCCCCCTTAGTTATTTGCATTTGCAGCTCTGGTCCTAGTAGTTGGAAAGGGCTAACAACCCTCCCAAAGACCCAGCATTCCTCCCAGGTTAGCTGCTCATCTGGCAGGAATAGGTGCTATCTGTTCATCTCAAGAAAAACCAACGGTCTCCTGTGGAAGCAGCACAGGGCTCTATTGCCACATTCAGGGGGCTTGGCAAAAGCCTGCACTGCTCCAAGATGGCCTCTCCATGTGCCCATTAAGAGAAAATAGGGCACTTGCAGAAGGATGTGCTTGGACATTGCATGTTTTTGCCCACAAGGCACTTGCTGCCAATCTGGGTGCAGCCCAGGAAATGGGCCTGGTTGAGGCGCCTGCGGTCCTCAGCTTAGGATGTCAGCAGCTGAGAGCACCTGGAACCACTTCTCACATGCATGTTCTGGCCAGAAGTGGGGGAGGGAAGCACCTGGACAGAATGTGTTTGCCGGCAAATGTGTGAGTGGGTACAAGGAGACAGATTGCACTTCCTTTTATCTTGGAGTATTAATCAGTGTACTGCACCCGGGCACTTTTACATTTGAATAATTTCTCTTCATTCAGATGAGACAGAAATGTTCTGCTTTGCAGCCCAGGCTCCTAACTTACCAAAAGCCCTCACAAGACATTCCTGACATCCGTGTATTAATACTCAGAGCAAAAGGACTGATCAAACTTCGAGGATCGATTGATGAGAAGTATACCAGAAATCACTTTCTGTCTGCTGCTCCTGATGGGTCTGTCACTTCCAATGATGAGAAAGATCTATTATTACTCTGGTAGGACTGGAATTAGGGCTCATGAAAAAGAAAATCTGCTGTTTCTTCCACTTGTGACTGCCCCCACACATCCTGTTCATCACTTTTCTTTACCAGGACTGTATTTACGAGCCTTTTAGGATTTGCATCTATCTTTACCTGTCACTGCTGAGTTGTAAGACCAAGACTTAGCGTTTTCATTGAGTTAGAGGTATGAGATGGAGTGAATGTTTTTTAAAATTTTATTGTCAAGGAATAAATGCTTAAAGTGACCCAAGGGAAAATGATGCAGCTCAGAAAGCGTGAGTGTTAAGTGCAGGCACACAATCATGCTTGCAGAGAAAATTAAATTTGTGGTAATAATAAGAACAGAGAAAAACTGCATTCCTTTGACAGAAACAGAATTGGGCACTCTTAAAACAATTTGCAGATTTTCTGTTTGTTGACTTACAATGTTTGAATTTCAATTTTGAGAAGTTTCCAAAGACTAGACCTTGGTATAAGTGACAAACACAAAACTGCATGAATGACAAGTTAGCCAAGACTGCAGAGCAGCCTCTATTGAACTAAGTAAATCTTGGAAGTTTCTCTCCAATTATTACCAACAGTTCCTAATCATACAGTCCAGGAGTGAATGTCACTGTATGAAATACCATATGCTCTTTGTTCATGCCAACTGTGGCTAATTGATCCCAATTATCTGTTCTGTGTTCTCTAGAATATAAAACCATGTAGCACTAGGACCCACGCTTACATATCACCGTGACCCTGGATTCTGCCCAGTGCCTGGCACAATGTAGGCAGGCAAAGTAGTTATTGATTCATTAACTGAATAGTGATTAAGGAGTGGATAAAACTCAGCTAGGAAACAGTTACTGATGAAGTTCAGGAATGCTACCCCAAAATATGCTGCTTTCATATGCTAATTACCTCAAAGGGCACTTGGGGCCAGGATATGTAGGCAGGGACCTTTGCTGGGTTCTCTCTATCAGCCTAAAGACAGAGCCTCCAAAAGGAAGTCATTGGTTGTGAAATTCCTCTGCAGCATATCATCAGACGGAGAAGATGAATTTGTGTCACAGGAAACTGACGATGACACTGCTCACATGGCTTTTGTCATGGGCTGCCACCTAGTCCCTTGAGGGCTCATTCACCTTTCCCAGAAGCCATTTACTCCCCATGAAGTTGCCTATGCATCTTCCTTTTCCCTTAAGAAGAGGGTGTATGGTTCCAGCTCTCATTGTGCATTTGGGCATTTGTTTTTCTTTCATTTGATGCTGTGATGCACATAAATAACTCTGGATACCTTTTTCCTGTTACTCTACCTGCTGTTGGTTTATTTCAGAGACTGTTATCAAACCCTCAGAGGTCAAATCTTCCCTGCCCTACACAATCCTAAGGGAGAGTTCAAAAGGAGAATTTAGGAAAATACAGATTTACCATTACGCCATATAAAAGTGACCTTGGTCTGTTTATGGACTCATCAAAGAGTGCAGAAGACAGTAGATTGGGGTTAGGAGTGTCTAAGAGACTCGAGCTATGCAGGAAGACATTCCTTGCCTGGGATATCAGAACAAAAGTCAGATCCTCAGTGACCAACATGGTGGTTTTCAAGCACTAAGTGATAACTTGGGAACTGAAATCTTGAACTCAAGTCAAAGAGATTGACATTGTTTTCAAGATTTACTAAATTATTTCTCTTTTTCCCAACTGTATTTTTCCAAAGTTCACAGAACCAATGAGTATTTAAATATTCTAAGCAGCAATGACCATATCTAAAATCTTAATGAAAAATTTAAAGGTTGGGTTTTACTCTCAAGAGCTTCAATAACAACACAAGAGCCACGATGAGGCCTGGTGGGAACTCAGGGAGAGAAACACACAATTCAAATGCAATTCAAATACGAGATGGATGCTGCCCTGAGAAAGGGAGACAGACAGTGTCCTGAGGAGCTACACAAATTTACAATATATGCAAACACAAAGGGATGGGTATCAACTTTGCATATATCATTTGAAAGAATCTTTCATCGCTTAAAATGGTCACATGCGGACACATGTATTTCAAGAGGAGATAAAGAGATTAGCTAAACCATAGCAGTTTTAATCCTAACCATGAACAGAGATAAATGGTCTCATTTCTTGCAAGGAAGTAGGATCATATTTAGCATCTATAACACTGCTGACAGGCTTAAATTCTGGAATCCATAAGCATTAATGGCTAAAAATGTTCTTTAACTACAAAGTAAAGATAGATGCAGCAGAGGAGGCAGTTCGACATAAGACCCCTAATTTCGAATCCTCAAGTCCTGCTGGCCTTCGGGTTGCACACTGACCCTCCTTAGATGAATAGGTAAGCAAGTGATGATCAGAACATTTCTCCCTGGAAGGCTTTAGTTCATAAAATTATGTACCAACAAAGTAAATTTTTATAACAAGAAAACAAATGCTATGCGTACTCAGTTTAATCCAATCGTAGGCAAGCTGTTTTCTGCTAGTAACATCTCAATCATGTGTCAACAAAGCCATTTATCAAATGATGCCAGTCAGAGTAATAATACTGTTTATAAAAAAGCCTTTCAAATGAATTATAGCAATATGACCAAAGACCTGCTTACATTTTCAAATAATAAAATGCAGACAAAAATTAAAGTAAAACCAACTATGGCCCCAGCATTTTGTGAGGCTGAAGCAAGAAGATCATGAGTTTGAGCCCAGTCTAGGCAACTAAATGATTTAAAATATATTATAATTAAAAATTTTAAAAAAGATTGGAAATGTAGTTCAGTGTGAAGGTCCTGGATATATGCCAAACACATGCACTCCATCCTGGTATTCTCCTCTTGTGTAGCAATATGAGTCTCCTGTGGAACACAGGTGTGAAAAGACAGGCAATAAGCACTCTATTGCTTCTCCAGCCCAGGATGGGTACGCCTTGGGCCTTCTCAGAAGTAGGAGCATCTATCTTTGCTCTTTTCTTTTTAATTTTATTTTGAAGAGAATAAAACCAAGCAAACTGAAACACAATATAAAGCCAATCAAAACAAGACAGTGTAAGTGACTCAGGATTTCAAAGCAGAATAATAGGAAATCAACAATGGTAATCATAATGCACTGTGCTCTTTTTTTAACATGAAAAGGTTGGACCATGCTATCTTGGCAATCTTAATTAACTTTCAGTGTAGTACTTGCCCTTGTGATTAAGCTGGCCAAAGACACAATGTGGGTAGCATTTAGCTGCTGAGACAACCTCCAGTAGCAATGCAGGTTAGTGACAAAGGCCGGCCCCAAAGTTAGAAAGACCTGAGAAGTCATGCCCACATGTCAGCCAAGATACCCAAAACTAAACCAGGTCTCACTGGAATATGTAGGAATCTTGTAGCCCTAAGAGAAAGACGGTGTGTTTCGTTGCTGTTCTTTGTTTTGTTGTTGTTGTCATCATTGTTGTTTCTCCCAAAAGAGCCATTTTCTAACAACCACAGAGATCAAATGAGCTGGTAAGACATTTAGATATCACAAGGGAGGAAGAAATGTGAACCTTATTTTGTAAATGTGGAGCAGCTGGAGCACTACTCCAGACTCCGGCAGCTTTTAACTCCAGTCTAAGTCATGGGCTGTCTGACTGCAACAGCAAGCAGAAACACCAAAACAACACCCAGGATTGGGAGGCAGATTTATTTAATATCAGATGGGCGCTGACAGGGAATCAATTGTTCCTCAAAATGCCAGGCCCCAAAGGCCCAGAGAGGGAGGTTTTTATGGGGTTGCAAAGGGAAGATACAGAGGTAAAGTACTTGGCTGTTTTTGACTGGTTCTTAAGATATGCATCATAATGACCAGCTGTGTATCACAGTGACCAACCATTTCTAGGATACAGCAGTAACAGGAACTGTAACAGGAACTATTTCCTGGGCAACTAATAGGCTGGATGGGAGGCACTTTTTGCTACATATGGTTATCAATTTTTAATCTATAAAGTCAATGACATAGTAACTATAAGTAGGGATTAGAACATACTAATAGCCTCAAAGACAAGAAGAAGTCCACACTCCACCTGGAGTTTCTGATCACCATGTAGCTCTACTAGTGACAAGGCTCACTCAGTCATTAGAATAGTGGATGTTTCCTGAGACAGTTAGCATCTTTTAACCCTGATCAGATTTACAGTGAAGTATAGACACATTTAAAAGTAATAGACCTGTACATCATCTTTACATTCTTTGTACTACAGAATTTGTAAATATTTGATATTTTAATTATTTTAATGTTTAAAAGAAGCTGGCTCATTCAAATAACAGATTGTTTTTGCATGTCCAATTTAAAACATTAATAGGTTAATTTGTACAGATTTATCATTGGAAAGTAAAATCTTATGAAACATACACATACAAATTTTGGATGTTTAGTCAATAATATTTACTGTATTTATAAGTCAATTTATGAGAATTTTAAGAATTATTAAAAGGAAAAGTAAAACATGTTTTCCTTGGGAAAGGGTAAGGAATCAGATGACTTAAAAAACAAATATTTTGCATTTATTATGAATACATTTTAAGATACAAAAAATCTATTTAATATGTAAATGGAGACTGAAGATTTATGAACACGATAAAGCAGTAAAAGCTGAATGCTGCACTTGAGAAAGAATTGGATCAGTGAACGGAATATTAAAATTTAAAATCAAAGCAGCCTCTAAATAATCTTTCCTTTAAATAAAAACTGCCCTGCCCTCCAGGGCCTCAAGCACTCGAAGACACCTGCTTCTGAGGTGTTCAGCTGGGGCTGATTTGGAGGCCACAGGAAAGATAGCACCTGCTTACTGGGTGCTAACAGAATCTGCCTCAGGGCCCCAGCATCTGTGCCCCTAAAAGGTGCTGAATTTACACTGCAGGCCAGGTTCTGTGCTGGGCAATTTCTAGACAGCAAATCTCTGTGCTCTATTTGTTTGTTTTTGTTTTGTGGTGCTGGATATTGACCCTGGGTTCTCTTTCATGCTAGGGAAGGGTGCTATCACCAAGTTACATGTCTGGTCCTTTTGGAGTTTTGTTTTGAGACTCTATCAGGTTTAGGGACACAGGTTGGCCTCAAAATTGTGATGCTCCTTCTTCAGTCTCCCAAGTAACTCGGATCACAAGCATGCAGCACTAAACCTACTCTGCATCTCTGTGCTTTTGTTTGCTTATTTGCTTGTTTGTTTGCTTATTTGTTTTTTACAGCAGCGAAGTACTTTTCTGTCTTATAAATAACAACCTGAAGTTTAGTGATGTTAAGTATCTTGCCAAAGTGAAAATACTTGTTAAGAACAGACGTGGAGCTTAGTGCTCTTACACATCAAACATTCTGCATCCTGAGAGAACAAAGTCCCATCAGGTTCGTTTCTGGAAACTTGCTCCTCGAAGTGCAACTGTTTTAGGGAGCCCTGGAATTTGTTCTGCCAGGAGCTTGTTAGAATACAGATTCTCAGAGCTGATCCTTAGGTTGTTTCCTAGGCCACTGAAGGTTGAGAAGCAGTCTTGCCAAGCAGCAACCTCTTCTGTGCAAGGCCAGAGAGCATTTTTGGCTTTGGCAGCCATGAGATCTCTGTGGCAAGTATTCAGCTCTCGTGACAGCAGTCACAGATAACCCACAAATGACTCAGCACGAGTGTGTTCCAAACAAATCTTTATGTACAGAAACAGACCATGGGCCATAGTCACCTCCTGGGCCACAGTTTGTAACCCATGACTGACAGTAAAGTAACTACACCAACAAGATGGCCTTTTCTCTGGTTTGCTAGAAAACGGTGAAACACAATCTCCATTCTTCTCACTCTTCTTTCAGTGGCAGCAGGCAACTGATTCCCAATAAAACCATGTGTCAACTTCTCCAACCACTCCTCTCTTCCTGAGGTCAGGATGTCATGTCTCAAACTCAGCCTCACTTCACCAAGTGTTCACAAGGCCAGTGGGAATTTTCCCCAAATTTCCTCAAACTAAAGGGCATAAGCATATTAAGTTCTTTGGGGAGTTAAAAAAATTGGCCTTGTTTTTCAGTAAACATAATTGCATAAACACAACCAGTTTTAGCACATTAGCAGTCTGGGATGCCTCCGATTCTGCAGAACTTGTGAGCCAGTTACTACAGGATGATCAAATATGTTGGCCAGCAGTTCTGCATCTGGGAGGTTCTGCTCCCCAAGCGAGCCCAGTCTTGCGGGAAGGAGCATTTTGGTTATTGCCTAATCCTGAATGAAGCTGAGCGTCTGATTTCAAAAGCTCAGCTTTTCCATCAGATGTTCTCACACACATCTGAATGCAACGGTTAAAATAAATAGTGACTGCATTGTTTTCTTCTCCTTTACTTTCCCTGCCACGAGCAGAAAAGAGGTTACTCACCCTGTGAGCTGGAGCCCAGCACAGGAGGCTGAGGAACTGGATCTTCCATGGTATGAGAGCAAGGCTGGTGTAGAAGATGTGGAGGTGAGTGGTCTGACAGGCAATGTGGGGAAAGGTGTCCATTACCAGAACATTTCTGGTTGATCACCATGTGACCTAGCTTCCATGTGACTGTCTCCCTTCATGTCACCTCAGACCCGGGACCACGTGGAGCCAAGAGACCAAGGTACAGTCAGATTGAAGGTCACAGAGCACACAGGTATGGAGCATGGGCCCAAATCACTGACGCAACTGCCCAATCTCACCACAGTAGCCAAGTCTGAATCAAACAGAACTTCAGTCCTGTTCACTGAGTGTACAGTGCCCGTGCCAGCCTCTCCCAAG
The DNA here is from genome assembly GCA_004027295.1 of Dolichotis patagonum. Classification (NCBI taxonomy): domain Eukaryota; kingdom Metazoa; phylum Chordata; class Mammalia; order Rodentia; family Caviidae; genus Dolichotis; species Dolichotis patagonum. The sequence continues at coordinate 98,239 of PVJX010000726.1, forward strand.
AGCAGATGGCACTGCAAGGGGACTGCCCCTTGCCCACTTTTGTTCACCCGATGTGTAATCCCAATGCATGACCCTGACAGGTGTCCATTAGTGTTGGCTGAATGTAGCTGTATGATCGGTTGCTTGACAGAGAGATGCCACTTCAAAATATAGACTTTTTGCACGTAGGATGAACCGAAAGAAAGTGATTTCATATATAAATTATGGAGTTACGTTGCCTGTGTTCAAACTCCAGCTCTAAAATAAAATGTGAGACTATGGTTAAAACACCTAGCCTCTCTATACCTCAGTTTCCTCATTTGTAAAGTGGAAGAAAAAGTCCCTACACTCATGGTAGCCTCTCTACAGAGCATGGAAAAGTACAGTCTTCCTTCAGTGCCTGGGAAGTAAAAAGTTTCATTTAAAAATTTGTTGCTATCTTTATTGTTGGTATTTGTATACTAGTGGTAGTTTTATGTCTGTGTGGTGGCTGATGTACTGGGGCCATTTCTCGTCATCTCAGCACAGATGCATGACTGAAAATGTCTGCTTCCTCGTCCTGGAGACTCCTTGTCTTCCCCAAGGTCCTCAGCAGCCAGCACACTAATAAAGCCTGGACACTAATAATCACATGACCCTAAAACCCAGAACCTCCCCCCACAAAAGCCAGTGTCACCCTATGGACCTTCACTACTCACAAACTATGAGAAGACAAGTCCATTGTGTTTAGTTTGCTCTTCATTCAACAGATATTTCCCAAATGTACCTCTGCAGCCAGCGCCGACTGGCAGTTGCCACTCGTTCTATGAGTATGAGCTATTGATCACGTCTCAGTGAGCAGCTCTTATTAATCTCCTGGATATTTACAAGGATTCGCCATGTTATTACAGGCTGCTCTGGTTTGCTGATAGCATATTTCCAAGAAACACAAATGAGGCCTGACCCTCTTTGCATTTGAACACAGAATCACCATTCCCAAAGCATCATTTCAATTCCAAACAGGACTGCAGGTCAAATTCCATTATGAAAACCTTCTCATGCACTCGGAAGCCTAGGATTTTGCTGCCTTCCATGAGCAGGCCATTGTTTGGCTATGATTTGGAAATCTTGTTGCTATGCAAAGGTTCTGTGTGTAGGGATTTGCTGTGATAGGAGTAGGCCTATAATTTAAGCTGGAATTAGCAAAGGGCCATGCTTATTTCCTGAATGCCAATGCCAACAGGTACTGTAGCAAGAATCAGCAGTCTCCTTGTGAGGCAATACTTCAACTGAGTCTTCCTAAAACACACTTTACTGCTCTGCTTCTCAGAAGGCAAGATGAGTAATAAAGTATCAACAGACAGCCAGATAAACATTAAAGTCAAAAGGAGGGGAGGCTGCCTACAAAGGTCTTTTTTTTTCTTGGAAAGGATGATGCAGTGGTAGTGGGATTAAACCAGGGCCTTACACATGCTAAGCAGGTGTTTTACACTGAGCTACACGTCCAGCCCTTGAAATAAGTCTTTAAAAAAGTGTTTCAAGTTCCCAGGTTCTCTGTATCACCTTGGGCTCACCCTTCCCATCTAACGCAGCTAGCAGAACCTGTGAGTGGCAGGAGGTCGAACCTTTCAGGTAGCAGATACAGGAAGCTGAGGCACTTCGCTGCCTCTCATGTGAAAGAGAGACCCAGTCCACAAGGAACGACTGGAAAGCTCGGCTTCCCAGAAGCCAGGAGAGGTCTGGCTATTTAGCATGGTCCCCAGTTTGGATATCCTGAGTCTTAGCAAAACAGAACTGCAGGACACCCAACATAGTACAGACTCTAGGGGAAAACAGTGTATTCAGTATCTTCTTTTCATATTGACAATTGGCCTCCGTGTTGTAAATTTAAGAGTGTTTCATCTGAAAAGAGATCAGGAAGTTACAGAACAACGCATTTGACGATACAGTAAACATACAGTTTTAAACTAGTTTATCTTATTTCCCAACTTTTCAGGAACTGTGGACATAGTTAGAACTTTTAACAATGAAGACAAAGAATTAGCCGTAAGAAAAAAAAACTCCAACACTAGCATGAGGAAGAACATATAAGCTCTCAAGAATTAAAAATGAAAATGTCACGTGAGCAGCTAAGATAAGCCCATCTGAATGGAATTTTCTGACCTACTAACTTCTATATCCAAGAGTAGCAGTGGTCAGAGATGGACAGAAAACCCTACGTGTTTATGAACAGCAAGGCACAGTGTGTCCATATGAAAGAAGCACTGAACATTTTAACTCACAGAAAGTGTTTTTTAAAACATAGTCTTCACGTTTTGGCTAAAATATCTTCAACGGTCTTAAACTAGGAGAAAAAATTTAAGTTCATCTTAAATTCTCCTATACAAATGGCTTACAATCTTATAGCTTCTAACTTTTACTCATAACTAGGTCTTTGGAGTACTTATTATGGACTTACTAAAATATATGTTCATAAATTAACCCTGCCTGGAGAAGCAATTCCAGAATGGTAGAGTAAATATCCAAAAATCTATTCTCCTATGAAAGCAACAGGGGCACAGCAAAAAACATCAAAATTTACTTTCTTAGAACTCAGAAAATTAACCAATCTAACAACAAGCAGAGGATCACATATTTTGGGAAAAAACAGCTAGCTCAGCAAGTACAAACAAGCACTATGGTATTTTAATTTAACTGCTCCCATTCCCTCTCCTCCATTCTGCAAGGGCCCTGCAATCCAGCAGCCTTGCATGAAAGGTGACTGGAAAAAAAACCCAGTAGCTTTTCAACCAATGGAAAGGGCCAGACTGGGCTCAGAGCCCCAGAGCATCCAATCCCAACATCTGTAACAATCTCACTAGTCTGGCAGGCACCTAGAAAATCTCACCAGCAGGGGCTCATTTCCAGTTCACAGAGCAGCACAGGCTTCGGAGTTAGGGACCTGGGGGAAGCTGCACACTGAAATACTCAAAAAGAAGAAAGGCTCCATCAATGAGTGCAGTGCTTTTTCCTAAAATCATAAGCAGGTTAACATGACTTGGCCTATAAATTTCTAGGCAGATCTAGTATTTCTTCAAAAGACATTCTCTGGTCAGAATGAGCTTTTCAAGAATCAGTACAAATTATGACTTCTTAAAAGATATTTACATGAATATTAATATATTAAATGTTCAGAAAAGATCTGCAGGGAGAAAAATCATTACATTAATTTCCCAAATATGCGTGAGCATAGGGTCTCCCCTTCTCAGACCTGGGGACCCACAAAACATGCTTTGGGAAATATTATTCTATGAAAAGGGTGCATTATCCATAAAGAACAAATGGGCAACTAGAATTCCAAAGAGAGGAAGCGACTTCTTACAGTAAAGTAAGAGAAAGACCCAGGAAGACAATCTGTTCTGGTTTTTTTCTGTTCTTCCAGCTAAGTGAATTTCCCAGCACAGATCACGTGACGTGTACTCCTCGAGGTCAACCACCAGACAAGGGGTCTACAAAGGCATTTTCCTCAGTGACATCGAAGCAGGCATATGCAACCCGCTACCCAGGAGCACTGGGACTGAGGTGTGAGCATGAACTGGCATCTTGTTTACCAGTCTCTCTGCTCAGCTCTGCCATGTTGACCCGCCCCGCTTCCCTGTAGGGTGGATGGTCTCTGCACACACATACATATTTGTTCAACTCTGCAATTTTTCAGTAATCCTGAATTATTGACAATGTTCGTTCCAATTTTCTAAGACTGTTCCCTGGGCTTTGCAAAAGCCAGATTTGGTGTTTAGGGCCACAGTCTTTTCCCATCCTGTCCCACCCACCATTACAGTGGCTCAAATCTTGAAGAAAAGTGGAGAATATTTTCCCTTAATGTGCACCCCCTTTCTCTCGCCTCAGTTTAGTGCTGTGGAATTTGGGACAGAAAGCAATGATGGCTCCTCGATAGATCAGATGATTGTTCAGAAATACTCATTCCCTCCAACACAGCTCCTTCGATGCAGGACCTATCTGCCTCATTGATGCTGGTGCCGTCACGTGACTCGTCCTGACTAGCAGGATTTGAGCAGGCGCAATGAAAGCCGGCAGGAGTGAGTCAGCAGTGTGGCCAGCCCATCCGCATTTCATTCACCACCAGGTACAAACATCTCCCCCAAAGAGCTGCTACCCCTTCCTCCTGGATTCCAGACTAAACGCATGGGAGTATATCTGAATACACAGCATCTACCTCACACTGTAAAACACCGCTCAGCCAGCTCATCCCGGAGAAGCGGAGCTACATACAGGAAAGGGTCTCACACAGACTCTTGGCTAGGCTGCTACACAGTATCGCAGAAAAAGCTGCCCACAGGTGGACTACACATAGAACACATGCAGCCACTTTCCTGTATATCTGGTGGGATGAGGCACTCGCTGCCCTGGAATTGGGGTCTTCCCAGAGATACTAGCTACAGCCCAAGGCTGACTCTGAGCCGGTGGCCTTGGACTACACTCTTTGATCCAGGGCCACCGGCTCCATGTATGCTCCCCAGCCTGTCCACAGCTGCATCCTGCTCCCTGCTCTAACCTGCAGATCCCACCCCTGCAGGGAATGTGTCTGCTCTTCAGACTAAAGGGCACACTGGTCCTCACCATCACCAGCCTGCTGTTCTCCTCTTTCCAAGGTTAAACGAGGTCATAAACTGGCACATAGCTCCAGCTTTCAGACCTGATACCACCAGGCCTGCCTGGGCTGCGTGGTGCAGAGGGGATGATTGAGTGGCATCTGGGACATGGCCAGACTTGGCAACTGATTCTCTTTACAGATAACACTTCTCCTTTGGCTTCTGGAAGATGCCGTGCCAGTATGACTATAATTTACACCAATATAATAATGATGATATCGTGTGTGTGCCAGTTAAGTTAGCTTTAATTTTAGGGGTTGTCAATTAGCATATTACCATGAACACACAGGCTTGGCAAGGCCGGCCAGCAGGACACTCGGAAGGGCCCAGTGCAAGGACAGCTAATGTATGCGGGCTCCCCTTAGCCTAGCTTAGTCAATAGCCAGCAGTCATTAACTAGTATCCAGGGAGCTTAGTCTATTTCCTGATGCTATCACTGAATACCACAGACTAACTTACAAAGAACAAAGGTTTACTCAGCTCACAGTTCTCAAGGCGGGGAGGTTAAAGACCGGGGGTCTGTACATGTTGAGGTTCTTCTTGCTTTTGGGGATTCTCTGCAGAGTCCCCAGGTAGCACAAGGCATCAGTGCTGACAAATTGTCCCAGCTCAGGTCTCCTCTACGTCCACAAAGCCACAGTCCTTTCTGATCAGAGCCCTACTGTAATGACCTCATTTAACTGCTCTCCCTCCTGACCATCCGCCCTTGGGATACTGTATGAGATTAAGTGTCCACATGCTAAGTACCTCATGATGGGGATTAAATTGCAACATGAGTTTGAAAGTAATGACTTGCTAATCAGCATGATGGATGTTAGAAATGGGGTCTTACTTGTGGAATATGAGGCATTTAGGATTATGAAGTGCCTAAAACTGTCTGGAGATATTTCCTACTCCTGCAAGTGCTAGACATAAGAACCCCCTGAGCCCAGCACCCCACACACTGACAGCATCTCCTGGGACCTGGTCCCAATGTTAGGTGTAGCCCACCTGGTTCAGATTTCCACACCAGAAAGCACTGGGTGGACAAAACAGAGGCTTGCCAAGGGATGTTGCTGGGCAGCCTTCTAAGAACCTCCAGTACAGAGGGTGGCTGGGGCGTCTCAAACATGGTTCTCCACCTTGGGGAACATGAGAATGTCCAGCAGAGCTTTGGAATAAATAGCCAGGCCTGCCTGGCCTGACTGGACATGGGAATGTCTGGAGGCAGGACTGGGTGCAGTGTCCGTTCAAGCCTCTCCCGAGGCTTCCACAGAGTTGCCAAGGATGAGCACTGGCACCGCACGGACAGCAAGCTGGGGCTGCGCCGGGCATGCAGAGTGGGTTTATGAGCTGTTTTGAGCCACTCTGCTAGTACATATGCATTTAGTAGACGTCTGTCTGTGTGGGAGAATTTGGTCTGAGGCCTGCTTTCATTAAACTCAGAGCAAGGTTATAGAAAAATAGCTAACACTCACCAACTCTAACTTCTGTCTCAGCTTTCCAAATGAATCTAAAAAAGATCCTATTGGTTTTGGACAGCTCACAGAAACAGACAAGCCAGGGACCTCTCTTATGGGTGAAAGAGGGGAGCCGCTTTGGGTAAATGTTCTACTCCTTGAGACAGCGATCTTGGGCTCTCCCTGGTTTGTCTGGACTTTACCTAGGGTTGGAGTGATGCTGGCAAAGGCCATGCTCCTGAAAAACTCTGCACGGCCACAGCTTCCGAACATTCATGCGTATATGTGCTCTCCATCCCCACTTTGGGTCTTGGTCCAAATTCTGGAACAGTAGGGGGCCGCCTCTACCGGTTCCCAAGCAGTAGTAGCCCATTAAAAATGCACAAGTGAGTGGGTATATAATGCTGCAGAATTAGAGGCCACAGATAGTTCAGTAGGAAACTGCCTTGACGTGTTCAAACGCCGTAGTAAAACAGTGATGGAAGAGAGGCACACATCCTAGCCTTCTCCCTTTCTCCTCCGTCTTGCGACAAAGACAAGATTGCTGAATGCAAGGCTAATCTCCACACTACGCAAACCTCGGTACCCTGGGAAATCTCCTGTTATTACCACTTCAGGGCCTGATCCACTTTAATAACAGGCATCCATCAGGAAGGGGCTAGGAAATAAACAGGCAGTTACAAATAGGACGCACTGCATTTGTAGCAAAGAAGGAAAAGAGATAAAATTAAGCTTTTCCGTGCCTTCCATCTTGCCTGTCTCTCTCAACAGCTGAAATAGTTTATTGTGTCCCTTTCCCACCCACAGTATACTTCCTGAGTTCTTGCACATATCGTGGTAGACAAGAACACGATTTCTTGAAGGAAACAAAACCCACAATGATTGCCGTGGATTGTACTGTGTCCCTCCAATTCATGCTGAAGCCTCACCCCCCACGTGACCACATTGGGAGACAGAGTCTGTGGGAAGGGAGTTAGGGTTGAGTGGGGTCATAGGGGAGAGTCAAAGTCCAGTGGGACTGGGGTCCTTCTAAAGAGTAGACGCCGGAGATGTCTCTCTCTCCCCATGTGAGGATTCAGACAAAAGGGCTCTCGGTGAGCCCAGATGATAAGAGCCTTCCCTGAGCCTTCACTGAAGAGTCAATGATCCTGGCTATCTGATCTTGGATTTCCAGCCCCCAAAACCGTGGAGAAAAAATAATTTCTATTGTTGAAGTCCCCCAGGCTGTAGTGCTCTGTGATGGCAGAACAAACTGACTAATGCAGTGATATGCAAAGTGGTTTTCAGTAATAAAGAAAAATGATCCGCATTTTGTCATGTGGAGCTAAGTATAGTGTAGGGATTTGTACTCTCAAAGTTGAGGGTATCAATAGAGGTGTAGCTTGGTGACGGAGCACTTGTCTACCATATGTGAGGCCTTGGGTCCAATAAAAAAATTGAGGGTGGGTGGGTAGTGTGGAAGCAGGGAATAAAAGCCCTTCCTATGTGCCATGGAGAGGAAAACTGTGAATCAAAAGTCCAGCTTGGCACGTTCTTTTTGCTGACCACTCGAGACCCATCATGACAAGGAAGCTCAGGCCAGTCCACATAGCGCAATTTTAAGCATGAAACCCGAAAACTTGGAGGTAAAAGCTTCCCACTGGTCTTCACTTTTTTGCACTGGAATAAGGGAGCAGGAAACTGTGATGTGTGCGTGTTTGGGTTGGAAAAGGAGCCTTAGCGGAAACAAGCCTTGAAAACTTCAAAGCAAAATCTGCAAGTAGAGACTAATTCAGAGTGAGCTGTTTTTGATTCTCAAAATAAATGTAATAATATCGAAATTCCTGAGCCGGGGTAACAGCTGAGCAGGCTTCACTAAATATAAGCTATATTTTTCCTTTTTCTCTTTTATTTAATCCTTTGTAGCACTTAGTAGTGCTAAGTTGCTACATATGAAGTGCTTCAAATATTTTTAAAGTACTCCTTAAATAGGAACCCTATATTGCTAATAGCACCTTGGTTACAAATGAATTGTTTTTAAATATCACATTTCTTGTAATTTACCTGCATTTGCGTCCTGAAAAGTTTGTCCATGTAAGTATTGCTGTGTTCAACCAGATACTCCTTGGAATTATAAAAATAAACAGCCCTAAAGCAAGTGGTTCTTGTCTCCCATTCTTTGTGGAGCAGCAGGTGATAGGTGCCAGGACACCAGTGTTGAGAAGTTCACAAACTGGGTGTGTGAGGGTGACAACAGGGAAGGACAGGGATGGCACTCTTTGGAGGCTCCATTTCACATGAAAATTCTGGCCAGCAAACACCAGCACCAAGTGAGGTGCGGAAGAGGGATGCTGGCTTTTGCTGGACCTCCGATGGCCAACACACTCTCCATCAACCTTGACAGGTCCTCTCCAGCAAGAATGAAAAGAACTTCTGCAGAACACTATTTTGTACAAGGCAGATCAAGTGTATCTTTGTTGTGTAGTTTGTATAGGAAAGACGCTGCTCTGTCCTTAACCTTTGTCTGTTAAGACTCCACACAATCCCTTGGCTTGCAGATGTTCAACCTGTACTATGATCTCATCTCCATATGCTAATTTACCACTTGGTAACTATTTCTTAGAACATTTGTGTGTCCGTCTGTTTGTCTCCAAGACAACATTGTAAAGTCCTTATGAGCCCGAGGCCAGAGAACATTTTGATTTGATATGACCATAGTATCCCATGTAACAATCCTATAAACTGAGAAAAGAGAAGCAAAAACTCAGTGGATATCACTTTTAGTATAGGCTTAATGGTACATGTGAGACAAATGGGCCTCATGGTGGACATCTGTGGGGTTTTCCCACCCAGAATCCTTTGCCCCAACTTTCTACTAAGAGAATGCCTGGTGTCACTTTGGAACTATCACCACCCACAGCATTAAGCAACTAAGGCTAACACAGACACAAGTCAGTTTGAATCAACTATACCCTTCAGCTCCAAGGATTAGCACCTGGCCCTAAATCTGGCTAAGGGAGGCCCTCTACTTCCATGGCTCAGGCAAACTTTTATCCCACATGGTCCAATGAGAGTCAGCTTCAGGGATCCCTAGTGAAGCTTTCGGAAACAATAGTCCCTATTTGGAGGGTAATATTCAGATGTTGACATTTAATGGCCAATGTGATTGAGAGTAAGAGGGAAAGAGAAACTAGGGATAGAGATTATTTGAGCATATGCCAGGCCTTGGGTCTAACCCACAGAACCAACAGAACAGAACAGAACAGAACAGAAGACAAGACAAAAGAAAACAGACATGGGGCCTGTTAAGAGGCAGGTAGGTCAGGAGGGTTTCTCCTTTGTGAATGAGGCTAATGCCCTCAGAAAGAGCCCCTGGTAGTGTCCGATTCATTTGCCCCCCACCCCCTGCCACATCGGGACACACCACAGTCCTCTCCACAGCGCCATCTTGGAACTACTGCCACTGTTCAGACCTGTGGTTTTGGAAAAATGTAGTGTGCATAGCAACAAGTAATATGTAAAGTTAAAAATACAGACTTTGGAGCCAGCTGAGAAGGTTCAAATTTTGGCTTTGCTACTTACTAAGGGAAGTTGTTCAGCTTCCCTGTATTTCCTGTGGTGTCTTCATCTGTAAAATGGGATGAGCATAACATCTATCACCTAGGGCTGTGATGAGGATTGATGAGTTATTAGTACTTGTAAAGGGTTTAACTCAACGCCTAGCACATAGTGAATCTTCAGTAAATCTCAGTTGCTATAGTTATTATAGCTGAAAATACAGCATGGAAACACCTAATTATTCAGAGCCACACCATATGCACACTGTTTCTGCTATAATAGTTCCCTTCAGCAGATGATTTCTGAATGCTTACTGCCTATGGATAAACTCTGCACTCAAAGATGAAGAAGGTTCAGTGGTGTTCTCGGGGAACACTTAATAAGAAGAAATAATTTGCAGTTGGCTCTTTGTACCAACATATTCATCACTGTTCAGCTGAGGGTGAGGAGGCAGGGACTACTGAATGTGGTTTGCGAATGTGGGAACTGGGACAGGACAAAGCATAAGAATTTGCCCAAGCTCCAAGTTTGTTAGCAGGCTCATACCATGATGACCCGCGGGTGCCAGGCTGCCAAGCTCCAGCTCTTCACCAGGACTCAAAAATGTCTAGTCTACAAGAGGGACTGCATCTTGAAGAGTTCTCAAACAAAGGAAAATGGCCTTCAAAGGAATATGGACGTAGGTCCTTTCTCCAAAAAGACCTGGAAAAGTCCCAAAACATTCACTTTATAGGTCACTTCCCAGTACTGAAGGCTACAGGGACATTAAGAATATAATTACTTGTGTTATGGTGTGGGCTACAGGACAGGGTTATAAACTAAACTCATTCTATAAAAAGCACAGAAATGAACTCCATTATACATCTTTACAGTGGGAGGGGGGATGCTCATTTGGGGTGAGCATTATCTGTATTTAAACAATGCCTAGGAAAGCAAATACTGTTCGTAGACAACAACTGAGATAACCACCCAATAAAATACAGAAATGTCACACACAATTTGGAGCCTAAATTATAAGCTATTCCCCTTTCTATGCAATCTTTCAGAGAAAATGAAATGTGCCCCCAGGGGTATGAATAATAGCCAAAGCCAGCCAAAAATACGGCCTTTGGGATGAGAAACAATAACGCTTCTATTATTTTTAGCCATTTCTCATTGTTTATCTTAGGGGGGTGCTTTTCTTTTTGTTTCCTTTTTCCCTACTTCTTTTCTCAAAAGATTCATTTTCAGATTAGTCATAGAGGGCTGGCAGAATACTGGAAAGCTGAAGGTGTTTCAGAGCCGTCTTCCGGGGCAATGCTCCAGAGCTTTTCAGGGAAACCAATGCCACGCGAGTCTAGAAACCCAGAGTGTAAGCGAGGGGAGAGTGCAGATGTAGGCGCCCCGGGAACCGCTCTCCAAGCTTAGGGAGGAGCTTCTTGGGGGTGAGGCCAGCCTGACACCTTGAAGCTGTCCAGGAAAACAGACAGAAGACATGTCCAAACAAAAGAAAAGGGGCGGGACCCTGTGCATGAAAATGCTTCAGGAGAAAAAAAAAGTTTAAAAAATTCCTCATAAAAGTAGCCAAATGCAGACTATACTGTGGTATTACAGATTGTTAAAAAGCCTCTTTTCTCTAAAATGGTGCACTTGCCAGGTGATACAGTAGAGCAGCTCTTCAAAATGTTAAAGGTAGGACTGACTTACGGTCCAGCAACCCCACTTCCGGGTCTACACCCAGATAAACATGAAGAGATACTTTGACACGAGTTTATCAAAGCATATTCTCAATAACCAATGGGTCAAAGTAACCCGATAAACACAGTGAGGTATGTACACGCAAAGACACACTATTCAGTCTTACAAGGGAAGAAAATTCTGGTATCTCATGAACAAACTTTGAAATACTATGCTAAGTGAAATATGCCAGGTGCCCCAAAACATTATACAGTGCCACATGGATGCATTGTCCAGCTATGCTAGGACATGGGATGGTGGTTGCCAGGGACTGGGGAGAGGGAAGAGGACGGGCAGGTTCTGTTCATGAGAACGGAGCTGCAGGTTGGGAAGAGGGAAAGCTGTGGTGGAAGTCACACAATAATAAAAGCAGATAGGTATCCCTTGATGTTTGTGTGCTCCAGGACACTAAAATCCGAGGACGTTCAAGTCCTTTGTCTAAAAGAGCATAGTACTGTAATCCTAGCATTCTAGGAGGCTAAAGCAGGAGGAGCACAAGCAATTTAGTTCGACCCTATTTCAAAATGAAAAATAAAAAAGGCTGCGTGCATAACTCAGTGAGGAGACTCGAGTTCAACTGCCATACCAGAAAAAGGCATAACATTAAATACCTTCCTGTATGCTTTAAATCATCTCTAGATTACTTATAATACTTAGTGCAGGGTTGAACACCCCTTATCCAAAGTGCTTGGGGCAAGCAATGTCTCAAATTTCCCAGACTTCTTCAGATTTTGGCACATTTGTATGCACAAAATGAGACATCTTGGAGATGAAACCCAAGTCTATACACAAAATTCATCCCTGTTTCAAGCATGCCTTATCCATACAGGCTAAAGGTAGTTTTAGACGAGATTTTAGAATGACTATTGTGGCTGTCACTTGTTGCATGAAGTCAGCAGTGGAATCCTCACCTTGTGTCCAGTGGGAGCTCAGGAGCTTGGGGCTGCTCTGAGCATTTCAGATTTAGGTTCCAGACTGGCAGTGCTCAACATGTTGTAATGGGAGAGCTGCACAGATGGTTAGACCGTGTTAGGGAACACAGACAGGAGAAGGCTGTGCGCTCAATGGAGAATCAGTTTTTTCTGAGTATTTTCCATCCTCATGTTGGGTAGGTCCTTCGATGTGGAAGACCCTGCACTGACCACCACTGGACCACATACCTGAAAATTGTTAGAATGGGCAATTTTGTTATATATGTATACATATAACAGGTATGTGGTCCATATATACATATACATATATATATATATACACATATATATTATTCCAATTAGAAAGTAACCTGACAAAAACACACAAAGCCCACTGTGTCACTCTTCCCTGCCCCTCCCTTGCACCCACACCTCTTTGCAGTGCAGTGATCCTGCTGTTCTCACCTCCCCTGCGCTGGCTCTGGGGTCGATTCTGATGCCCAGAATGCAAGGAACATTGCAGATATGGCGGCTTCCACCTCCATGCTGGAAGTGCAGCTGCCAGGCAAGGCAGGGCAGACCGTGGGGCTGGAAAGATGAGCTCCTGGGAGCAGAGAAAGGTTGCTCTGAACAAACCTAGGCGCCCCAGCCCTAGTCACGCAGGAACCCGGTGAGGAGGAGGCAGCCTGGGTTCCCCAGAGCCAGCTGAGCTGCCCCGCCAGCACATGGAGAGCTGAGTCACCTGAGCACAGCCTGGCCCCAATTCCTGACCCAAAGAACATGAACAAGGACCAATTGCTGCAAGCCACTGTGTATTAAGGAATCTACTTCCCAGCAGATTCCCAAAACAACCATGCAAATAGATTCATTTCCTGAGCAAATAGATTCAGTTTCCTCTGTTCTCATTCTATTTTGCTTACTTATGATTGATTGATTGATTGATTGATTTAGTATGCTATTCACCACGCCCTCCCATGGATTCACAAACACTGAGTACCTCCATGCAGCCCAGCTCTTCCTAGCATGTGAGATCTAGCACAAAATGAAGCAAAGTCCCTGGCACCAAAGGACCTCAGGTCTTAGAGGACCGAGCAGTAAGTCAGCACAATCATTAACATATTAGAATTAAATGTTCGATACCAAGTGGAACAGTTCGGCAAAGCAAGGGGGAAAGCGTCTCACTGCACCTAAGCTCCCAGGGCCTTGGCCACCGGCCTGGCCACACTCCTGAAAAGATAGCTCAGTTTTCTATCCAACACTTTTGTTATCTGACCTTTTCTGATGATGCCTTCGTTTTAATTATATGTAATCACCATGCAAATGGAAATAAATATAGGCAACTCACTTCATTATCTTGATTACAGAAAAAAATTATATGTTCCCTCACACTGCTACCACTATTTTAAAGAAATTTCATCTGCAGGCAGAATCTGGAGCAAAGACCTGGAGATCTGAATAGGGCAGAATGCTTACCCTAAAGGCAAAAGGGGCGTCATGGATTTCTGTGGCCTTTGTTCTGGCCTCGCACTGGACACTGGCCCTTCACAGTGCCTCGTGGTGCTGTCGGGAAATTCTCCTCCTCTACCAGCTTTACACAATCTTGCAGTTAAGACATAAGCTTTGGTATCTGACACAGCCTGGTTAAGTTCAAGTTCCACCACCTACAACCTGGTTGACCTGTTTCCTGAACCTCAGTTTCCCGATTTACTAAATGGGGATGATTATACCATGACTCATCTAGTTAAGCATTAAATAAGACAAGGTATTAGAAAAAGCTTAAGCCAGTGGCCACAAAATAAGCATTAGACAATTTACCTATTAGCATTTGATTACTTTGCACTAAGACATAAATCACAGAGAAAGAATAATAACCTGACATGGACTGCCGAAATGGACTACAGTAATTCTGATCCCAGATTAGCAACCTAAATGAAGAGGGCAGGGGTTTTTTCTTTTTAGGGGGAGCAGGCACATGCTGTCTGGCATCTAAATTCCTTCCTGTGTTGGGAGAAATGAGCTCTATAAGTGGAACACAGAGCCTGTCTCATCTCAGACAAGAGAGCAGTCCGAACTTCATTGGCTGGCTCTCCTGGTGGAGAGGACATGGGCGTGACTGCGCTCATGAATATGGGTCTAATATCAGGGACCAGGGATGACAGTAAGACTTTTGGGTCAGGCAGCCATGAAGTGAGCTACCAGGGGCGACTGCAGAGGTGGAGCCTGGGTGGACACACAGAGGTACATGAGCAGAGCCCCTCTGTGGTGCAGTGGCCGCAGAGGCCTGGGCTCAGTATGATTCTGGGTCTTTCCTTTATCTCTGCTCCCAGCCTGGTCCCCTGGCCCTCTCTGCAGATCCCATGAGCTTCAGGAGCCTCCAGTACTACCACACATTCAAGTAACTAGCAGGCCACACTCTAAATTACATCATTATCTCAAACGTCCATTCAACAGAGTTTACTGAGCACTTACTATGTGCTAATGGGGCACTGTGGTAGACATCAAAGATGGAGCAAGCAAACCAAAAAGTTCTGTTTTCTAAAAGAGTTCCTATTCTCACTATAGCATTCTTGATCTATGCTTTTGTTGCTGACTGATTTTCTTTAATGATCCAGTGGTTTGTTTCTGATCTCAGCCTAACAGCTTAATCTGTCTCCATCTGAAGCATCTTGTCTTGTTCTGTTTTGTTTTGTTTTAAGACAGAGTCTCACTACATAGTTTAGGTTTGCCTTGAACTCACTATGTAGCCCAGGCGGGCTTCCTGCCTCAGCCTCCTAAATGCTAGGATTACAGGCGTGTGGCACACCACGCCTGGGTTCCATCTCCATCTAACCCCACATTCTAGGCCAGCAGAACAAGCCTTGCCAAGTGACAGGATATATATTATGGTGGACATGAAGCTACTCCCACATGCTGCACCCCGTGACCTGCCTGCTTGAGGTCCCAGACTCTTCTCTATAACTCTGCCAGCCGGCAATCCTGAGTAACCAGATCTGCCGTAGAAGATTAATCCTATTGCCACCTGTATTAACTTTCTGTATAACCTAGAGGGACAAATGTCAAACGACCACGTATGTAGTAGCTAAACAGCACTAGTTCATGATCATACGGTACAGAGCATCAGTAGCCCCAGGGCCCTGCCCATCTGGCTGCTGCAGGACAGCAAGACTGAAGTCAACAACAAGCAGGCAGCCTCACGTGCCAAGGCTCTGGGAGAGACCCTGCTCCCAAGCGTGCAGGCTGCTGGCAAATTCACATCCTTGTCATTGCAGGTTAAAGTTTGTGTCCTTGAGAGTCAGGTCACGCTCAGCTTCCACAGGTCACTCTGGGGTTCTGACAATCTCCTCCTGCTTTGATCTTCAGCAGCTCCTCACTCACGGGTCTGGATGGAGGTCTCCTTTGCCTCAGCAATCTCACAGTCATGGAGAGAACCCCAGAGAGCAAGGTCGTGGAAGAAACTTTCAGTTATGCCAGCCACACCACCCTCAGCTCAGGCCTCCTGCAGAGGCATGGTTTAATAGTATGGCCAGGGGCAGGCTCCTCAAATGGGGCTTTATAAATTTGAGAGTAGGGCTACTCTTAAAATGACCCAACGGATATGAACAGTCAGGTTCGTGGAAGACTGCGGAGGACCTTCCAGGAGGAAAGCGCTGTAGTGGGGACTCAGCTAAGGTGTCTGGGGACAGCAAGGAG
Source organism: Dolichotis patagonum (assembly GCA_004027295.1). NCBI lineage: Eukaryota > Metazoa > Chordata > Mammalia > Rodentia > Caviidae > Dolichotis > Dolichotis patagonum. Next base: position 114,139 of record PVJX010000726.1, read on the forward strand.
CCCAGATGGCCACAAAGTCCTGGTGAGAGGAAGGACAGCAGGCAGTGACGTCCCTGAGGTCATAACTGCAGTCTGAATCACACAGCCCCTGCTACGGCCCTGCAGGCCAAGGGAAGGACTTTGGCTCCACCTGTGGAGAGAAGGGGAGCCTCTGTTACTGTGTTCTGATGAACAACTAAAGACATTCGTCTGGCTGGCACCCTGAAAAGACCACCGCGGCTGAGGAAAGCAGCTGAGGCCCGAGGGGGCCATCTCTGAGCCTGTTTTGAAAGGGGGAGCCCCTGGAGAAAAAGACAAGACAGAAGAGGGGACTCTAGAGTCCAGAAGCCCTGTTTCTAACTGTGACCTTCGCTTTCGTGAGCTGTGCTTTTGGGCAAGCCATTGAAACTTTCCATGCTTAGTTTATTGGGTAGTAAAATAAAATGGCATCTTCACATATAACTTGTGGGGGGTTTGTGAGAAGTAAAACCGGTCATGTGTTCTGGAATCTGGCCTTCCTCTCTTTGCTGGCTGTTTTATGGCGCTTGCTTGCTGTGGGAAGCAGATTCCTCGGGTTCCTGCTGTAACCTCCTCTCCTGTCCCCAGCACTTGTCATAAGGAAATCAGGAAATGTAGCTGAGGTTGGCATTATCAATGGGGAAGGGACTGGACTGACACAGGGCATGTCACCTCCTGCACCTCAATCAAGGGGTTAAATATACGTGTGAGAAGCTCAATGTAATCCCCAAGTCAGAGAAATCACCTTAAATGCCTCTGGCCAAGTTGGTTAAAAAATGATAAACAAAGGATCAGATTACCTGCTTGGTGTTAGCTTGTGTAGCAGGGAGAGTTCAATATGCATTTGTTAAATTAGTTTGTACTTTTAGTGCTAGGGATGGAAGCCAGGGCCTTTCCCGTGCTCAGCAAGCAATATCTCTCCCTGAGACACTAAAAAGTAGTTAAACATCAGGTGTGAGACCTTGACATGAGTCTTAGAATGACTAGCAGTATGGTGGTAGGGGGCACGGAAAGATGACGTCCCTGTTGTTTGCCACTGGACAAGCTGTGCCTCTGTGGACGGTGAACCAGAGCCAGTTCTATCCTGCAGGCTCCCACAGCACGGGGGCAGACGAGTGGGAGAGGTGAAGCAGCGAGTCCCAGCCCAGCATCTAGTTCATAACCAATAAATGGTTAACTGTTATCATCATCAACATTTCCATTAAGGACAAAGGCTTCTGGGTGTGGGAAACGTAACTCACTCTGAGCCTGGCCCAGACACACAGTGCTATTTTTTTCTTTCTCTTTCTCTCTCTCCCCCTCTGACATGGAAAGTGTTGAATTTAATACACAGATCCAAGAAAGGACTCAAGCCGATTTTGCAGAAGGCCATTTAATAACCCTTCTGCCCCTGGGTCTGACTTCTCTCTTCGGTGCTCAGAGCGCTAATCCCTTCCCCTCCCTTCCTGCTGCCCCAGCAAGCACACCGCCTGCTGCCTGCTGACCGCCAGAGTGACTCACACAGCCTGCTTTTCAGACGCCAGCCCTCTCCCAGACCAATGCAGGCGCGTGTCATCAGCAAATTCCACCAGCTTGCCAGGGACAGAGCTGACATTTACACACCCACGGCGCCAGGCAGCAGTGACCATGCCGGTAAATGTCTAATAAGAAAGGCGTTGGTCTTCAGAAATAAGTAATTGACAATGGGAAGTTTCCAGAAGAAAATTGTTTTAACCCATTTCAGCCCTCCATTTTCCTTCTTCCTTTGTCTTTCTCTCTTACCTGCTACTTTATTTTGCCTACAGAGCTGCAGCTGACTACCAGGAGATGGGAGGGCAGAGGGGATGAGGGATGGGAAAGGTAAGTGGATCGTCATCTGATAAGGTTTGCCGGGGGTCCCGCGGCTGTCTGTGGGGGGAAAACCGCAGCATGCTCTGCTGTACGAAACACTGGGTGTCACTGGCAACGATTTACAAAGCTGCAAGGTGGTGCTGCGTGAAGAGCAACTCCACCGAAGCTGCCAAACCTCCCATGCCGCCTCTTCTGGAAAGAGCAGACTGATTTTGCCTTGGTAGCATGCTCATTCCCTGGATTTGGTGGGAATATCAGTCAAATTCCGCCCCCTACACACACATCCAGCACGCAGTGCTGATCAACCCACTTAGTTCTTTTCTGTGTTTGAGAATCTTAAGCAGTGAGGTGCAAGATAAAGCCAATTTAGAGCAACAGACATCAGTCCCTGCTCCCCAGATCCTTAAGCCCCGTTCCTCTGAGGTGTGCATCTTCTGCTTTGCCTTGGAATCTGTGGGGTCCTCCACAGCTTCTTTCTGTGTTGCAGTTAGTAGAATCGTGTCTGTTGTTTACTCCAAAATGATATAAGCTCAGACATAGGGACTGTATCAGTTCAGAAAAACAAAAAAGGAGATGGTATATCGGATTTATTATTGACTGCAGGCGAGGAGCCATTTTCAAGGCTGCAGGAAAACTGGCACTCAGGCTGTCTGGAGGTTAGTAATGTCCATTCTTCTCCCAGGTACTGAGGAAAGCAGAGGCACAGGCAGGTTGAAAGGCATGGGTGAAACTGGGCAGTTAATTCAACAAGCCTCCCAGGTTGTGTCCACATGCAAGAAAGGAAACAGTATGAAAAGAAAAGAGATGCACCTTAGAACCATATGGGTATGGATTTTCAAGAGTAAAACAATAGAGACCTCTTAGGGGTTAGGTTCTAAAGCCAGAATATAAGGCTAAAATCACATAGAATCAAAATTAACATATAAGATCCCTTAACTCACCAATAAGACACAAGAAAATTGATGATCCCAAACACAAACATATGACTACAAGGGTATTAGCACATAGACCAAAAGATATATTGTGTAATAATAGAGCATAGGCAAAGTATAACTTTATATCACTGTTAATTACATAAGAAGCACAGAAGCTGCAGTACGTGGCACTGCCATGTGTGAGACATCCACACTGCAACAGGCAAGTGGGTGCACAGAGCCTGCATCACACATGATCTGGATGCAGACGTCACCCATAGATCAGTAGCATCACTTCTGGTACTGTTTTCACCCGGGGAAGCAGGCTGGGGCTCAAGCATGCACTTCATGCAAGTTGCAAGTGTGTCTAACACAATGGCTGTGGCCTTGGTGGGGCCGCTGACTCCATCACAGAGACTTGGCTGCAGTGAGGGGCCCCCAGTTCAGACAGTGCTGGGAACTGTATGGAATCTTCACAGTTAGATTTTCCCCAAGCCAGGAACTCTAGGAAATCCAATTTATTCTCAAGTTCTGTAGTTGGCTTTGCCTCTGTTGATTAAAAAAATACAACTCTATGAAAACATTTTGATTTTAAAAAATTAAGATAAAACTATCAAATAAATGAAATTAAGTGCACGATTTAGAGGAAGAGGTAAAACATAGAAATGCAGGCACAGTGGTATGTCTTACTGGTCACAGAATCACAAAATAACTTATACCTAAAGAGAACTTTAAAAATAACAATTTTTAAACTAACATGCCTATTACATAGTAGATACTAAAGAATTATTGAGTAGATATATGAGTTTCTAAAATTAGGAAATAGCAGTAATCGAAATAATTCTTGAGTCCATTAGTGATAGTCAAAAGAAAAAGGGATTAAAGAGATAATGAGAAAGTGAAGTAAAAAATAAGTAGAAGAAAAAAAAGTAAAAAATAAGTAGAAGAAAATAAAAGATATTGAATAGAAGAATATCACCAGAGGAATGTGGAACTGATGTTACTGGGAAATCACCATTTTGCAATTTCCAGAGTAATAACTGACTATCAATGGATTCTACACAAAGCCTATGAATGGCTGCTACCACTGAGAAGAAGGTGTTTGAAGAGCAAGGCGCTCTTCCTCACGGATTGTACATTAGCTGTAATCAGGGGGAGCTCCCTCCACAAGAGTGCTCTAGCAGGCACTCTGGATTATGCGCCCCAGATACAATGTAAAGCAACACATAGTACCGCCCCTGCAGTATCCCTGCCAAAAAAGGGTCTAATCATAATCATAACCAGATAAATTCTCATTGGCAGGTCATTCTACAAGATAACTAGCATGAACTCTTTTTTTTAAAAAAGTGTCACAAATGACAAAAAATGGGGGAAGCTTTTTCTAACGTACAGAAGATCAGGATCTGACGATCACCTACAACAGTGGTGGCAAACATATATATGGCTCTGCTGCCCCCGTGGGTGTTGGTGTCATCAAAATGAATGAGCCATGCATGTGAATTACGTTTCAGTAAGCTTGTCCTATATGTACACACACACACACACACACACACACACACACACATGATTAGGGCCAAAAAAATTCAGGCAACTTTTCCTCGAATCTTTGCTCTTTCTCTGAGATCTTCCTGTGTGCTACAAGTCAGAGGTTAGTCCTTATTTTCCCTCACAAGTCCCAGCTTTAGACCTCTGGCTCAGGACAGACAAAGGGAAGATAGGAGAAGCATAATTTGGCCTCCTCCCTGCACTGCTGAGTGTTCATCACTCTGAGTTCCTTCCTCCCACACTGGGAACATACGCGCCAGCAGCGATGATCAGCCAGTACCAAACTGTCCCTGGGCAATGATCACACGTTCAGGATGAGGCAGGAAACTGCTCTCTCAGGCAGCTCACTTCAGAAGCATCTGCTTTCTTAGATAAATTGGAAGGAAGGAAGAACCAGGTTTTTAAAGGCATAGAAAGTACTTTATGCACAGTGAGGGGAGAAAAGAGGAAGGCGAGGAGGAAAAGAGAGACACAGGACAAGTAGGGAGGAGCAAAGGCCTGGGGAGCTGTGCCTGGGCAGTCCTGTGATGGCTTCACCTGGGGCGTCCTGTCCCATTCCTGGAAATCTCCCCTGGAGCTTCCAAAGGGGAGTGCTCTTCCGCTGGGCTTCTGTCCACTAGCTGTGGGTGGGCAGAAGCTCAGCTCTTGATGAGGTCCCAGGCCTCTGATCTACGCCACACACACTGTTTATTGCCTTCGGCACAGCGATTGGTCCAGGGATGAGTGCGTGGCCCAAATGGGCCACTGAGATGCAGGCCCAGGACTCCTGTCAGAAGCTCAAAGAGGACAAAGGATCTGTGAAGATCTGAAGCCAAGAGCAGCTGGCAGCAGTCTCACAACAACAGGGGGACACTTGCTGGCAAAGGCAGACAAAATAGGGGGAGGCCCTCATGCCAGCCTGGGGACGCTGAGCCTAGAAGCTAGAACCGTAGACAGTCTGAACTACTGGGTTAGTACTGGCAGGAGTTCCTCCCACGCCTTGCCTTCAACTGGTTTGTATCAGGGTTATGCTCACTGAAATACAGAATTCTACTTAGCCTGGAAGGCTGTCAGCAGAGCGCCACCAGCCCGCATTCCAATGGCTGCTTCACCACAGTGACACAGTCTATGAGGGTCAATTTCATGCATCAACTTGGCCAGCCCATGCAACCCGCATATTTTTATCAAGGTGTTTTTTCTTTTCTTTTTTAGATGCGATTAATGTATAAATCAGTAGTTTTAGGGTCAAACAGATTACCTTCCACAATGTGGGTGGGTTTCATCCAATCGGAGAAAGACTGGCTTTCCACAAACAAGAGAGAATTTTACCCTACAGACAGCCTTTGGATCTGAACTGCAACTCGGCCCTGCGTCTCCAGCCTGTTGGCTAACTCGGCAAGTGTTAGGTATGCCAGCCTCCATTATTGCATAGAACAGCTAAAATCAACCTCTACTCTGGAGTCACCAAGTCCTAGTGCTTCTATTCCTCCGAGAGGCCTAACACACAATCAAATGGCAATCCCAGGGCGACATGCTGACATTAGAACTTCAGATGGGAGAAGCACAATATTCCGTCCTCCATCTACCTTTACCTTAACCTTTACCTTCATCTTCAACAAAAATAATCTCCACTGCATTTGGGGCTCTGGGCTTTGCATCTAATACACCGTTTCCATTTTACAGGTGGTAAGAGGTTAAGTGACTTGTCCAAGGTCAAAATGATGATAAAAGCGAGATCTGGGATCCAATACAGGACTCCTTTGATCCATCCAAAAGACCTCAACCACTAGGCCAATAACTCCTTTTCTAGGAGGAAATCCCTGAGATCACACTTTTCTTTCTCCAAGAGTGGGGGCAGTGGATTTGATCCCTAACTCCACGCTGCCTCCCTGTCCCCTGTGAGGATCCATACTTTAACCATCTGCTGATGATTGGTCACCAAGTCACCAGCCCACAGTTTCTGCTCTAGGAGAACAAGACCTGGGCCTCAGTGTCCAGAGCTGATGGACTTGTATCAGACTCACACCCTCTCTCCCCTTCCTGTCTGGACTTGTGTTCTACCAGACCTCTGCTGGCAACGACAGCTAGAAGGTCACGTCGACGCCAAGCCAGCCCTGGAAGCTCTCCTCTGAGAGTCAGGCAGAGAGGCCCAGGACTGTCTGAGCAGAACCGCAGGAATGCATGTCAATTCCTGTTTAGACCAGAGAGGGCAAGAGTTCCCAAAGGTCATTAAAATCCTGAAATGCCATGGCGGGGGAAGAAAATTAGTCTAAGCCACTGTGTTTTGGGGTCCTGGTTAAGATTAAAACATTTGGGAATTTCCCTCATCTGCTTCAGGACCTGATCTGAAGGAGTTTCATGGACAAGCATCTCTTCCCTGGCAGCTCATCACCTGCAGACTGACTCTTATCCAAGGGAAAGGATCAATTTCCCTAGGACAAGGGAAATTGCATATCTTATTAACACCTTCCCTGAGACTCTGGCGCTGTCTGTCGCTTAGTCCTCCGTGGGCTATTACTGGAAGATCTAGCTGTCTATAAAGTTCTAATGTATATAGAATAATTGTACATATTTATGGTGTACAATGTGAAATTCTCACACACGTATACAATATGCAATGATCAAATCAAGGTAACTGGCATATCCACAGCCTCGAACATTTGTCATTGCTTTGTGTTGGGAACATTCAAACTAGCTCCTGTGATGTATACACCCACCCACTGTCAATTGTGGTTGTCCTACTGTGCTGTAGATCATTTATCTGCATGGCAAGAGAGCCCCTGTTCATGCTCCATGTCTTTCCATTCCTTTCTGTAACCTCTGCCCAGAAGCCCCAAGCTCATTTCTTTCTGTAGCTCGGGATACTGTATAAATTTCAACATCTGGCACTTCAAGTCTGACAGTCCATGAAGCTTTCATGCATGTGTATGCCATAAATTTGCATCTCTTTCTCCTGTTAACCCATCTACTGTCAGTTTACTACAGACATTCAAATGATGAACGCTTTAGAGAACAGAAAGTCTTAACTCCCTGGTCACCAGGTCAACAGATCTTAATATTATGGATTAAGCACAGATACAATTGGCTCCTCGATTTATATAATGATTATATATGAAAACCATTTGTACTGGCTGTAAATACAAAAGAAATATCCCTTAAGAAGTTAATCCACTTTACTAGACAAGACACCCTTGTCCATCAGAGGCTCTGACAAGAGGACTAACTTATTTGGTTTCAGAGAAAAGAGAAGATTTCGATAAAAGATGTTAAAGAGCGGGTAAGTTAGACCCATTACGATCACACTAAATGATGAGTCACTTGAAAACCCTGGAATACAAAGCCTGTGAGTTCAGCAAACATGTACTGAGTAGCTATTTATACTCGACAAACTATTGCAGTAAGAATTCCTCCAGAAATGACCAAATGCCTTTGAATTCAATTATGTGTCAGTATAGAGAAAAACATCTCTCCAGAAGCACCTACTTTTAGGTGGCAATGTAAGTACAGAATTTCTTTTCCTAATTTGAATGCTAGCCTTCAAAATACATTTTCAGAGGTTGTGGGTTCAGCCTAACTTGCCTAGCAAGCATGAGGCCTGAGGTTCAGTTTTCAGTATCAAATAATTTTAAAAATAAATCAAAAATAGATTTTCAATTCATGTAACCAAAATGCATGTTGGAAGTCATTGAAAAGAAATAGGTCTAAATTAAAAGGGCTAACACCAACTTGACTTCCCTTCAAGTTTGTGAGAGAAACTGAAAATGTATTACAGTATAATCCCACGAATTCAAGTTTCAGAGTTCTTGCCTTGTCATTAGCTGCAATCTCCGCACGCATTGGTTGGGGGAAAATGTTTGTATTTTTTTGGTGGGAGGTTGCAAGTAGCCAATCCAAGACCGTTATTCAGATCTTCTTGCTGCTCATTGGCTGCTGTCCTGTAACCCATCTCCAGCAGAAGCACCAGTGTCCCACATGTGAACAGTACCACATGTAGTTGGTCTTGGTGTTCTTGGTTTTGTTTTTCTTACAGTCCTGAGATCTCTAAGATGCTGTCAAAATGCCCTGCACCTTCTAAGGCTTCTGGCAATGAACCTGAGCACCAGAAGACGTTTAAGACACTCCAAGTGAAGGCTGAACTACTGTACATATTTTTATTAAGATAAATTATTACAGTAAAATACAGTACAATAGTTTATTAAATTAAATTAATTGTGGAAGAGACTAGGGTTTAAACTATAAAAATAACCATTTATATGCATTTTTGTGAAAATATCTGAAAGTCAGTTTTTCAAAACTTACAGATGTCCTGTGAACATAACCCCCACAAATTTTGGGGACCCATTGTATCTTCTTTGCTGTGTTGTTGTTGTTGTTGTTGTTGTTGTTCTTCTTCTTCTTCTTCTTCTTCTTCTTCTTCTTCTTCTTCTTCTTCTTCTTCTTCTTCTTTTGGTACTGGGGATCAAACTTATGACCTTGTGCTTGCCAGCCAGGTGCTTGTACACTGAACTGTATCCCCAGTCCCTTTGCTGTGTTCTTTATTTAATTTACTGTAGAATTTTATACCAATTAAAACCATTTTTCTTGGCTGGGGATGGTGGCACATGCCTATAATTCCAGCACTTGTGAAGCAGAGGCAGGAGGATCGCTGCGAGTTCAAGGCCAGGATAGGCTGTGAACTGTCTGTCTCGAAAACACACACAAATTTTTTTCTCACCATCTAAGACTACTTTAATGGCATATAAAATCATTGTGAACCAGTGTGGCCCTTGTCCCCATAGGTTGATAACATAGGCAAACAGGGAACTTTGAAGTTCAGTACTTGAGACTGATTCCTGTTCTTGCCAACTGTGTGACTTTAGACAAATTACTTAACCTCTCTGAATCTCCAGTGTTGGGTCTCTGCCATGGCCATATGGCAGTAACCTTGTAGGGGTACTATGTATTGGAAGGAGGAGAAGATGAGGTATGTTGAGGACCTGGCTTAGGGCTTGGTATGGAGCAGGCATGTAGCACACGGTACCACTCTCTGAAGGATGTGGTAATCACTGCCACACTGGTTGTGCTGCCAGGGACACCCAACCAAATGACCCCAGGCCAGCCAGGTCCTGACAAGGAGGGAAGCATGTTGGGTGGTGTCTGAGAAAGCAGAGACCCATGAAGGCCCAGGTAGAAGAGAGCTTGCTCCACTGACTGGTATTTGTTAAGCCAGTCCCTCTTGAGAGTCCTCACCCCTCCTCCCGCAGCCTTAGGGATCCACTCACAGGGAGATGAAACCCACTGCCTAACCCTGCACGGCTAGAAAGTAATAAAGTTGACATTAAAACCCAGGAATTCTGGTTTGAAAGGCAGGACTATAACCTACTGAGACCAGGCCAACCCAGTAGGTCAGAAGACCAGGTAAGACCACGTACTTGCATCCTTCCCAGCCTAGAATTTTCTAGTCTTCTTCTGGTTTTGCTTAGTGCCCAGCTCTTGCAAATGAACACAGATGTGTTCTCTTTGTGGAAGGGTTTGCTGTATTTAAATGCTGACCATTGCCTCAGCATTTTCATAAGGAATATTATCTTTTAATATTTTGGTGCAGGCTAAAAACAGACAAAAAGTAACTTAGCAAGCAAAGTTTAGTCCCTAGGTAATCATGTATGCTTTCTGTTTTGTGTTCTCTGAAACATTTTTAATACATTTATGCAGCAAATGCTTATCAAGTGCATGCTACGGGCTGTGTGCCTGAGTCTGTTCTGGGAGGTGGTCATAGAGAAAAAGCAGGTCTCTCTTCCCCATGTTACACTTGGAAAGACAATGAGGAAAGTAGATAAGACAAAAGGTACTAAACAAATCAAAGACTTTCCCCAGCCAGACAAGCTCTCTAAAGGAAGAACAGAGTGGGGGTGTCCCCAGTTATTTACCATAGGGAAGAGGGTACACGGGTAACATGCCTCAGGCAAAGGTGAGAAACAGACAAGAAAAAGATTTGAATTACATGCTACATCCAAAGTTCCCCAAGCCACAGGGCCTGAGGGGCACCACTGACTCCTTGCTAATACCAATTCCATGATATCACCCACCTCCTGGGCTAATTTACCTCGGCCCGGTGTGGAAGGTCAAACCACTGCTATTTTGCAGTCTACCTCGGTAGGTGGAATTGAGCTTTAATTGTCTAATTGCTACTCTGGCAACGGCTGCCATGGATTCATTTTGGAACTCAGCACAGGTGCACTCTGTGGCTGATGTTCTATTTTCAAGGACGAAAAGAAGGAATCAGGGAGCATGATGTCTTCTGCTTCAAGAGGTAAGATGAAGCTATCCCCCCCCATCAACTTATGCTATCTCATTTCAATGTTCCAGAGTGTCTCATCATAAATTAAACTGGGCTGTCAAATCCCAGAGCAACAAAAATGGAGAGATAGTTGGGAGGAGGAGAAGAAAAGTTTTGGAGCTCATTAAAAAAAAAGTCTCCGTGTCCTTGAAATACAGCCACCACGTGAAAGGGCTGTTTGTGATGACAATGAGACAGTGAAGAGGATGAAAATGACGATGTAGCGAAAAGGAAAAAAAAAAAAAAACAAAGTCATGATGACGCCATCAAGGTAGAAGCCACTGGTGACCCTGCCTGGCGTTCCCCAGTAACCAAAGCTTCAGGGCCCAAGGTAAGCGAGCAGCCCTAGGCCCACTGTACATTTTTAAAAAACAGCTTTAAAAACTCTATGCAAATTTCTTAAAACAGCTACTGCATTCTTCGTTCCAGCAGTTAATTCAATTTCAGGAAGAAAAAAATTTTTTTCCTTTTCAAATGCTTGGGAGATGGACATACTAATTTGCCAGGTTTTAATTATTTTAAAGTCAGCACTCAGGAGATGAGCTGGGGCCGGGGGCGTGCTCTTCTGCAAACTCCATATGGAGGAGAACAGAAATGCTGAGGCAGAACAGCCTTTTCAAGAGACCATCAGCAAGCAAATCTCAGAGGCTCTGACTACATCACGGTCCCCTCTGGAAGAGTGCACAGGGCAGGCAGCCCATCAGCAACCGGGTCTTGTGTTCTCCGATCGCCTCATGGGTAGAGAAGGCAGTGTGAGGAGAACTCGGGGCTGGGTGTCAGTTTAAATGGTCAGGATCTAAGCCCCTGGACACTGATTTCTTTATCCAAGGATGAGAATCACAGCTGCCACCCTCCCCAGACACCAAGGGGAGATGACGTAAGATGGCCCTGGAAACACAAAGCAACGATCAAGCCAAAGCGAAGGAGCTGTGATCGCTGCCCTCTCCCCTGGCTGCACTGTGAGCTACCATGTGCAGGGCACCAGCTCTTCTTTTCCACCTCACTGACATTACTGCCACAACTATGTCGAGCACAGAAGAGGCTCTGTGAGGGTCCTGATTTGCAAAAACTTTAGTTCCTTTACAGAAAAGTTCACCTAAGGCCTCCCTTTTTGTTTTTCCTTCAGTGCTGGGGATAAAACTAAGGGCTTTTTCACTGATCTACAACTTCAGCCCTTTTTAAATTTTTATTTTGACACAAGGTCTTTCTAAGTGGTTCCATTACCCAAGCTGGACTCAAACTTGCAGTCTTCCTGCCTCAGCCTCCCAGGGTTCTGGTATTATAGGCATGCACCACACATTGAGTTCCTAAGGTCTTCTTTAGTCACCTCCATCAATCCATTTAAAATGTGATCTGATTGCCCAAGACATAAAAAAGTCTTCAGTTCTAGAATAGAAATAGTGCTCCTTTCATTGGGATCTTTGCATTTATTTTCAAATCTAAGTTTCACAAAAGTCCTTCAAAATAGACATAACTTGTCTCAATTTTGGAGAAATCTAAGGCTCAGAGAGTGCAAAGCATTTATTTAGTTTTGCACAAATAATAAGCAGCAGGAACAAGAGGTGACCCTAGATTTGTCCTACCCCAAAGCTTCCTCATCTTCCTGTAAGTCACACAGAGCTTGGCTGTCTGAAGGTAATGGTTACAGATCTAAAGACCATCAGAATTTAAGTAATGACTCAACTTGTGAAAAACTTAGGTCTTCCTACAAATGTGTCTTATGAATGTGTTCCTGTTGCCAAAGACATGTGATAATTCTTTTTGACCAGTCTTCAAAATTTAAGTCTCAGTCCAGTAAGAGCACTGGAGACTCTCCCCATTCATTGACACTAGCGTGTGGCTGGAAGATTACTGCACACTGGCAGCCTAAGCTGCCACGGTAATTCACCTTCCTTATCTTGCCTCAGTGGGTAGATACTCAGGGAAGCCTGGAAAATTCAGATAGTGACACCCCTTATGATTCAACTTGAAGATTAGTAAACTCCTTCAAATGCAAGTGAGCCTCAGCCATACCTGCACGAACCAGGTGCAGGAGACAGTCAGGGAACCACAAAGCCTTGTTCCTGGGTGCACCGGCTGTGGGGCCTTTGGACAACTTCACTGACGTCTTGGAAGTTCTGTGCATGGAAAGCAACCCTGTCACTCTTCAGTATCTCTGGCCTCTCTCCTTTGGGGGCTGACTGCATCTCATTGTACTTCACAACACCTTGCTGGGCCATCCTGTGTTTGGGTGGGTGGCTACTGCACCAGTTAGTGTCCACCAGGAATGGCCAGTGGGGCTGCGTCTTCTACTCAGAAGACAAACTCCAGGTGGAAAGCTGAGACTGAATGCTCTACAGAGTCCTGGCCCAATGCAAAGTCACAGAATCATATCTGGAAGGCAGAGCCACCGGAAAAGGCTGGAAAGCTTAGTAACTTGCATCTTCTAGTGTTTAAGCAATTGCAAGAGCCACTTTCCTTGGCAACTATGTCAGTAAGAAAGGAATACAAAGGCTGCCAGTCAGAGGAAGATGGCTACACACATGCACACATGCACACACACACACACACACACACACACTATAGATGTAATATATAGTTTTACATATGCATATATGTATATGTAAAACTATGTATACATACATATGTATATAAAATATGTATTATTTGTGCATTAAAACCAACTATGAGCTTTGTAAAAATCCAGTTGCTTTATTCTTGCGCTCCCACACAGAGGTTTTTATTTAAATGTTGAAGGTGGGACCTTTCCCATTTGTACATTTTCAGACTTCCCCAGGTGATCCTGTTATGCAAGAAGAAGTGTGAACAGGGCCTTCAGGGACCCTCAGGTGCACTGACCTCGCCACCACTCAGAGCACAGGCCCCTCCCCAGCCAACGGGCAGGACTTGAGGACTGCAGAAGGTGCCGGCTAGTGGTTGCCAAAGTGGATCAGGTGAGAACGCTCTAGTACATCTTCAGTTCTTAGCTGAAAGTTAAGAAAGGAAGTTTCACAGATGCTTAATAGACACTGGTGTCCTCACTCAACTTCACTGTCACACGACCACATGGCATGACTCTGTGTGGCATGGACAGCACCCAAGAGAAGGGCAGGAGAGTCAAAGGACAGGACAGGCGATGGCAGGGTTGCTGAAGGTCAGGGCTTAGAGCACTGTGACGGACACACTGGCGAGTTTGCTATCTTGTGGATTTGTGGCCAGCTGATGTCACCCGAACTCACTTTTACTAATGACCCCAACAGATTACCACACACACAAAAACCGGTAGAGTATGACCATAATAATGGAAGCACGTCCTTCTCCTGATGTGGGTTCTTCAGGTGCCTTATTGTAAAGTAAGAGCAATAATAAGAAATCATAAACATTATCTGATTTTCAAAAATCACAATTATTCAGATGGTTGTTTAAAGTATGGATTTTACATACTATTATTAACTATGAACCTTAACTTGGTATATTTCATGCTTTGGAATAGAGACAACTCTTAGTTTGCATATATATATATATATTTCAGATACCTAACTTTAGTTAAATAACATTGGTTCTTCATCTTACAGCTCCAATTTTAGTTTCCATCGTATATAAATTATCAGTAATTTGCATAAAGAGCAAACGCAGTCTACAAATCACTATGTAAATAATGAATGCGTTTCATGAGCAGTAAGCAATCATGTTGCCTCTTTCAAAGTTAGCCAGCAATCGGCCACATGCAGGCAGAAGCATGTGCCACTGTGCCGTGTCCTCGCCCTCCAGAGACCCATCGTGTGACCTTTTCTAAAAATGAGTGGGCCGGCCACCCAAACCGAAGGTGCAGCCACAGAGTGAAAATCCAGTAGAAAGTAAGTGGAATCACAGAAGAAGTGGCTGACCACCGAGTCAAGATTCCAGTTCGAAGCCGGAGGAATTTAATAAAGGCAAAATATTGACGTAAACAGGAAAATGGTTGTGACAAAAAAGATGGATGTGTCCCAGAGGAGATGACACAGACGCAAAATTCCAGGTTAAACAGCTTTCGGGGATATTTTCATGGTATTAAAATGCTGGAAGCCGATCCCAGCTTTGAAAGGAACATGACGATTTGCCAAGTTCCAGGGAACATACTTGCTTTGTAACATTGTTATACGAGGAAAAGAAGAAAACAGGCACAGTTTAAATTAATCTCAAGAAGTTTTTTTTAAACAAAGAAATGAAACATTTTAATTTGCAATATTTCTATTTTAAGCTGCAGTGTACCAAATATATATTAGTTTACTATTTTCCTTATTTCCCTATGCATATCTAACCAACAGTCAGAGTTTTAAGTTTATTTTTATTTTTTACATTTTAAAGGTCACAGGACAATAGTAATTTTCCTCACTGCCTATTAAGATTGCTTTACAAAAGTTTGGTTCACATGGTTATTTTTATGCCCCTCACACTGTTACGCAAAGCAGGTATTGCTTGTTTTGGCTAATGATAATGCTGTAGATAATTTATTGATAAACAAATGTATATGGATTGGCAGCTAATGTTCAAACATTTTGCACTGAGAGGGCACAATTAAAACAATATGGAGCCCTCTGGCTTGGAAGATGCCCATTGAAGGATACAGGGCAGCAAAAAGGAAATGCTCTCAGGTACAAGGGGCTAGAAAACCCAAGTCTCACAGTGTTGCTTTCTCATCTTCTACTGAGGGTAAGACTTTGCTCCAACACTCCTGCCTGGCCCTCTGAAGTCATCCTCACATCTCTTGCCCTGGGCTGCCTCCTAGGAGGTAGGCCACTTTATTACTCAAAAGGGGACCACAGAAAGGTATCACCTGCATATGTCTCAGACATTCTGCTCTTGGGCGACACTGAATCCAAACCTGACATTAATAAGATCCCCAAGAGATTCTTTACTCTAAAATTTTAGAGGCACTGGAAACACAGAGGCCAAGCGGAGAGAGAGACTTCCTGTGTCCTATCTTTAAGGACCACATATTGAAATCCATGTTTTATACAAAGTGCCCATCGCGATGAAAAGCTTCTCATAGGATACTACCAGTAAGTAAAGACAGTCCACAGAATTGGTAGAAAATCTCTGCGAAAACATATCTGACAAGGAGTTTTTACCTAGAATATTTAAAAAGTACAATAAAAAAAATAACTAAAAATGAGCGAAGGATTCAAACAGACATTTCTTTGGAGAAAAAGACACACAATGGCCACTGGGCACATGAAAAAACAAACTATTCAATATAATGAGCCACCAGGGAAAGACAAATCACGACCACAATGAGACACCACATCACACACAGTAGGACAGTCATAACTACAGCACAGATAACGACAAGCATTGGTAAAAACATGCTGGTACACTGCTGCTGGGGCTGGGAAGTAGCACGATTTCTTCCAAGCAGTTTAACAGTTTCAGCAAATGCTGAAATGGAGTGACCACATGACCTACCTATTTTGTTTCTGGGTATGTATCCGAGAGAAAACATTTGTCCATGCAAAAACCTATACATGAATGTTTAGAGCAGCATTACTCATAATAGTTGAAAACTGGGAACAACCCAAATGCCGGTCACCACTTGTAATTACCGAATGTGGTATATCTACACAGTGGAAGATTAATCAGTAATAAAAAGGGATGAAGTATACATACATGCTACTATATGGGCCCACCTTGAAAACTATGCTAAATAATGAAATTAGCTAGCCAAAAAAGGATTATATATTTTACAATTCCATGTATATAAAATCTCTAGAAGAGGCACTATCATAGAACAGAGAATAAATGGGAGGTTCGTTAGGGGCAGGGAGGATGGACTGAAGAAAAAGAAATAACCAATAATGTGAGTGAGTTTCTATAGCTGAGAAAGAGGGTCTAGAATTAGTGGTGAAAGTTGCACCATGCTGGGAACATGCCAGAAAGCACTGATTGTAACACTTTATGTACACAGCGGTGTGATGTGTTTTAATAAAGCAGGTGAAAGAATCGGAGGCATAGAGCCACCTCCATAATTCACTGCCCTAAAGATGTTCGTCGTGATCCGGGTTAGAGCAGGAGCTCAGCTCTGCCCTTGCGCCCACTTCCGATTGTCTGCTATTAAAAGGAGAATATTTGCATTCTTCAGAAATAATGTGCACCACGATGGGCAGCTGGAGAGAGAGGTCCCTCAGGCCCAGGGTTATAATTAACAGCGCCACCAGCTCAGAAGCTGGCCCTGCTCACACCTTATATGCTCCCCACTGAGGAGCCAAGCCACAGGTCTGAGGCCCCTCTTAGAGGGGCAGGGGAGTGACAAGGGGACCCAGTCATGTCATGGTCTCTAACTAAGAATAACCCAGCCAAGGGAAGGTGGCTGGGGAAAAAAGATGGCTAATGTGGTAGGAGTACCACACTAAATTTCTTTCTCTTCAACTAATTAGATTTTCATTTTAATTAGGCTAACTCCATCTGCCACCTCTTCTTAAATCCACATACTAACAGAACATGAGATTGCATCTGAACAAATCCAAGCTTTCTATCTGGATGGGTTTGAACATCAAAAAATGTAGCGAAGTTAGAATGTGAAAGGGGCCTGCCTAATTCATAATTCAATCAGCTGAGCTGCTATGGGTAATTTCCATTTCATCTATAATACTTTCTTCTGCCCAGGTTAGCCCAAGAGAGAGGAACACGTTAGCAAAACATTAGAAAGGACGTTTCCACATTCCCCAGGGACTTCCAGGTCCCCAGCCACCAGGAAAAGCCAGACAGAAACCTGCAAGCATGGCTCAGAGCTCTGAATGCCCCCAGCTAGTTATGCATGCGAGAGGAGAGAGGAGTGGGGAACGTCTAGTTTCACATAAATATGTCTGTTCCCTGTGCACCTTCCAAATCCTAACTGTTGCAGGTTCTTCTTCAACTTCTAGTTAAAAGGAAAAATAAGGTTAATTGCACCAGTCTCCTCAAAAGACGAGTGCAGACTAGCAAATACGTCCACACAGTACCATGCAAGCACAGAACACCTGGCTCCGTTTTTAAGCATTTCTCATCAGGCCCCGGCAAGCTCGCCTTGGGGTTCTGCAACCACGTGCAGTCCCACAGCTGTCCCTCTCATCCTTAGGGTCGGTACGTCCTTTAGACCTCTGCAGGTTCCAGCTGCAGTGGCTGGTTTGTGAGCAGCCCAGAGTTCTGGGAGGGACGACATTCATAAAGTACAAAACAAAAGGCCATGACCTGTTCTAATGTGCTTCTTTTCCTTTCCTTTTTGTTTTTGTTTTGTTTTTAGGATGGCTTTAAACTTTCATGGCTCTTCTAAATTAAGTGAAGATATAGCAAAGATTTTAAAATGAGACCCAAAGGGGAACAGACAAGGAGACTCCTCTCTCCCCACTCCAGCTGGAGCTCTCAATGACTTCTTGGACCTGCTGTGTCTGGGCCAACCACCCCCACCTTTTCCAACCCTTCCCGAGAACTGACTGCATCTCAGTCTGTTCTCTCTGGGCCCTGCCAGAAGGGAGCACTCCTGTGTGCCTGGGACCACCCACAGACTGCAGGCTCTGTTTGGACAGGAGGGCCCAACTGCGAAGAGGGAACATTTTGCCTGCTTCCAAGAGGGGGTGAGTCACCTGGGTTCAAGCAGTCAGCTTTCTGTAACAGTGATGCACAGAAAGCTTGCCAGAACTACCTTACATGGCCAGAGTGTGCTGGCATCCAGAATAGAGGTGTATGTCCCATAGTTGGCTGACCAGAGCGTAGCTACCTGCTAGCTTCATATAGATTTATACAAATTTATTTAGACATACAGATTTCCAGGGCCCACGCCCAGAGGTGTTGACACTGTAGCCGCTGCCTGGTACCTGCAGATTTGCATTGTGTAAGATTCCTGGGTGGGAGAGATGTATGGCCAGGCCTGGACCCAGGTAACTAAAGGGATACCCTTCAAAGAAAGAAGAAGAGGTGGACATACAGGACAAGACATGCCTCGCAACACCGATATTATGGGATTTTTTTCTGGGCATCCTTTGAAAGAGGACCTGCATCCGGGAACATTGGGTTGGACAGAAGAACAGGATTTTTAAAAAGCAAAATCTTTGGAAATAAGCAGAGCTGCTATAGGTTTGTCTGAAATGGACAGACCCAAGTTCCAGTTCCTCCTCTTTACTTGGGAGCTGCGGAATCTTGGACAAACCCGAGCCCCCATGTCCTGCAGTGACAACTATGGAAAGTGAGGCCAAGAATGATGACAAGGGCCATGACTGAGGATCACATTGTGCGTATCCTGCTCCAGTCACTGCTGTAACCTTGCAGGTGTCTGCTCACGGGGATGTTGTAAGTATTACATTGGATGTGTCATGTGACATGTTTAGTACACTGCCTTACACATTGTGAAGGGAAGCTACTGTCAGGGCTTTATGGCCTTAGGTGGTGAGAAAGGTGACTTTCCCCACTGTCTCTTTATAGAGGACCAGAAAGCTTTGCTGGTCTCCAGCCAGCAGCTTCATGGTCACACACACCCCCTCCAGTCCTGCCCTTGACCTAGTTTCTGACATGCACGTTTAAGGTCTGGAATGAGAGGCCCTGGTTAAAATGAAACTATTCTTGTGGAACAGAACACTAGACTTGGGATATAATGCTTCAGATATCATTTTATTTTTCTAGTCAATTATTTAGCAGGATCCTAAAGCGTTTAGGATAAAAAAAGAAGTCAAGGGAAAGCAGAAGTCAAGAGTGTAAAGCAGGATAAAATTTGCATATCTTTTCAAGTTAAGGCTCTTCACCTTGGAATCACACACTTTACGGAACTATTGTAATCCGTGCGCGCTCTCTTTCTGTGCCCCAGAAACCCCTTGTGAGCAGGTGCACACATAAAACTTCACTGCAGGGGACTGGTTCATGGAAGGCCACTAGGGAATGCCCAGCACAGACGGCTTCCGAGTATAAAATCCATCCTTTAGGTCGAGGGTTGCCAAGCGCTCTCTGTAAAAGCTAGAAAGTAAATATTTTGGACATTGTGGGTCCTGCAGTCTCTGTCACAACTATTCCACCTCACCACCAAAACGCAAAAGCAGCAACAGATGATGACTACACAAATAACATAGCCATGACTAAACAATTATGTAGCTGTGTTCTTGTGTTACTCAGCTTTCTGCTGTCATGAAAAAAACCTGAGAAAATCATCTTAGAGAAGCACACATTTATGTTGTCGCAGGGTTTCAGAGACTTCAGTCCATAGTCATTATGGTGACACAGACCATCTCAAGAGAGGCACATAGTAGAGGAAGCTGCCCCCCTCATAGAGGCTAGGACACAAAGAAGTGGGGCTCCTCCAAGGCCACGCCCCCCGAGGACCTACTATGTGTAACTATGCCCTACCCCAATGTTCCCATTACCACCCAATTAAATTACGAACTCGTAAGTGGATTAATGCACTCCTGAGGTCAGTGCACTCATGACCCATGTACTGCCTGGAGGCGCAACCTCCAAAAACTGCTGAGCTGGGGACTACGCCCTCAACACATGCTTGTCTGGGGCCACTAACTAAGATCCAACCCTAACAGTTCCAACACTGTGCGTGGAAGGTGGCAGTGGGCTGGATCTGGCCCAGGCTTGTAGTGTGCTGAGCCCTGCTTCCGAGTTTTGGCCTGGTCTGGCACATCAGCACCCAGTGTGTGTGTGGGGGTGCGCTCTCCATGCAGTGAGCAAACACACGCCTTCTGCCCCAAAAGTCTCCTCCACCTCCGCTGAGCAGCCTGAAAGCTTAGTATTCTCGATGCACAAACCAAGACAGTTCCAGGAAGTTCTTTCTAACTCAAATCCAGTACTGGTCCCATATCAGAGCATCGGCCACTGGCTGTGTGCATCAAACCCCTCCTGCGCGAAGGGCCCTATCTGAAGAGGAACATTGCACTTTGCCAAATGAGCTCCACATACATGCACAGGACTGGACCGAACGTGATTCACCAGTAGTATTGGTTCATTTCACATAGGTTTTGTAGAGGATGGAAAAAGAAAAATCAGACTGCAAACTCAAAGCCGGTTTGGGTTGTCCCAAGTAATTACATGAATTCCCTAAGTGAAGCTGCCATAAGTTAGAAAATGGCCCTATTAGTTTTGACAAATTTCATCAGAAAATGCTGCGTCTTTACATGCACCATGATTAAAACATAACCCACAGACAGCAGGAAGAGAACAGCTACTCCATTTCCCCTGAGGTCATGTTTTTTTAAAGAACCTTTTAAATAATATACATGGCTGTAATCAGACACGACCCAAAGATAGATGTGACACTATTAACAGCAGTGAAGGGCGAGTTTCTCGTCCCTTGTCTGCTGGAATTGCCCTGTCCACACACGGAATGGACATGTGAGCTGATAATGAAACCTGCTTAATGCTGACGGCAGTTTCCCTCCTGGACACTTGCCGCAGGCTGCTCTGCGCGTCCTCAGCTCCGACTCACTCCTGGAGAAGGCTGTGAGTGGGCTGTGGCTGAGGCCACCCTGCCAACCAGACAGAGAGACAAAAGTCATTTGATTCGAAAACCGTTTGTACTTTTCAGCCCAGCTCCCAATTCTCCATTTCCTGAGGAACCTCTTCCCCACGTAAACTCGCTTCCTGTTGACACGGGGCGGGGAGGTGGGCTGGTTTCCATCCAGACAAAACTGTTAGCTCAGGCACAGTAACTAGAGGAAAAGGAGTCCGAATCCCCAAACCACACAGGACAGGACAAGTGTGTTTAGCAGCCGGTTCAGTCTGTGTTTCGGACTTCCCAGTCCTCACGCACGCGTGTGTCCTCGGGGCCATGCCACCCAGTTCCAAACTGACTTCCATCACTCATCTCACAACTGTCTGCTTTTGAGTTTACTCAATTTAAAGGAGCTTCAGAGTGAACAGGAGGGTATTTCCATGGCACTCCCAAATGTGTGCAGTGTCAGAGTGATGCACCCTTTAGGGACAATTTTAATTTACAAGGTCAGTGCACTCTCATCTGAAAAGATGCATTTGTCTCTACTGTAAGCACTGATTTATTCACTTGCTCACATCGCCTGAAGAATGTTGGAGGAAGCAAGCCTCGCATTAGAGAAAGGTTCCTTTTGGCTGAAACCTTCTTTTTTTCTGAATGAAACAAACCAAAATGCTCCACCACGGTCTCTCTCTAGAGGTGCATCTGAGCACTGTCCCTGAATCCTGCACAGGTGCAGGTACCTCGGGCTTAGACACTTTGCACCAGCAAAGGAGCTCAGCCCTGCAGGGGAAGCCATGTTTGGCTTTGTCCTGCAAGATCCGATGGAGGCTCCTAATTAGGAAGGCGCCTGGAGAACACCAAGAGGTCAAATATCTCCTAGCTGTGCAGAAGCCCAGCTTGCTAATGTGCTCTCCTTGTGTGTAGGTGAGTCACTTCCAAACACAACCAGAGGCACCAGCTGCTGGGCTGACTCGTGGCTGCCAGCCTTAGGAAGTAGTTGCTCCTTCCCTAGTGCACACACACCCAGGTCACAGCCCACTTGGGGCCATGTTTGGTCCCAGGGCAGGAGTCCTGCTCCGGGGCAGGGTAGCTTTGGCACTGCCGAGTTAGAAAGTCTAAGCTTTTCTGAAGAGCTAAGGAATGAGACCAGGTGGCCAGCCAAGGTCGTCATCTGGAAGAACGCTGGGAATCAGGATATGACGCTGGCACTGGATGCTGGTTCCCTGCCTCCTTGGTTCCAAAGCCTCATCCCATCATCTACAACCTGCGCCTTTTCTCCCTCTGCTTCTCCTCCCTCCCTCCTCCCCACTCCACCTTCTATCTTTCCATCGTCCCTGGGAGTGCCTTCGGATAAAGCAACACAGGCTTTCCTTCTCCCTCTTTAATCTGTCGCTAATTGGGATCAGTACTTTCCCGTTACATAAAGAGTGCCTGTGTGACTTTATAACATATGCTGACAAATCATCTGGCAAACACGTTCTTTTGTTGCAGCAAACAGCACTGTGGAGGACTGTAGCATTGGCAACCAAATATGTACACTCATAATGAAGCCACAGAGATAAGAAATCCATCTCCACGCCTGCGGAGCTCTAGGGAGCCAAAGTCATATTAAAAATGAAAATAGCGATCTATTATATAGGAGGGATGGCTTCGGAATGGTTTCCAGATGGAACCAGGAAGCAGAGGGAGAATTGTGCGAGGTTCACAGGAAGAGTGCTGTTCAGTCACAAACAATTCACTTTGGGGGACTCTGCCCCAGCCTTATGTATGTAATTAAGATTTCAGAGTGGTCCCTAAAGCCAGACTGGGCACCAGGTTAGATGACAGTAAAAAATTAAAGCCACTGTCACTTGAGAAGATAGAGACTTCGCTTATCAACTCAACAAAGATAGCTAAGCACCTACTATGTGCCAGGCACTGTCCTAGGCCTATAGATTACATCACTGCATAAAACAAATATTCCTGCACTTACATTTAGTGTTGGGGATGGGACTTACATTCAGCAAGGGTAGACAAAATAAGTTACACAATGTGTTTGAGGGTGGCAAGTTCTTTGCATGAAAGAAAAATGGAACAAGTGGGGAAATTGAGAGTGCCAGAGGAGGAACATTAAAATTTTACATAAATTCCCAAAGTAGTCAAAGGTTAGGTTTGAAGGAAGTAAAGGCTTTCCAGGCAAAAGGAATGGCTGGTGCAAAAGTCCTGAGGCACAGCCATGTCAAAGCAGGTGGGGAGAATCCAGCAATGCAGCATCATGAGAAGCTAGGGGGACCTGCCAGAGAGCGGAGTGGGTGACTCCTGATTATCTGAAACCTCCACTGGGCCTTCTAGAGCAGGAAGATGGGAAAACCCAGCAGGAAGTCTAGAATCCCAGAATTAAATTCTCCCTAACAAAGCTCAATTGAATATGTATTTCTTGTGCCCACTGAGTGCTCAGGTCTTGCCCGGGGAAGGCACTGCCTGGAGGTCCCAGGAGTCCTCTTTACCAGAGGACGTACTTTATTTACTTAGACCTCTGGTGATGCTCTTCTCTTCATATTTTGTATATTGATTGATTGGTACTTTGCCTTGTTTCAGAGAGAATTTAAGGCAGCTCATGAGGATACATAAAATACAAGATGGCATAAATTAAAAATAGAAACAAAAGGAAAAGAAAAATGAGGACAGGGACATGAAATAGAGCCAAGAATGAGGCTAAATCACATACCAAAAAGATGTATGGGCCACAAATTTGGCTCTAAGTCTATAGCAGTCAATGTGGAAAAGGAAAAATTATACAATTACACAACTCACTGTGTCCAAAAAGTAAAATCAGTCCAAGAGCTCTGGAAAAATTAAAACACTCACATACATTCTGAATGACATCACTCTATCCATGCTCCTCTCTGGGGACCCTGCTCCTGACCTGTCTGTTGGAGCAATTCACCAAGTACCTGGGGACAAGTGAAAAGCAGCCTCATCTGCCACTCAGCTGCCACCCATCCACTCCTTCAACCGTGACTACTTTCTGAGGCTGAAGCTCGTGGTGGGCTGAATTGGGAGCTGGAGAGAGACCGGGGCGGGAAGCAAGTGGATGACCCTATATGGTTCTCACGTTATTTACAAAACACCTAAACCAGCAAATCATCGCATCGTGTATCACGCTAGGAAGGGTCGCGTAGAGATGGTAAGTAAGATACAGATCCCGGATGGGTGTGCTTGGAAGGGGTGCTCACCCCTTTGAAGGGATGATGATGACTGAGATCTGAAGCAGGAAGAAGTCACCGGCACCAAGTCGAGATTGTTGGGAGCACTTTGCTGAGGTCCTGAGACCCAGAAGCATTCAGCCTGGCTGAACCACAGGGGGCTCAGACACAGTAGTGAGGGTAGGTTGGATCAGATCCGGCCAGGCCAGGGACACTAGGTAAAGAAGCAGGGTTTATCCTAAATGCAATGCAATTTATTGTGTCAACTGCAGAGAGGGTGTTAGGCCAGAAAGTGGCACCCAGTGAACGAGCCCCGCCTGTGCCTTGGAGAATAATGGACCGGAAGAGGCGGAGTAGCTGATCATTAAAGAGGTCAGCATCTCTTCCCAATGGTCTTCGCCTGTGCTCTGCTTCCCAGCCACCATGAAGTGAGTAGCTTTGTTCCTTCGGCCAGGATGTCCCTGCCCTGGAGCAGCCAATGGAACCCCCTGAAACCTGAGCCCAAACAAAGCTCACCTGGCAGCCAGTGCTGAGCACTCTGTCCCGGCGAGGGAGACACTGAAGAGAAGAACACGAAACACGTGCGGTCACAAAGCCCATGCGTGTCAGTGTTAGCTTGGGATGTGCCAGGGCTGTGTGTGCGTCTTGAAGGTGGGACTGGTTTATCCCAGCTTCCCAGAGGCAGGGTAACTCGGGGTCACGGTGTCAGAGGTACATGGGCTGGCTGTTGAAGAACTGTGACACTCTGTGTCTCCCATAAGAAAAGAGATTCAAAATACACTTACAAGCTGACAGAATGGAATTATTTCTCGTTTGTGTTTTTGTCTCTGTCAGGTTCTCAGGTTTTAAAACTGAACAGCTCCTCAGGTTCTCCCCCCAGCATGCGGAGAAAGGGGAACAGGACAGAGCCAGGGCAGAAGGAGGACAAAATGAGCTTGCCAAATGTCGCATCATCCTTCTGAGATGCTCATGCCAGGGCTGGAGTTGGCAGATCTTGCAAGGATAAAGGGGCAAAGTTTGGAACGCACCTCAGATTTGCAAGTCTTACTCCAAACCACCCCAGATCACTGGTTTCTTTTACCAGTCCCCAAGAAAGGACATTACTCCCTGCCCTGGCAAGGAGCCCCAGGTCGACAGTTCTGTCTGAAAGTTCCTCTGGCCCAGAGGCCCAGAAGTTCCTCTGGGCATTATTTAAACAATTTTGGGCACTATTTAAACTCATTGCCTCCTCAACTGCAGTGAATAATCAAGAGTTGACCTTGGCCTTCTTAGAGGCCATCCTTCACGCTGAGTAATAACATAAAAGACTTTCCTATAGTTGTTAGAAGAAAGGAACACATAAGCTTAGCCAAAAAAAAATGATAAAGGAGAAAATGACTCTCAATTTTCATTCCCAAGAGTTACCTTCCATGAAAATATAACTTGATTTATCACAGAAGTCTGGAGTGAAACTTGGAATTACAATAATGATTAGAATTCTTGAATTTTGCAAGTGGAAGTAACAATGGAAATCATACATGATTTAACAACCGTTCACTGTCATGTACCTAGTTTCCTCATTTTTCCTCAGCCTCCAACAGGAAGGCACTAGCATGCTCTTCTGGGCCCAGGTGAGGAAACCAAAGACAAGAGGTCCTAAGATGCCCATGGTCACCCTGACGCACTGTGGAGATGACGAATCTAATGGAACCGCAGCGTGGCTGAGGCGCCTTGCACCCAGGGTTGGCTTTCCACCCTTCCTCCCCCGGGACATTTGCAAACGTGTGGAGACAGTTTGAGTTGTTGCAGAGGAAAGAGGGTAGAGGTGGCAGCAGCATCTGGAGATCAAAAGCAGGAATACTGTTAAACACCCTGAGGTGCCCCGGACAGACCCTCAGCAATGACTACACAGGGCAAAAACGTCACAAGAACCTGCTGGAGGAGGCCTGCCTTAAAATTCTCTCCATCCAAAGTCTGACAGCTTGAAAGGTTAAGCCCAAGGACTTAGGTACACAAAGATATTTATTCTTCTCCATTTAATAATGCACTTGATTACTATCTTGAGCTACCTGGAGAGAGTTTACTTTCCTATAACGTAATACATCTGGTTCATTTTGCCTGGCATTTCACAGAGCTAGTGATTTTTTTTTTTTAAGTAAGCATTCAAGGAATAGGCATGACTCATTTCCTTCCACAGCCAGAATGAAACCTTGCTTTGAATATGCTCAGCTATTGCTGCTGGTTCCTGAGCAGCAGGCTAGATTCAACAGGACTCTGTCAGAAGGATCGAGACCTGGAAAACTCACAAGGTGGCCACTGCCAGGGGATTAGCACCAGATGGCCTGGGTTTCAGTCCCAGTGCTACCACTGATTAGCTGCAAAGCCTTTGGAAAGTTACTCAAACTCTTGGGATTTCAGCTTCCTAATATACAAAAGGGGGATAATAATCTTCAATTCCATAGGGAGAGGGATGAAATGAACAGAATTACTAAGTGCAAAGTCTGATTTGAGTATTTGTTGCTACCACTCTTATTACCATTCTCCTGATGAAATGGAAGAAAAAAGAATGACTTTTGGATTTGAATAAGATTTCATTAGTAAACAGACATTTTTTTAAAAAGACATATTTTGTTCCTAAATTCAACTTTGGGCATTCTAGTTTCTAAGGAAGGCAAACATAAGCAGCCCTCTGCTATTGTTCTGAGAGTTAAATGTGCAAAGGAAGTCTGAACTAAACTCCCGAGCATCGCTGCACCCCACACGCTACACTGAGCTATCTCACTGAACACCTCACTTATTGTCCCAATGCCACCCAGCCAGTACTATTCCATCTTCCTCTTATTGATGAGGAAACCAAGGCTTTTCAAGACAAGGGACCATGTGCAAGGGTGCTCAGCAAGTGGGTGTGGCCCAGATTTGGCACCCAGGCACACCTCACTGCCTGGAGTATCCAACCACCAAGGGCCACAGCCTGGCCCGTCTTTCACCCAGGGAACAACAGCACAGGGTGAGCTAGGACTCGCTGTGGCAAATCCCTCTAATGGGGCTGAATGACACGCACTCTCCTTGATTTTCTTTTTGTTGGTTTTTGGCTGCTGCATTTACACCGAGGCTGTCCACTCAGGCCTATAGTGTAAAGCTGGACACAGTGTACTTCTCCAAGGACACCTGCTGGGATGCCTTCTGCAGAACATCTGGTCTGCTCGGGCCCCAGAGAACAGAGGAACGAGTGTGCAAGCCATGCACCTCTTAGGGCTTCAAAACAGCCCTGTCATACAAAGGGTGGCTCCACATAGGGTAAGGACCTGCCGTTATGGGAGTGACAAGTCCTGGGCCAAGCAAGATGATCCTCTTCCCTGAGACCAGGCATGTGTCCTGTAGGGGTCTCTGTTTTCATATTCCCTGCCACCACCCCTTTGCAGCTCTCATGCAGAGCCACCATGGACAGATGCCTGATGTCCAGAGCCACAGGCTGAAGGGCCCTGCAGGCCTGGTCAAGAGTCCCAGATGGATGCTCTTAAGAAGCAGATCTGACCACAAACATGGACAAGGAGGAGCTGATGTGCCCTTGGCTCACCACAGGTCACACAGCCTTGGGGAGCTCTGGGGCCTAGGAAGCCATGGGTCCTGAGCACAATCTCCACAGCGCACAGCTGACGCCAGCCCGGTGCCTCATGGCTTCTAGAGAGCCTATAGAGCAGCGGAACTGGGCACACAGGGACACCTTAGCATGGAATCTTCTCCCTCATCACCACACAGGGCTGGGGCTCAAAAGGCACAAATTGAGTTATTTCTGCTCCTTCTATCTTTATATTATGTTTCTAGTCTTTTATTCCTTTCAAATGCCTTCTCTAATTACATGCTCAATGCATAAAACTAAAAATAAAAAATCTTTAACTGAAAAGAATAAATCTATATGACATAAAAATCATCTACAATCCTACCACCCAGGACACTTTATTTAGATCAGGTCACTTTTTAAGACTTCATTGCCCATAGCTCTACAATATATTTACCTATATAGTATGTGTAATATACATATGTATATTATGTTCCTAGCTTTCATTTCCCAAGGCCCAGGTGGAAGGTACTTTCAAATCTTAGGCCACAGGATTTCTGTAGCCAACTATCTAGCCCTTTCTCTGCAGCAAGAAAGATGCAAAGACAAAATAAGAACAGAGAGATGATTGTGTTTGAATGAACATTTAAGGACACTGTAGCCTGAATTTCACATAATTTTTACAAGTCACAAAATATTGCACTTTAAATTTAAATCTATTTTTAGCTTCCAAATTCAACAATAGCAGGCAGTGAATGAGATTTGGTCCTCAGAGGAGTAGCTACTGATTGCTGATCAAAAACACTGATATATCTGCTTTTTTTCTAAATTCATCTTTCTTTAGAGACTTTAGGTTGCTTTATCCTTGAACTACAGGAGCAAATTGGCCAAAGCCAACGACCTTTCTATGTCTCAATGTGCTGACAGTCAAAGAGTAAGAAGACCTTAGAAAATCAGCCAGCAACTGGGGCCAGCACCTGAAAAGAGTAAGGTGAAGAGAATGTCAGATAATTATAAAAGCCTACACCAGTCGAGCACTTATTGTGTGCGAGGCACCAAGTGAAAGATTTTGTATTTAACCCATGTAGGGACTGCGTAAGTATTATTAAGTATACAAGAACGAGCGAGGTCAAACCACCACCACATACTCTCTGCTTTCAATCACAAAGCCAGAGGCTCAGGGGCTGTACACCCCCATGGCTTTTTGGCCCCTGGCCTCCACTGCAGAATGCAGGCTGATGGGACAGCTCTGTCAGGAATGTGGCTAGGGTCCTGGCAGGGAGAAGGGAAGACAAACCATGCCGTGAAGTGCAGTGTACCCATCCTCAGCTCAGCAGGCAAACACACCTGAGATCCACAGGCAAGGGCCTCCCCATAGGCTCTTCTGGAGAGGTGGGGAAAGTAAATACTGGTGAAAATAATGGGGTACATGACAATAAGTTATTTTTATCTTTACATCAATCCCATCTTTTAGATATAGAAAAACTGAGGCCCAGATAGCTTTAAAAACACTTGCTTATTTCACACAGGAAGTACAGAACTTAGCTGTGATCCTAGATAGTCTAACTTTAGAATTTATGGTCAAATCCTTAGAGTCCCCTGATTTCTGCAAACATGAGATGGACACATTAGCCTAAAAGTCATCTATCTGCAGGAGGTATTTATCACTGCTCCTGCACTGACCAAGATCCCAGAATACCACCATCACAAAAGTTGTCCACACTATGCCTAGGAGACACTGGGGAAAGTGTTGGATAGAGGGGCTTCTTTCTAAAAATAAAAATATTTAACCAATGCAAACAATTAAGACTTGGAAAATCAATGAGATGAAAAGCAATTAATGTTGGGTTTTAAAACAAGCTGTCATAACTTCAGGCACAATCAGAAGAAGAAATGAAGGCACTCACAGTTCACTGCACTGGCATCATGGTGAGCTCTGTGTGAAGAAATGTTGGATAGAGAAGGAAGAGTAGAGGGAAGGTCCTCATGGAATTGCCGCACACCTGTTCCTGGGTGGTTCCTTCCTCTGTCACCACCACCAAACAATGCCTAGGGAGTCATGATTAAAACCAAAACCCAGCACCCACGGACACCCTCTGATTCTGTCTTATCTTGCGAGACTGTCTCTGTGTCCATGGGTGAGGTGGCTTGTCCAGTTCACTGAGCATTCTCATAGGTAAAGCCATTAGCTAAGTGCTTTTCAAAAACATCCTGAAAACTCCATCAGGCAGGCTGTTAGTTACTTTTCACTCCTCGCTGAGACAAAATACCCGATGCCCAAATTTAGCGAAGGAAAAGTTTATTTCTTACAGTTCTTGGAGGTTTCAGTCCAAATTCAGCTGGCTCCAAGGCAGCCTGGCATGGCAGGGCAGCCCTTCATGGCTCCTGAAAACAGCAAAAGCAAAAGCAAAAGAGCCAGACACACCTTCTTCCTGCCCTTACGTCACAGGCTGGCTCCACCCCTAGGCAGATGTGGCACTCACACCACCAATCTGAGCGCTAGACAGTGAACCAATCACAGACACTAGGTTTGGTCAAATCCATAACTGCATGAGCCTTTGGAGCCACTGACATAAACCATGACATAGGCACTACGATTCCATTTTACAGACAAGGAAACCAAGCTTCCTAAAATTCATTAATTTTCTCACAGTCACACAGCTAATAAGTTGCAAGTCCAGAACGCATATCTGCATTTCTCTAACTCCAAATCGTGTCTCTCTCTTTTTTCATTAGTACATGTGTGTAAAACATAATGCTTACATTCCCCTGGGGAGGTGGTAGATGCCCACATCTTCATTTCTCTTTCCTCCCCTTTCCCTCCCCTCTCCTCTCCATCCATTTCATGATCCCTTTCTTTTATTCTTGTACATGTTTGCAGTCTTTTACGCTGCATTAGGAATCAAGCCATATACAGTATACCCAGAAGCTCACAGGAGTCAAAAGCAACTTTTTAGTACATAAGTCAGTGATTCAGATAGAATCTTTAGTCAAAAGGAAATGACAGTGCATATGTGCGTGTGTGTGTATATATGTGTGTAAAACCCTAGACCATCAGTAATCCAGAAAGCAAAGGTATAGTGGCTTATGAAAGAGAGGGTATGTTTCTGCTTGCTATGGTCTGCAAGATGGGGCAAGATAGAGACTGCCTGGTCTCTGGGACCCAACCCACCTTTCCAGAGCACCTCCCTCTGTACAGTGTCACTCCAATCACAGATCAGAGATGACTCGTCTTGTCACCACAGCCGCGTCCTACATGCTGGAAAGGAAGGGGGAGGGGAGAGCTCTTGTGACCCGGCACCCTGGATGTTAACAAGGAGATCATTGTTGCACCCTACCCTGTGGGCCCCCAAACTCAAAAGCAAAAAATGCAGAGAAGGAACACAGGAGAGAGCAGGGCCTGCCCCTGGGCAATGCCAAGTGGGGTCATCAGGTCTCCCGTGAGAAGAAGGGAAAGAAGCAGTTCTGTCCACTTCTCCTGTGGGAGCTCTGTGAGGGGAAAGAAAGGCTGGGGTGATGGAAACAGAGGGTAAGAAGTGCAAGGCAGAGAGGAAAGAAAGGAGGTTTCCCACTTAGCCTCCCTTGCAGGTAACAGCACTGAGCACCCACCTTTCCAGCAGTGGGGTACAGGAGCCCATGCCAAGGGCTGGGAGGGTAGCGGGCTCACCTCAGGAGGGCTCACCTTTGCCTTTGGAGGCACCTGAGCCCAAGCTCTGCACAGATCCACACCCCACACTCGGGTGGGCATGATTTCCGGGTACCATCACAGTCACCATCACCGGGAAATGGCTCAGAGTAATTCCTTCCTTTCAAATCCAGGCAGCTACTTCCAGGGAAAAACGCCACCTTCCTAGGGCAGTGGCCTCCTGGATATCATGAGCTGCTCAAGAAATATTAAAAAGTGATTAAGTCAGCAATGAGAGGAAGTTTCAAAAGAGTTTCTTGGGGATTACCATGCAGAGAAAACTTTTTTTTTAAATTTTATTTAGAGAAAAAAAGCAATACAGAAAAAAGGGTAGAAACAATACAAAACCTCAAAAAAAAACCATAAATCATTAGTTGACAAACCATATACTGTCCTCCCAGAAATAGCTGTTCATGTTACAAAATTAAGGCATACAAAGTGAACACACAGTGAGGCTGCAAACAGTTACAAAAAAAACAGGATGGAATAAAGCCAATTGAGACAGTATAGTGAAATTGGCACAGAACATCACAGCAGGTCACTAGGACAACAGTAACAGGCAACATTGTATATCTCGTCTTCACAATAGTTGTTCTTCTACTAGGTACAGCAAAATCAAAGAAATACAC
>PVJX010000726.1:146270-217064 GCA_004027295.1 Dolichotis patagonum
GGGGGGGGATGTGGTATGTTTGATTCTAAGCCCGTGCCCCGGTAAGCAGCAGGCTGCTTACTGGTTGGCTCGGCGCCCTAAGTTCCAGCATGGCGCAGATCTCAGGAAACGCTCTTGCTTCTGCTTTCCCCGCCCTGGGGTGGCCGCGGCTCCCCATACCACAGTCACTTCCCAGGGCGGCTGGCTGCTTCGAGAAAACTTGTTGCTATACTAAAGGCAAGTGATTTTAATGTGCCAGGTACCATGTTTAAGTGATATGGATAATAACATAAAAATACGTATGATGCACACACACACCTAAGCTTTTATCTTCAGACAATGTCACTTTACAGAAAAAGAAGCTGAGGCCCAAATAAGTTGTGCAAGTAGCCCCAAATATGCCTACCTAGTATGTACAAGGAGCAGGGTTTGAACCCAAGCCTCTCAGACTCCAAAACTATTAAAGAGTGCTGGCACCTAAGCACACTACTGCCACTCCAACACTGCCATCCTTGAACAGGAGCCTTGAGCGGAACAATGTGTTGGAACACAACAGGGTCACTCTGGTGCGTCAGCCACATTTCCACCAAGTTTATAAAAAATCACAGTGTAAATGAGCTCATCATTTCAGGGACTATTTGGTGAAGCCTTTTGCACATACGAGAATCCTTTTGCACAGTGTGCACCTGAGGATGTTTGACACATTTTTATTTCCAGACACAGTCAAAGTGGGGAGCCTCTGTAGTGCTTTCAACTCTATGTTCGCGACCATTGCATTATAATCAGTCAGGAACTGACTGGCCCATTTCTGCATTATCCAAAAGACTTATGGTTCTCTGGGAGCGAGTTAGAGAGGGTAGACAGCAAGCTGCCCAGCAGGTGCCATGTGGCAGGGGCAGCAGGCAGTAAGCCCAACCCGCTGTGCTGTGCTGGGGACCAACATGAAACCCCAACTCGTTCACATTAGCAATGACTCCATTCTGCAGGAAAATCTCCGTGGTGCCAGCATATACAGAGGTGTGGGTATCATTATCTCAAGCTAATATTCTCTCATTATTGATTTAACAGAAGCTTGGGGTGTTTTGTGAATTTTGTGGCATGGAAAGGACATGGAAAAAACAAGAAAGGACCTGGATGGTAATAAATGCATCTCAGGGCCAGCTGGATTAAGACTATACTCTTGGCTGTGCCACCTTCCACGACTTCTGCATCTCTTTGGAACTCCTTAAGATAGGGGCAGCATTACAGCTGCAAGCTCCTGTGTGAGGATTAACAAAACCAGGCAGGGTGCTTGATACATAACAGTCAATCTACTAAATACTTGTATTTTGACCTCGAACACGTGTGGAGCTCAAACCTTCTTACACTTGAAGAGGGCTCCTTCGAGGTGACTGCTCTTGTTCAAGCAACCAGTCCCAGGCTGTGGACATCTCACCTCACACTTCTATGGCAGAAGCATGCTAGCCAAGGGACACTGGCATGATAAGGCTGGGCTACTGTGTCAGCGAAAAACAATTTTAAAAAGAGAAGACGCTTTGGATCCTGGTTCAGCTGAAGCTGCTGCACTGCTGTTAGGCCTGTGGAGAGGCTGAAATATTGTGCACAAGGGTGTGGTGGGTGAAAGCTGCTTATTTTGTGGCAATCAGGAGTCAGAGAAAGCAGGGAAAAAGAAAAGGAGACTGGGCAAAACACAGTCCCCAAGGTCATGCCTGACCCAATGGGGTCCCATCTCTCATTTTCATCACAATGACATCATATTATGATCTCATTACTTCATTGATCCACGGATGAAGGCAGAGCCTTATGATCTGAATGTTTTCTAAAGCCCATCAACAACTGAGTCTTCAGAACAATGAGCTCTTTTGGGAGATGTGCTGCATTCCACCATAAGAGCCTTGGAAAGTTCAGGAGGTCTGTAGATGGCTCGTATTTGGTCACAAAAACCACTGTTAAGGGACTTCAAAGATCACTTCCCAAATTCCTAACATTATGAATGATGAAAGTGAGCCCCCAAACAACTGAGTTATCCACAATTAGAGCAAAGCCCTCAGCCCAGGTGACCAGTCACGAGTGACCCAGTGATTTACCTTCTATCCTGTGAAGTCCCACCTAGACGGCATCTACAGCACTAAAGTCATGAATTCACGTAGCCGTGTGATCAGAATGACACTTGCCCAGCAGGTCTGAGACAACCACCTGAGGTCCGGCTATGACATACAGCATTCACTGGAAAAACTTTCTTCTCTAGCAAGTTCTGGCAAGTTCTGTTTTAGAAAACTTTTGCACTGTTCCCTTTTCCCTAGCCTGTCCTGGCATGCTTCCAATGCTATCAAGGATGGCCAGAGTGTGTGCTCTGCAGTATTTCTCCCATGCTGTGACCAACCCCTATTGTCACCACTGTAGTGATTGACACATTTAGGCCAACACAGCATAACATTTTACGTTGGATTTCTTCAAAGCTGGACAGCGGCAGGCAAGAATGACCGATTTCACTTTGCTTCTCTGTGCCATCTTCAGGGTCTGCTTGTGCCTCTGGCACATACTTCCTGTTTGTTACAACAAGCCAGAGCCTACAGCGGATCGAGTCCGATGACTTTCTTATCTTCTTTGTGGCCATCACATTCTCACCCTAGCTGCAGGATGCCCTTAGCCAAGAACACCTGGCAAGATGGGCAGGGAGCAAGAAAGGAAGGAGTTTGACAACTCGAAGCTCTTCCCTGGAAAAGCACGTTTTTCCTTTTCTCTTCCTTTCTGTCCTCTTCCTTCCATCTTCCTTCCTTCATGCATTTTAGAAGTAAATGCACCTCCAGTAGTAAAGTCATGGAAACAGCCAATTTTAGCAGATTGGTGGGCACGCACACTGGAGTGTTTGTACAAGTGTGTGAGCCATGTTGGAGATCATGCAATCCTAGAAATAAAAGGGCTGACTAAACCAATCACACCAGGCTATTGCAGCCTAGGATTTATGTAGACGAAGGTCTGCATCAGTATGCTGGCAACACTGCTCTGTGTACCCAAGTCTTCTGAAATCACGACACTTCCTTACCTACATTTTCTTCTACTCACTGACTACTTCTCTTCACGGTTGCTGGCTAACTGATCCAGATATGGTAATGTTTATGATGCCTCCTAATGTCACATTCTTACTGCCTGTGTTTTTAATGCTTTTTCGCTGACCACTTCCCTAAGAGCATTTTCCTTTTATGTTTTGCGTGGCTAACATCCACTGGATATAGAATTTCTTGGCACTTTCATGGCAAAGCTAGCACCATTCCTTAAGGCCCCATTCCAGGC
This sequence comes from Dolichotis patagonum, assembly GCA_004027295.1. NCBI lineage: Eukaryota > Metazoa > Chordata > Mammalia > Rodentia > Caviidae > Dolichotis > Dolichotis patagonum. The sequence goes on from PVJX010000726.1 coordinate 149,544, forward strand.
AGCATGGGTCAGTAGTATTCATGAGACTATGAAATAAGGGCAGGAACAGAGTGATGGAGAACTCACAGAGACAGACAGCATATTCATTGTGAAGAAAGCACGAGGGATGCATAAGTCCTCATCAGCTGTGACAGCTCTTGCTACTGGAATCCATTTATGAACACATAGAAATGAAAAGTACTTCTAAAAACACAGAGCTATAACAAATCAGAGTTGATACATAATTGGTGTCTAATGAGTATTAATTGGTTGGAAAATTTCTGAACAGAGCAGAATTAAACAAGCCAAGCATACAGAGAAAATTAAAATAAAAGAGGGAGGGAGAGAAAATTCCACTACTCAGATGCAAGCATCACCAATATTTTGCTATATTTCTTTCCTGTTTCTTTCCACATTATTTTTTAATATAGAGAACTAAATAGCAGCATTCATTTTCAATAAAGCAAGAGCTTTCCTCATAAAGATCTGTGTCACTCTTAGTGGCTACGTTGTTTCAGTATATTAATATTCCAATCACCTACCATTAGAATGTTTCACAATGTTATTGCTAGATAGTTATATTGTTCCCAATTTGCAGTTATGAAAAAATATTGTCATAAATGACTGAGTGATACAGCTTTTTCTTTCTTTGTTTAGATTATTTCCTTAGCAAGGATTCCTCAAACTGACATTACTGCAGCCAGAGGCACACACATTGCACAGCCTCTTGCTAACTTCTTAGGTGAAGTTCTGAACCAGCATGCATTCGAAAGCACAGCATATGGAAGTGTATACTGCCCCACACCTCAGAGCCTGAGTGTTATGATCACTGGCAACTCAAAATAAATAAACAGAGCCCTTCCTTGCTCCAAAACCTTTTGCTGGTTTAATAGGCCAAATGGCATCCCATCTTAGTTTTAATTTGAACTGCACATGTCGCCTGTGGGCTGATCTGCAATAATCCCTACTTGCCACGTGGGCTCTGCTTCTCCAGACTTTCTATTCCTGCCCTCGGCCCCTCTGGAAGGCACTGGAAAAGCAAATGGTCACCAGTTATAAAAAAGAGCACAGCTCTGCCTTGCCCTTTAATTTTTTTTTAACTTCATCTTCTCAGTGCTGATCTCACCCTGATGTATGCATGCAAATGTCAGATTTGCTCCCCAGTGAGAGCTCAGTTACTGCTCACCCTGTGTGTGTTAAACTTCTCCTCCCTCCAAACCCAGAGTCCGCAGATGCCGGCCAGAGCTAGAGGCTCTACAAGCTTAGAGGAGGCAAATCCTCACGTGGGGCTCCACCAAGCACTGTCTCAGCCACAGATTTCTATTAGAAAGAAATCTGTTGAGCCTGTCCCAGCACCCACCACCTCCCTCATCTGCTTCCCAGGACACACAGAGCCTGGTGCTGCCTGATGCTGCCCCCCAGGCTCCCAAGCAGAATGTTCAGGAAGCCTTTGTGAGGCAGGGGGAAGTGCTAGGTAGTTATCCCTTGCCATCTGTGAGTGCTGCTGCCTTGGGCACCGTGCTTCTGGGAGATATTTCAGATCCAAAACTGCAACAGATAGAAGCTCAGTCTGTGGCAGTTCAGGGGCTAGAAGAGACAGACTCAGGCAGGACTATCTGTGACAGAGCCAGGCACTTGTTCTGTAGGATTTCTGAGCAGAGGAAATTAGGGGGGCACAGAGGAAGGACTGGGGCTTTGCAAGGCTGCAGAAATGTGGGTGTTCCAAAGGCAGGTGGGCAAAGACTCCAGCCCTGAACATACCAGATTAAACTAGAGACCTGGGACAGCGTTTATAAAACCCTCCCAGCAGCACCCTCAGAAACAACAGCATTCCTGCAAATGATGAGCAAGAAGGAACTGAACTGGCTTTCCGCAGAGCCGTCAGGAGGAACTACAGAAGTGCTAGGACAACTGGATCCACACTAATTTGCACAGAACACACTCTAGTGTAAAAGCCAATAGAAGCCTTTGTATACCTCAGCAGATATATTAACAGAAGACTGCTCTCTACCCACAAATCTAACTTCACAAAACACTGGGCTCACCCTCCCTTGTAGTCAGTGTATCACAGGGATATAGAGACACACCGGATCAGAGCCACCAGTCACCAGGGCCTCTGCAGACCCCTGGATCCTGGTGCTGTGGAACCTGGCTCACCAAGCCTGATGTGAGATGAAGTCCTCTCCTGACTTCCGCATCTGAGTGTCATGGAGCGGACCAAACATCAGCTTCTGGCAAGATAATCCAATGCAATGCCCAAGCAAATCAAGGCTTGACATCAAACTGGCTTGGATTTAATGTGCAACTCCGAGTTTACAGGTTCTATGACAATGGGCAGGTTACTTACCCTCTAGGCAAATAAGCTAATGGCCAACAAGTTCAAACAAGACTATTCAAACCGTGCAGGGGACGTGGTAAGTCTTTAATAAATTGCTATTATGGTTTCCTTATCTTTAAAATGAATACTTACTTCAAACGCAAGATACCTCTGAGGATTAAATAGTGAGAGTTAAATAGCACCCATAAACTATACAGCATACTATCTGGCATACAGTAAATGTCTGGCAATAGCAATTATTATTTGTCATAAATGAAGAATTTCAGAACATAAAAAGGAACCCACTTGCTCGCCGCCCTGGTAAGCGGCTGTAGGCTGGCAGGCTGTGGCAATTCCAGGGCGAGAACGAACAACGTTTCCTGAGATCCGAGCCATGTTGGAACTTAGGGCGCTGGGAAAGAAAGCAACCCACTCGCTCACCACCCTGGGAAGTGGTTGTGAGCCCTACGGGCATGCGGGCTGAAAATCAAACATCCCATCCCCCCCCGCCCCCTTAGCAAGTGGGATTCAGAGATCTGAGCATCTCTTGGAAGGCTGACCATATGCAGTATAGCAGATAAGGGGGATTTCCTTCTATGATCTCTTTGAAGGCAAATATTTTTTATCACTGTTTTGCTTTGTTCTGATTAATGTTATTGCTCTATTCAGTATTCTGTTTTAATAAGTTCTATAATGTCCTGCATTTCCTTTGATTTTGCTGTACCTGATTGAAAGAACAACTATTGTGAAGATAACAAGATATACTAGTACCTATTACTGTTATCCGGGTAACCTACTGTGAAGTTCTGTACCAATTTCACTACTGTCTTAATTGGCTTTGTTCCATCTTGTTCTGTTGTGTTTTAGTACCTTCAAAATAATAAAAGATTTTTTAAAAATAAAGTTAAAATAAACATAAAAAGGAAATAACAACAAAACAGATCAGTAAGGTACTGAGCAAGCTGAAACTTGATATAACTAAACAGATAATGGACTTAAAAAGCAAAAGGAGGAAAAGAAAGGGCTCTAAAGGATATAACTGCATGTATGTTTAAATGTGTAGGACTGATAACCATATTACTAAGTTTTTGTTGGATCACTGAACATAACTGCAGCCTCACTGTTTGAATGTCCACTTTGTATGCTTTAGTTTTGTAACTTGAACAACTATTTCTAAGAGGACAATATATAATTTATCAACTAGTGATTTCTTACTGTTTATTTTTTTTTTGAAATTCTGTATTATTTCTACCCTTTTTCTGTTTTGCTTTTTTTCCCTTTAAATAAAATTAAAAAAAGAAGAAGAAGAAGAAGAAGAAGAACATTAACTGTGGACATGTCAGAACAACTCAGTTCTAGTTTCGGTTTTATCTCTCACTCTATGACTTAACTTCATCCTGATTTTCATTTGGGGATGTGGCATTTGTGAGCGAACCCTTAGGCTGTCACACAAGTAATTCAACCATGGTATCAGGTGTGTGTGAAGCAAAGTCCAAAATAGATGTTAAATAAAATAAGAGGAAAAAATCAAACACAATAACTAGTGAAAAAAAAAAAAAACCCCAACAGCATACTACATTAGCTACAGCGAAAGCCATCCGCTCCCAGGGAGAGGAAGCGCCTTCTGTCTTTTCAGGTTTTCAGTAAGACTGGCCATGGAAAGCCATCACCAAGGTGGCTCCAGGACGCCTCAAAACCAACCCTTGGTGGCTCATTAGCCCGAAACAGAACTCCTGTCCAAGAGCCTGAAGCTCTTCACAGGGGGCAGGAGATTTAAATCTTGCTTTCTATAACATTGCCCAATCATTCTCCAAAATGATTTCATGAGATACATAAAGAGTATGAATTTTAATTTTTAAGCATGCATGATGACAGGAAGCGGATATTACCATAGCTACTTCATAGATGAAAGAAGAAAAGGCACTAGGAAATAAAAAAAAACTCGCCCCATCCTTATAAGCAGAAAGGAGTAACACAGGTTGAATATCTCTTATTCAAAATGCTGGGGACCAGAAGTGTGATTTCAGACTGTTTGGGGGATACCGGAAGATCTGTATATGTAACAGAATATCCTAGGGATGAGACCCAAGGAAGGCATTCATTTAGGTTTCACCCACATTGAGGCATACAGCCTGAAGGTAATTTCATATATATTTAGTAGTCATGGGCATGAAACAAAGTTCATGGTATAGAATTGTCACCTCATGGTATCTTATCAGTGCTTTAAAAGTTTTGGATTTTGGAGCATATGGAGTTTTGGATTTTCAGGTTAGGGTTGTTTACCCTGTAAAGCAATCTTAGGCTTCCAACATATGTGGTATATCTTTGAGTGCAAATATTTGCTTAAGTCTAGAAGATACCAAACAAAAGTTCTCTGGTTAACAGTAAATAAGAAATACATAGCTTTTTTATGCACAAAATAAAAAACATATGTAACTCAGGCCACAGTCCAGTCTCCAGCCCTGAGGACCTCAGCTTTGGCTAAGCTATAGACTCTGGAAACTTTTTAAAAGTCTCCCTGGAGCTTCGGGGCAGTCTCCACACACGTTATCTCTCAGTCCCTGGGTTGAGACCCAATCACCAGGAATTTTAAGCTGCCCAGGTGACTTTGGTGTGCTGTCAAGGTAGGTACACATTGGGCAAGGCCTTCTGTTATGGGAGGATCAATTGCAACAGCCATTGCAGCATGCAGGATATCACCCAGGTGTTCAAAGAGGTGACGAACAATACCGCAAGCACAGAGAAGCGCTTATGGTATGTACGGTACAGCCCTGTCTCAAATGAGGCAGGTGAGGTCCAGCTGACTCCAGAGGCTCTGCAAAGCAGAGTGCTGCTCTTTGGGGGTTCTTAGAACCCTGGAGCTGAGCCCTGTCCTCTGTCTCTTCCTCCTGTCAATCCTGCGGTCAACGACATGCTTCTGGCAAAATGATTTTTACGAATTTAAAACTGTATTTATAAAATTGCCCATGAATTATTATGGTAAACGGGTAAAAGATCTGAACACAATGTAAGGATAAACAGAGAAAATACAAAATATATATTTGGCACATGAGCACACGTAACACCACAGCTGAGTTAGAAAACGTAAAATGTAAAATTTTAGTTTATTATTAATTAATCATGAGTCAAAGAGCATGATGTGTCCCTAGGAGCCACGAATTTTAAGTACAAAGTGGAAGAGCACTGTTTCACTGGAGGCTCCTCAGTAAAGTGAATTTGAAACCAGTAATCGAAACATGCATCACCAGTGACAAGGTCTGTCCACGCCACATGCCCCACGCATGCTGACCCGAAAAGGCTTCAGGGCTGCTCCTGTGGCCTTCCCCTCGAAAAGGAAGGCTGCAACTCAACTGTGCAAACCCAGCCACAAAACCCAAACCGCAGGAGGCCACGCAATCACTGAGAAGCTCTCTTCAGACGTATCAAAGTTACGAAAGACAAAGACACAAGAAGTGTCAAAGATGGCAGGAAGAACTATAAGGACACAAGACAGATACAGCGCGAGGTCCTGGGAAGAATCCAAGACAGAAAGAAGGATTTAGTGGGAAAGCAGCTGGGTTTGGAGCAAGCTCTGTAGGTTCTGCATTCATGGTGCTCCCCTAGCTTTGATCCCTGTGTGACAGTTTTGCAAGATTTTAGCTGTAGGGAAGGCTTGGAGGTGCACAGATATTCTCGGTACTATTTTTTGGCAACTTTCTATAGATCTTTAATTATTTTAAGAAGATGCCAAAGATTAGTGAAGTTGAGTTCCTTAAAAATAAAACCAAGTAGAGTCTTTGACATTTTCCTTCCTCCCCCGCTGGGCATTCTGTGAGGTACCCTGGAGAGGAAAGACTGGGTTCAGGGTGGCAAGAAGGAGAGCTAGGACCTCGGGGATGGACGAGGAGCCTTCCCTGATCCCCACATAAAGAAACACAGTGGTTTAATAACTGACAGAGCCTACTGGGCAGGTGATTATGGAACAGTATGACCAGGCCTGGATTCTGAATCAAAGGAATGAATACAAACACTCAGGCACCAGCCACATACAGTGTTACTTTGTGATCTTGACTTGGTATCTACAGAAATGGAGATAAATAGACTTTATTGCATACGTTTATTGGGAGGATAAAGTGACAGATGTGTCAGGAAGGGCTAGGTAAATGGCAGCTATGAAAAGGGTGCTAAGATAACCAAGAATGACAATAATATCTACTTGCCCAAAGTAATTCTGTAGCTTCTCTCCTAAGGCACAGCATCCTTGCATTTCAACCCATCCCACGTGGAGGCAAATCTGTCTCGCCTCCTGCCTGACCCTGGAGCCCGGGACCACCAGCCTTTCCAGGCAGCCGGCCTCAAGCGCCATCTGTCCTAAATTAACACACTCCCCCTTCATAGGTGAAGCGCACAGGCCTTGCTGGCTGAAGCCTAAATCAAAGCAGCATGTCGGGCGAATTTCCCGTCTGCCGGCAGGTCTGGAGGAGGAGCACTGGCCTCCTAGGTGGTTTCCCATCTAATTGTGTGATAAAATGTCTTTTAAACATTTTTACAGGCAAGTAATGCAATTAGTTCTCTTTTTGCTTAAGACCCCTTAGCAATGAAGACATTGAGGGAAAGAAAAAAACAGCAAGAGGAGGACATTGTTGCAAATCTGCAGAGTCTGTACACATACCCCTGTGTCACCCCCTGGCCTCCACACGGCCCTGGTCATTGCTGTGCTCATTATCTCTAGCGCTAGTCACTTTGCTCATTGCTTCCCGGGGTGGTTACAGGACACGAAAAGGAAGCTGTATATATACTGGACATCTGTTCTTTAAGTAGCTTTAAGGTCCATTTGCACTGGTGAGAGCAGCCCTCAGGCTCTCCCCTGGGGACCCACCTTTCCCTGGCTCTCAATCGGAGAGGTCTGGGGACACTGGGCACCTCCCATTGCAGTCAGAAGCAGTCAGTAAGTGTGTCCACCCTTCTGGCTAGAGATTCAGGATGCGCCTGCCCTGCCTTGGTGGGGGACGGGCCCTGTAGGAATACAGAGGAGAACTTGTTCCTTCCTCAGGTGCATGCAAACATGCACTAAGCTTGGGACATGGAGGATCCTCCTGGCAGCTCATGAACAAGTCTGTCTAAACATGACCCAAAAAGGACAACTCGAAGAGCAGGTCAGAGTGGGGGAGAGGAAGGGAGAGGCAGACGGACAGCCAGCCAGGGGAGCATGGTCCCTCTTCTAGCCTGAAGGGGCGTCACATTTGCCTTCATCCTGCCCACCAAGCTGGGCTGTCCCACCCACACTCTTCTGCACACAGTGCCTCAATCTAGGTTGCTGTCTCTTGCAACCCAAAGGGATCAGAATGAAAAACTGAGGAAACCAACCTTCCGCACACAGAAGACCCTGTCAACGTAAAACTGAGGCTTTTCCGGTTAGGGGGAGGTGTGACCCACACTCCTGACCTTGTAGCAAAGCACCTAGCAGCCCCAAGGAGACATCTGAAGCAAAGAAAAGGAGAGTTTCTGGGCCAAGCTAGCTTATGCCACATGGAGCTCCAGGTCACCCGTCCAGTGGTATTCTCTGTCTCCTCCCCCCAAGTCTCCGACGTTCCAGACACCCAGGACCGTTTCTCTGTCCCGAATTCCCAGTGTGCTGCCATGCTAATGCTCTGGTCCTCAGCCTCCAAGTCCCAACTCCAAGGCCCGTTGGACCTCTCCAAGTGGGGCTGGAGGCCCTTACTGTGGGTTCCCATACCCCTGTAGACTGCTGTGCAGTGCTGGAGCTCAGAAATGACACCCAAGGTGTAGCACTTTGACCTGTGCAGGGCTGGGGAAAGAGAATGGTCTCTACTCTCCTCCAAAGTGCAGCAAAGCCTTCCCTGAAAGTTTCCTTGTCTACTGTCTTTATTATTTTTCTCACTGCTGAGACCAAACACCTGACACCCAAAGTTAAAGGCAGAAAGGTTTATTTAGCTCACTGTTCTTACAGGTTTCAGTCCACAGTTGGCGGGGTCCAAGGCAGGGTGCATGGCAGACAGGCATCACAAAGAAGAAATAGTTTGTGGCAGGTAAAGACAGCAAAAGCAGCAAGGAAGGGACCTTAATAGCATCTTTCTGCCTCTTTTATACTGTATCTAGGTTACCAGGATTAGGATGGTGCCAAACCAATCAGTGGACTGATTTAGCAACCACTCACCCTTAATCCAAGCATTGCATCATGAATCAGTCATACATGAATCAATTTAGATCCTGCCTGAAAAAGGCACACCTACGACCAAATAAAGCTTTGGGGGACATCTAGACACAGCCATAGCACCTCCCTAAAAACTAGACCAGCCAGAAAGCAACCCAACTGCCAACTTGCCTTCTTACTGCCAGGTCCTTACCCTAAGCATGTTAAACTCCTATCACAGAAGGAACAACGGAAAATCAAACACCGTATCTACAGCATAAGGGACGCTGTCCCAGGCCACTGTCCAGTGCCCAAGTCCATGTAAATGCTCTTAAAAAATCATTTGCTGGGCCAGGGATATAGCTCAGTGGCACAGCGCTTGCCTGGCAAGGGCAATGTCCTAAGTTCAATTTCCAGTACAAAAACAAAAATCATTTGTCATCCTGTGAATTGCCTAGAGCTATCCCTTCGCACTTCCCTTTCCTCTGTGAGGAGGGTATTTAAGCTTTCACAGTTCAGGCCTTCTCTGAGTTTCAGTTTTCTTAAGGCCTCCCCGCACATCTGCCTGTTAGTAAAGCTAAGCTCTTCTCCTGTTAATTTGTCTATTGTCTGTTTATTTCAGCAGAGCTAAAGATTCAAAATTTCACAGGAGGGGAGGGCCACATCCTTCTCTTGCCTACAGCAGCAACAGGTGGCCAATCACATGACAAGACAAATACTGTATTGAACCAACGCTTCTGTCCTTCCTTACCTTACAGGGGTGAGTCCTGGCTCTGTCCATCTGCTTTCCCCAGCTCCACCTCACACTCTGTACTGTCTCAGAGAGCCAAGATACCAGAGGGTCTGCACTCCCCTCTGGGCATCAGCCTCAGAGAAGTCAAAATGAGGGGAAGTAGAGCCAGAGGAGGAGAAACTAGAGATTCGAGGAAATGGTCTGGGCCGGAATGTGTTCTGAGGAGTTCTGAGGGCAGTTTGGAAGAACCATGAATGGAAATGAACAAGGTGTGATGGAAATGAGCAGGTGGGGGAAATACATATTTAAAAGCACTTGAGAGGCAGAGATAGGCAAATTGTCTTCAGTTTGAGGCCAGCTTGGGTTACATAGTGAGTTCAAAAACCATCCTGAGCTACATAATAGGACCCTGTATCAAAAAACAAAAACATATTCAATGAAGTACTTCCAAACAGCCCTTTGTAATACTGCATAAGACTAAGGAAGAATGTACGTTGTTTTGGAAAGTACCCCAGTTGCCAAGTGCATGTCTTTGATGACATCACCTGTCTTAAGCACGCTGTCTCTGGACGCTTAGACACAGCTAGGCCCAGTGGCACAGGCCCGGCTTTAGTACATTTCCCTCAGAACATTATTTCATGAAGATTGGGGTGCATTTTTTGATTAAAACATGGCTCTTTGCAGCCATCATACAATCTTTTTACCACCAGAATCTCCTCTGGTAAGGCCTTGCCACAGCCGGTGAGGAAATGGAGGATAGATAGAGATGAGGGAACAGGGATTTCAAGGAAAATTATGACTTGCAAAAGGCCAGGAACCCTAAATTATTTTCCCTGAAAACCATCCTGTAACCTGCTGCAGGTGTTCCCAGAGCCAACGAGCACTGCACACCAACACGTGGACCATGGTGTGTCTCCACCCATCACTTCCCAGGACCTGAAGTCACGCAGTCCTCTAGAGGTCGACCAGATAGTTGGCTGAAGGCTGCTTGCTTCTTTGTTTACAATTCTATTGTAAAATCTGCTGCCCATTTTCACTACGGTGATAGGCTCTCCTCCTTTGTTCCTTCTGTTAGCAAAACTATAAGCACTCTAAGAGGACTGTCCAGCAGGTCCCCAAAGCCCAACACAGTAGGTATGCTGGGCACGATACAGGCTTGGCACATAGCAGGTATTCAGAAAAGACTGACTCATTCAGGTTCAAGGCGGGCCAAAGTCCCAGTCTATTTGGTGTGAGAGGTGCCCACTCTGATGAGAGTTCTTCCTGGACTTCCTCCCTGGCATCGTGAATGCCATGGCAAACACTGAAAGGAAGGAACCCTTGCTTTCTGTAGTGCAAAGCTGAAAGAATAACACAAAGCCAGGACCCATCCCCCAGCCTGATCCCCAATATTCCCCAAAATGAGCAGGCAGAACATAAGCCCCCTGACATGCACAAGCCACATGACACCTGTAAATAGGTCAGAACAGACTTTCTACTATTTCAAGGGTTTACCAAATCAAAGCCATTGGAATATTTCATTTTCCTCTGCATATCAGTCAGGGTTCTCCACAGAAACAGAACCAAGAGCAGAGAATGATTTATTTCAGGAACTGGCTCTGACAATTGTGGGGGCTGGCAAGTCTGGCATCCACAGGGCAAGCTGGCAAGCCGAGAACGTACGTAGAGACCAACATGGAGGTGTTGGGGTTGAGCTCTGCAGGGAGCCGGCAGTCTGGAAGCTGGGGCAGCCTACTGCAGAGTCCCTTCCCCCTTGGGGAGCCCTCCGTCTCTTCTCCTAAGTGCGCCACTGGTGGTAAATGTCACCACAGCCACAGAACAGCCTCACAGCCACATCCAGACAAGCCTTTGCTAGCTAACCAACCAGGCACCAAGCCTGGACAGACTGACGCATTCAGTTTCCACACCTTAAGCTAACACATAAAATTCAGCAACTTTCCATCTTCTTTGGACTATGAAGATCATCCTTTAAAAATTTTTTTATTTGTGAATCATAAAACTTACATACTTTCAGTACACACACTGATGTTTACTTTGTTGTTTGTGACCATAATGGAGTTTTAGATTTTTAGCATGTCCAAAGGATTGCTCATCTATGCGAATCTTTTAAAATTATTTTTATTTTTAATTAAGATACAATGGTACATATTTATGGGGTGCAGCACAACACTTCAGTACACGTATAAAATGTGTATGATCACCTCACCTTAAATATTTATCATGATAAATTTATCATTTATCATGGTAACATTCAAAACCCTCTATTAGCTATGTATACACAGCTGATTGTGTCACCCCCAGTCACCCCACCACTGTCCTGGCTCACCCCCCCCCCAAGATGTCCCTATTCTCATGGACAGATGCCAGGCTCTGCTGTGGCACATACCACACACTCTTGTTAGTAGGGAGGGTGGCAGGGCAAGGGCACTTCCCAGCACTCATCCAAGACAGGCGCAAACATCACCAGTGGAAGGCAAAGGAGACAGATTATCCAGGTGCTTCAAGAGTAGGAGCAATCTGGTGGAAGGGATATCAAAATGTCCACTCTTCATGACAGAATATAGACCATATTCACTGTCTGAGGAGCTCATTCATTTATTTTGATAATCTAATCTAAAGTAGGCCTTCTCTAATAATTCTTTTTTTACAGAAACTATAGTTTTACTTCCCTCCAAGATATTTATTATAATAAACAACTCACAAAGTGTATAAATATTAGTTTGTCTCCGTCTCTAATACCTTGGAGTGAGTAGAAAGATGACAGCCAGCTTACAATGTGAAGCCCCAGAGGGACATCTTCCCACTTAAATGACTTGGGCATTCTTTCAGCCAGTTCCAAACACTTGCATGCAAAGTCACTGTTACTCTCTCTGCCTTCTTCCTAGTGGTGCAGGTTGGATCAAAGGGACAGTGGGGAGAAAAAACAATGACAGGTCAGATCACAGGCTTTCCAAGTATCCAGGTAGCCATGCTGGTCTAACACATTCCAAAGTGTCGCATCCCATCCCTTTCTAGGAAACTATGTTTGGAGTCTCAGCTGCACGCTGACCTCGAGCAGATACTGAACAGTTAGTCGCCCTTCATGTGCTTGACACGGAGCCAAGTGAGACCTCGAACAAGACAGAGGAAGCTCCTGTCTTCATGGCATTTACAATCCAGTGGGGAAATGGGACAACAGAGGAGGAAATGGAAGTGAACAAGATGATTTCAGGTGTGGAAAAATGCAGTGAAAGAAACGCAGTGAGACAGACACCAGAACCTGGAGACTGGAGAGAGACCAGGGAGACCTGAAGGTCTACAGCAAGCTGCCACAGGTGGGGCCAGGACTCGGGCCAGCAGCAGGGTCACCTAAGGGATGAACAACACCAAGGCCAGAAGAAGCTTTGTGCTCCAGAGGAAAGGCCATTGTGTCCCGCAGATGGGCAGTTAAGCAGGCCAGATGGCAAAGGATGTGCCATGTGTCACACTCACAGACTGTGGAAGCAGGGGAAAGCAACAGTCACGTAATATCAACCACGGATGGAGTCAGCTCCAGGGCAAGGGCCGTGCAAAGAACTTTACACCCCACAAGTCACTTAGCTCTCAGCAATAGTGGGTGACAGGCACCATCCTCATCACCACCTCTCACACTCACGCAGCCAGGCAGAGCACACGGCCCCTCCCAGGTCCTCTCTAAACACCAACACCTTCTGCTTGGGCAGCTTCGGAACCTAGCTTGAGTCCTGCAGTGATGGTGACTCGGCCTAATCCAGGTAAAACTCAACCCATTTCACATCAGCAAAGCAAGAAGACAAAAGCCAGAGTCCCGATGTTCCAGCAGCTCTGCACGAGGCTCCAGCACCACCCACACACCCTTTTATTAAGCTATAATAAGTCTCCGATAAAAACTGTTGCCATAGGTGAAGCTTACATATGGCTGATCCAACCAAAGAAAAACATGTTCAAATGCATTTTTTAAATCCCATTTTATTTGCAGCATGGTTTTTACAAAATCATTTGTCATGTTTTTGGGCTGCTGATGCATTTCAAATGTTGTACCACAGGCACTTGGCAGTGCCCTGGGGTTACTCGGTAAACTGGTGACAAAGGCACTTTGTCCCCATGGAATGTGTTTTTCCAGGGCTTGATTCGATGCAATTTGCAAATGCATAAACTGCTAACCTATGGTTCTGTCAACTGGGTTAAGGGCAATGTGTTTCTAACTTAATAGTTGACTGGGATGTTTAGCAGGAGAAAGAAGCTATGCAAATATTCTCTGCTGAGGAAAATGCTCCCCAAACCCTGCATGGGAAGTGAGCCAGGTATAGAGAGGACATACTTGAGCAACAATCCTGCGAGGAGGGGAGGCAGGAGGGTTCAGCACTTCCTCGCTCCTCAGGCTGAAACCGACCTGCTGCAGGCAGCCAACCGTGTTAGGCTGTGTCCTCCACCCCCTTCACCTTGCCCTTCAGTCGCTTTGCCCCAGAACTGCACTAGGAAGCAGATCTGACTACCTATCCTCATTTGACTAGATTAGCAACTCCAGTCACTGAAGTCAAGGCCGCACAGCTGTGAGGGGGGCACTCTTGGTGACGTAGATGGGCAGCCCTGGCAGGGCTCTGGGCCCCTGCAGTTGCAGCCCTGATGCCATGGATTCTCCTTGAACTGTCCAGTCCAGATCACCAGCTAGCACTTCCTGAACACTGTCCATGAGGCACCTGCCTTCAGGCGCTGTGGCCATCAATGCATTTTCTGTATACATCACTTTTATTATTTTTCTTTAGCATTGTATCAGCACACTGATTTTTAATGTATTTATTTTAAAGGGAAATTTTATATTTCCATAGAAAACCCAATGCCCTCTGCTATCAGTGGAAATTGATCACTGTTTAAAAATACATGAAATGTCCAGAACACACAACAGAAAGCAGATGAATAAAGCAATACAGATTATGTTTTATTCCAGAAAGAATGGCTATCACCAAGAAATCAGATAACAAATGCTGGCAAGATTGCAGGGAAAAGATGAGAATGCAAACTAGTGCAATCACTATGGCAATCAGTATGGAGAATCTTCAAATATCTAAAATTAGAAAGTCCATTCCATCTAGCTATTCCCCTTGTAGGTATCCTCACCAAAGAGTTAAAGACATCATATTAATGATACATGCATACACATGTTTATAGCAGCATAATTCATAATAGCTAAATCACAGCCCTTGTGTCTAACCACAGATGAATGGATAAAGAAAGTGTGGTATTTACACAGTGGAGTACCTCTGTGCCATAAAGAATAATAAACTTGAGTCATTTGTGGGAAAATGGATGCACCTTGAGACCATAATGTTAAGTGAAATAAATCAGACACATCAGCTTAAGTATCATATGGTTCTCTATATGAGAAGCCTAAACTAGAAATAAAGAGCAAAATAAAAGGTACTGAAAAATAGGGAGACAGAGCTTCTGGAAAAGGGAGGAAAGGGGAAGGCAAGGAAGAGATGGGGGTGCAAAAAGAATTAGGATTGTTATATACACTTAACTCCAAAGAATGTAAACATTATGTGCTGCAAACACATACTTCTAAAAAATAAAAAGTGAGGGAAATAAAAAGAAAGTGATTAGATGTCACCTAGGCTGGGTAAACCAGACATTACACAAGAATCATCTCAAAATTTGTTAAAAATGTAAAACCATAGAACTACTAGAAGAAAATATAGGGGAAAAGTTAAATGACATTGGCTTAGGCTATGACTTGTCTGATATGACCTTACAAGTGCAGAAAATTAAGGTGAAAATAGACAAAAGAGATTGTATCAAATGAAAAATCTTCACAGCAAATAAAATGAATTTTAAAAAAGTAAAAAATCTACAAAATAAAAGTATTTGTAAGTCATGTACTGGATAAGGAACTAATATCCAAGATGAACAAGGAACTCAATACTATTCAACAAGCAAATAACCTTATTAAGAAATGGCAAAGGACCTGAATACATAGGTCTCTAAAGAAGACATAAATGCCGAACAGACGCATGAAAGGCTGTTCAGTATCTCTAATCATCACAGAAGTCCGGAGCCAGCCTGAGCTGGGTTCTGCTCTGCATGGCGAAGTGGTCTGGGCTGTTGGATCCCCCTGGAGATTTGTGAGGAGGTTCCCAAACAGGACTCAGAGGCAAAGCAAAGGAGTAGAGGATTTAAAGCACTTTATTAAGCAACTAGTAAGGTAGTCTTATAGAAGACAGGCAATTTCAGAGAGTTCCAAGTAGACAAAACCTACAGGAGCTGTCTGCCCCAAGATGGTGGGTAGAGTTTCTTAGAAGGCCTTGGATTTGGGGAGGAATCAGGGCCTACAACTGACAAGGCTCTTTCCAATCAGCTATGAGTCTCTACCCTCACATCCAGAGAGTGAGGTTTTTTAACTGATATGGGAACTAATTGTTGTCCACCAACATGGTGTGCTGCTCAGAAATCTAGACTGTGGCCTTTTTTTCCCCCCATTCCTCTCTTTAGGGTTCCTCTGCCAAGGTGCTGGCTCCAGCTCATTTCTGGCTCCAGCTCATTCTGGGACTAGCATGGTGGTTACCACAGGGGAGGCAGGCGGGCAGGCAGGGACGGAGAGGACGCTGGGCAAAGGGCATGGAATTTCAGGAGGGTAGGAGGAAGAAGTTCCACATTCTCCTGTGCAGGAGGGTGACTACAGTTAATGTTTTACATCTTTCAGAGCAGCTGAGAGATCTTGAATGTTGTCCACAAAGAAATGATCCATGTCTCAGATGACATTCATTAGCCTGACTTTATCATTCCAAAATGTATGCAAGCACCAAAATATCATACCATGCCCCACAAATTAGACACAATTACTAGTTGCCAATTAAAAATAAAGCAAAACTTTAAAAGGCAGGAAAGTAGGGACAGAAGAACAGAGGAAAACCTGGCAAGGCACAGGTACGAAGGCAACTTGAAACCACAGCAACAAGCGGCTCTGTGCAGACACACGCTGACCCTTGACCCAACCCACCCACACACATTCCCATAAGCTTCTCCTGGGGTTCACGGTCTGGGTCTCATAGAAGCCCCAGTCTCCACAGACTTGTGCCCACCCATGTAATAGCCCAGCCCCTCCCCTAGTCCCAAATAGCCTGAGGGATTTCCCCAAGCTCCTACTGTGTCCTGGGAACAGTCAGGTCTCAGCTGAATAGTTCAGTGTGGACAAAATATAAGCAATGTGCCCAACACCAGCATAAACCTACAGCTGGCACATTCTATAAACAGAATCCCCAAAAATATATTAATCGCACTTGCAAATCTCTAACCCCTAAGGAATCTTATACCCAAAATAAACCCACACTCCTGTTCCTCCACGCCCTTTAGCCTTCTGTTAGCTTGTGGGGGGGGGGTGCTGACTCCCTGCGCAGGGTCTAGAGAAACAGTCCACTCCGATGCACACCAGCACAATGGGCAGTCAGCAGACAGACAGGAAGGCCAAAGACAGAGCCAGGAGAAGAAGTCCCACCTCCCCAGGCTGGGCCTCAGTGACGACCCCCTGCACCCCCCAGATAGACGCCCAACAGCCTGGCAGCATCAGCATCCCTGCTCCAGACACTGCAGTGTTAAATAATATGACAGATGACCGATTCCCATATAAAATCTGAGACCAAGATGATTCCAGAGCTGGACTGCATCTTACAGGAGAATATAATTCATTCGTTTACTCTTCTGCAAAAAGAAGAAAAAAAAAAAGTAGGACTGACCAGGACAGATCAGTTACTCTGAACAATTTGGTTCACAAACCAAAGAGTTGGGCAGAATTTTGTTTTTGTTTGTCAACTGTACATCAGGTGGCAAACGGGGATCCTTCCTCACAAACATGAACACAGCCATCTTTTCATAAATCATGGAACAAATTAAGTTCGTGAACCGAGGTACCACTGTATGTTAAAACACTAATCTATTCTTGCTACATGCTCGTGACTTCTTTGCAAAGTGGAAGACAAGCCGTGATGTGACAAGATGCGATTTCTCAATGATCCTGGTTGGCCCCACCGGCTAGCTCTCCTGCGTCAGCTGGTCAATACACTGTAATCATTTTATGAAAGAGAGCAAAGCCCTTCAGTTAGGACCAAATCCACGCCAAGATTTTGGGGACCTGTGTGAGCATGGGGAGGAAACAGAAATGATGACTTCTATCCAGTGAACAAAACTCCTTATAATTAGGTTGGTGGTTTCCATGGCAACGAGGAGCTGACTCTTTTATTTGAAATAAAAAATAGCAACACTCCAGCTGTCCTTGCCGTCCGGACGTTCCAAAGCAAATGAGAGATTTGATTTCACATTTGCCATGTCTGCTGACAACTTTAAACCACGTCTTTTACTTGTTTTTAAGTTTTGGCGAGACACTAAGTTCTATTCCTCTGAGAAAACAGGTGTGAAAAACAAAAGCAAAAAGCCACCAAAACAAAATAATTTGCCTTCTCTGTCACCAACATGCTGTTTGTTTCTTTTTTTTCCCAATTATCATTTTTAGAAAACCAAGCTGCTTCTCTGAAGAAAATTATCATTGGTGGTTCATCTGGAAAAACCACTGGAGCTCTCCGAAACATATTTCCACATTTAGAATAGGACCAGCCACCATCCTTGGGGCCTGCATTAGGTGCTATGCGCCATGGCTTTTCTTGAGATGTATCATAAAATGCCTATGGCATTCCCACAGAAGGTCCTATTATCATGTCCATTTATTGATGAGGAGGTTAAATAACTTGTGCAACACCAATGAGAGCTAAAAGTCCATCCCAGTTCTGATGGCAGAGCTGTGAGACTAGATTAAGGGGGTGCTGACAACTGAACAGTGACTGGCGGTCTGCTCTGGGGGCTGGGGACCTAGGAACTAAAAAGAGCAGAAGCAGTGACCAAGGCCAAGGCCAAGGCCACGAGGCCACTGGAGAAGGTGAGCTGAGCCTTGGAGTAAAAGCAGATGTCGCCCAAGTCTGCCAGTGGCAGACAGGCTTGGGGCAGACACAGTGACCTTAGGGAAGCCAAGGTAAGGGAACAGCAGCTTTGGGGACCCTTGGCACCAGGCACAGAGCAGGCGTGGCAAGGACAGCCCGGCAGGTCCCATAACATGAAGTAACTCGTGGGTCTCAGTATGCTGAGATGCCAACAGAAGAGCATGAGAGGGAGCAGTGGCACTGCTGGGACTCGTGCTTCTCTCCTGGTGTTCTAGAAGTCCAGGTTAGTTTTGAATGCTTTTTGGTAGTACACATGGCTGGAGACTGAACTATGAAGACCATGGGATTATAAGCATCTTAGTTATTTTTCTCATTGCTGAGACAAAATACTCGATATCCAATGTTAAAGGGGGAAAGGGTTATTTAGCTCACAGTTTGTAGAGGTTTCAGTCCATAATCGGCTGGCTCCACAACAAGGTGGCTTCACAGAGAACAGTTCATGGCAGCAGAAGACAGCAAAAGCAACAGCAGGGAGAGACAGGAGGGAAGCCTCTTTCTGCCTCTTGTATTGTGTCCAGGCTACCAGGATTAGAGTGCAGCCAAACCAATCAGGGAACTGATCCAGCATCACCCACCCTTAATCCCAGCACCCCTAATCCCAGCATTGCACCATGAATCCATTACATACTCTAGACTCCACCACCTCCATAAAAGCTGTAAGACTGCATGAGGCTTTGGAGGGATATCTAAGCAGAAGCCAAAACAGTAAGCATTACCTGTGACCACCTATTTACATGACTCTCCAGGAAGAAACCACAGAGTCCTTAGAAACACAAATTCCGTCTTTTAAAATTTCTATCTCATATATGGCGATTTAACGAAACCGTAGTAGATATTAAATTAATGAACATAAATGGCTAACAAATACTTATTCTTTTAAATATATTCACATAATATTGCACATCAGTCCTACTAGCCATCTGCATGCATCATCTCATTTAACCATCTCCCTTGCTCAGTGTGACCTCCCAGATCAATCTCATTTTATAAATGAACAAAGGGAGGCCTCCAGGGTCTGGAAACTCACCCAAATCCACAGGGCTGGCAAACCATAGAGCCAGATTTAGAGTTCAGGCTTTTAGCAGACTATGGCATAAAAACCAATTTGGTTGATTTTGAGGAACATGTGTTTCATTGATTCAATAGTCCCCATATACATTAGGTGCACAATGACATCATATTCACTGGGGCAACTGTTGAAATGATCTTTGTACAATATACCAGGCTATATCCAAAACTTGCAGCAATCTTCCTGCCTCAGCCTCCCAAGTGCTGGGATTACAGGGGTGTGCCACCATGCAGCTCTGTTTTTTCTTTTAAGACAGAAGATATTAACATATGAGTTGTTTTTCTAAACTAAAACCTCAGTGTTTGAGTTTAATTGCAGTGTAGGCTTTTTGCTACAAATAAGTGGGTGTTAGGGTGCAGTTTGGGCACTCATCTCTTAAAGGTTTGCCATCACCAGCCTAGGTGCCCCAGACTGTTGGTGGGCAGAGAGATGGTAGACCAATGCTTTGGAGCTGGGAACTGTAGTAATTCCCCTAGCAAGAGTCAGTCCAATGGAAGAGTGTGATTCCTTGGTAGTCTTTTGATATATTTTGCCAGTGCAACACCTTGACTTCCCATCTGTGATAAACTGACCTTGAATTAGCCTTGGGACGCAATGTCTGTCTCTCTCCCTGCCTCTGCCTCTCTCTCTCTCTGTCTCTCTCTCTCTCCCTGTGTCTCTGTCTCTCTCTCTGATCTCTCTCAACTCAAACCTTTAGGGTGCAGCTGATCTCCCACTCTGACTCCAGCCTGATCTGTGTCCCAGATGTGGCAAATCAGAGCATATAACTGGCTTGGCCACATTCAGAGAAAGGTACACAACAATGGGAACTTTTCCTGGAGCAATCTGGTATCTTCTGATCACAGGGAATGAAAAGAGGAGGGTTAACAATGGAACAATAGCCAGCCATCTGATGCACAAGACCATGGGACAAACAGTAAGCCTCTGGATATAGCTTTCAATCAATAAATTCTGTCTGTCTGTCTGTCTATTTATTCGTTTCTTTTTTTACTTACAATACTTTGACATTGCTCTTTTGTCACTTGCAACTCACAGCCCAAGCAAATACAGCTCCTCTATAAGAAGGAGATGGAGAAAAGATCCGTGCAGCTGAACACAAGAGAGGCTGAACAGCACAGAAAGGGGGGAGGTCTGCCTGCTGCAGCTATAGGGCCTTTTCATTTGCTGCGTTAAGGAACAATGTACAGTGTGGCACACAGGTGCCCGTCATCTCCTCTGCGTTTACCTCACTGCCGCCTCCACGCCCTTCACAGGCAGTGTCTGCGTGATAAAGGGCGTCCATACACTCTTCAAGATGACAAACAGGAAAGAAATTCAGTCATTCAATAAACAGGGAGAGTCTTTTGTGTTCCAAGGACTGACACTAACTTTTTATGAAAAATTATAATCTATCTATATCAAATATGACTTCAGACACCCTTCAGGCTAAATAAACGTCACTGCTCCATAAGATAATGAAGAAGAAAAAAGGACAAGGGCACCCCTGTGCCTACTTCCTGTCTGGCATACTCTCTAAAGAGCACTGCGGGATAGGAGAGTGGCTGATATCCAGCTGGAAGCTGGTAGCATACTGGACCCTGCAGTGTGCAGACAGGAGAGATAAAAGGAAAGGGGTGGGATCACTGGAAAAAGCAAAGACATCTTCAAGACAGAGTGCAGAAGGAATCTGGATCTCAGGTCAAACCCCAGAAGGGGCTGATGGACTTGGTCCGGGTCACAGGCCTAGCAATGCCATCATGATCAGCATCACCTGGTGATGCTTCCCAAACTGAAGTTTCAGAGTCACTAAGGTCTGTGTGTCCCCTCTAAAGGCACAGGTCAAAATGTCACACACACACACACACACACACACACACACACACACACCATGATCTCATAGGCTAGGCCTTTGGAAGGCGATTCAGTCACAAGCACTCAGCCTCTGCTGCCTCTTCTGCAGCTGAGAGTGTGGCAGGAAGGAGCTGCCTCAGAGGCAGAGGCAGGGGCAGAAGCAGGGGCAGGGGCAGGGGCAGGGGCCGGTCAGCAGCAGCACTGAGGCAGCAGCTTCTTGACTTTGCCCTTCCCAGTGTAAAGAGCTTCTCAACTCCACCTTTTCCTCTTGAAGATTTGATCATTTTCATCTACAAATAAACCAGCAAGTGACAAATTAAGGAGAAAAACGCCTACACACTTATTAACCCAGCTACCATACAAACAGTAATAGACTCGCACGAAAGGCCAAAAACCAGAGGCGTAAAGAACGTGTGGAGCTGTGGAAGGGCAGGAGCTCGAAGCTGTGCAAGGTGGTGATGCCACTGATGCCTGGCAGGAGGGGAAGGCCTGCACAAAGGCAGTCCCTCTGTGCAAAGCGAGCCTCCGGGTTTGCAGGTAGTGGTCATCAGAAAGTGCCTGTGACCGGGCCTGCAGTCAAACCCCATCCCCTTCTTCTTGTGAAGAGCCCTTTCCTGGGCAAACAGGTGTGTGTCAGAGAGCACGGCGCTGCCCGCCTCTACTGTCTCCTGAGGAAGCTGGGCATCACTTTCCTCTCACCAAAGGGGAGCTCTGCAGAGCCGCCCACGTCGGCAAAGGTCTATTTCTCCGAATGACCAGCATAAATTACACCAAAGGACACATCTGAGCTGAGACATTTTACTGTCCCTTACCAGCTTCCAAACACCTAAAAAAATCTCATTTCAGTTGTGTCTAAATTACCTAGGTGAAGGTGCGTTAGTTACCGCAGGCCCCAAGGGCAGAACCCACTCTGCAACTTGTCCCTGACCCAGCAGAGATGTGGCAGTCTCTGCAGGCAGCTGGTGCCTGCGCCCAGCCCGCAGTGCGCACCAAGGCACTACAGCCACTGGAGGCCGATGCAACTCACAAGAGGCTGCTCTAGGCTAAGCCAAAATCTGGAACCAGGGAGGAAATAACAAAAGTCAGAGCAAAAATTAACGCATTGGAGACTAAAAAACAATACCAAAACATTAACGAATCGAAGAGTTAGTTCTTTGATTAAATAAAAGTGACAAACCTTTTTCCAATATCAGAAAGAAAGAAGGAAGGAAGGAAGGAAGGAAGGAAGGAAGGAAGGAAGAAAGACTTAAATCCACTCAAGTGGGAGTGAAAAGAGTGAGATAACAATGGGCTCTGCAGAAATACAGAAGATCATCTATACCTACTTTGAAAATTGTATTCTAACAAGATGGAAAATGCAGAAGACATGGACAGATTCCTAGATTCATATGAACTACCAAAGCTGAATCAAGAACATATAAAAATCTTAAATAAACCAGTATCAGTCAGTAAAATTGAAGATATAATTAAAATCAAAGATGTTACCAAAACTGGAGAAGGACCAAACTAAGAAAGAGAACTACCGGCCAATTTCCCTAATAAATATAGATGCCAAAATCCTCAGTAGGAAACTGGCAAACAGACTACAGCAAATCATCAAGAAGATTATACACCATGACCAAGTAGGATTCATCCCCGGGATGCAGGGATGGTTCAACATATACAAATCAATAAATTTAATATACTACATCAACAGAGCCAAGGACAAAAACCATATGATCATCTCAATAGATGCAGAAAAAGTTTCTGACAACGTCCAGCCTACAGAAAATTGGAATAGACAGTCTTTATCTCAATCTGATAAAAGCCATTTATCACAATGCACATCTGACATCATACTAAATGGACAAAAATCGATAGCTTTCTCTCTAAAATTGGGAACAAGACAAGATGTCCACTGTCTCCGCTCTTATTCAACACAGTCCTGGAAACTTAGGCTAGATCAATCAGACAAGAGAAAGAAATAAAAGGATTAATGATAGGAAAGAAAGAAGTTAAATTATCATTATTTGCAGATGACATAATACTCTACATAGAAGACTCCAAAAACTCCACTAAAAAACTCCTAGATTTAATAAGCAAATTCAGTAGCATAACTGGATACAAAGTCAACACTCAAAAATCAATACCCTTCCTGTACACAAATAACAAACTCACTGAGAGAGAATTTAGGGAAACAATACCTTTCACAATAGTATCCAATAAAGTGAAATACCTGGGAATTAATATAAAGCAGGATGTAAAAGACCTCTACACTGACAACTACAGTACTCTGAAAATGGAGATTGAAGAAGATATTAGAAAATGGAGAGATGTACTTTGCTCTTGGGTGGAAAGAACCAATACTTTGAAAATGGCCATACTTTCAAAACTGTTATACAGATTTAATGCAACTCCAATTGAAATTCCAATAGCATATCTCACAGAATTAGACAAAACCATCCCAAAATTCACTTGGAACCAGAAGAGACCTAGCATAGCAGAGGTAATTCTGGGCATCAAAGGCAAGGCAGGGAGCATCACAATCCCTGACTTGAAATTATACCATAAAGCTACTGTGATTAAAGGAAAAAAAAAACAGACTCAAAGATCAATGGAATAGATTAGAAGATGCAGAAACCACTTCACACATAGTAAGCCACTTTATCTTTGAAGAAGGTACCAAACACATTCACTGGAAGAAAGCCTCTTTAATATATAGTACTGGAAAAATTGATTCTGCACATGCTGAAGACTAAAATTGGACCCATTATCTTCCACCATGCACTAACCTAAATTCGAACTGGATCAAAGATTTAAATATTAAAACAGAAACATTAAATCTGATGGAAGATACAATACGTAAAACTCTTGAAGGCATTAGTGTAGGCAAAGACTTTATGAACAAAACCCCTACAATACAGGAACTATCACAAAAAAATCAACAATTAGAATCTCATCTTATTAAAAAGCTTTTGCACAGCAAGAGAAATTACCAACAGAGTGAAGAGACAACCCACAATGTTGGAAAAAATGTTTGCCAGCTGTTCCTCAGACAAAGAATTACCACTGAGAACATATAAAGAACTCAAAAAAATCAGACCTCCCAAATTTAAAGACACAATCTGAAAATGAGCATCTGAGATGAATATACACTTCTCAGATGAAGAAATACAAACAGTAAATAAATGTATAAAAAATGTTCAATATCACTGATCTTTGAGAGATGCAAATTGAAACACTGAGATTCTATCTTGCCACAGAGAGAATGGCTATCATCAAAAATCAACCAATAACAAATCCTGGCTGGGCTGTGGTGGGAAAGGAACACTTCTCCACTGTTGGTGGGAGTACACACTGGTGCAACCACTGTGGAAATCTGTATGGAGATCCCTCAAAAAACTAGGACTGGAGGTCCCATTTGACTCAGCTGTTTCCCTTCCAGGCATCTTTCCAGAAGAATTAAAAACATTATAGCACAGAGCTATATGTGCACTCATGTTTATTGCTGCACAATTTGAAATACCTAAATCTTGGAAACAACCCAAATGCTCATCAACCAAAGAATGGATAAAAAAAAGTGGTTCTTTTATACAAAGGAGTACTACTCAGTCACAAAGAAGGATAAACTGAAGACTTCCATAGGTAAATGGACGCTACTTGAGATCATACTCATAAGTGAAATAAACCAGATGGATTAAGGATGCACATATTGTCACCCTCGTGTGAGAAGCAGAAAGAGTACATAGGATCCAAAATGTATGATAGATGCTGTAAAATGGGAAGAAACTCCAAAAGGAAAGAGAAACTGAGATGGGGGAATGGGGAAAAGAAGGAAAGGGAAAAAAAAAATATATATATATATATATATGTATACATATATACACACAATATAGTTAAGATAGTTGTATTACTAATTTCTCTTAGTTCACTGAAAAGAAAGGTTTGTGCTAATATTGTTTGGACAATTAAATGCTGATATCTCGTACTCTGAGTAACTAATTTAAAGATAACCATATGCAATGTAGTAACCATTGTTACCCTCTTATATCCTATTTTGAAATTTTGCTTTATTTTTTCTCTTTAAAATAATAAATACATGAAAGAGGCCGCTCTGAGGGACGGATAGGCTGCCCTCGTCCTCGCAGAGTGTGATGTTGTGCTCCTGCCTAAAGAACTCGAGAGTCTTCAAAGCAGGTAGAAATAGCTGTCTATCAGCTAAGGGGCTTCGTCGCCAAAACTGGTCCCTTTTTTGTTTTTTTGATAAATTCTGCTTGTCCCTGTAACTGCTAAAAACAAAACACATTTACCTTATACCTTGCAAATGAACAGCTGTGAGGGACTATTTCAGCCATATTGCCATCCACTAGAAATATAACGCAAGACACACAGAAAAACATAAGTATCTTCTAGTCACGGTGAATCTGAAAACAGGTGAAATGAATTTTGCAATATATTTATTTTAAACTAGTGGACCCAAAATGCTGTAATATGTTAGCCATATAAGTAGCTATCAACGGTGTATTACGCATTTGTATTAGTTGTACTGTCTTTCTCAAACTTAACCTCCGAAATTCAGTGTGGGTTGATACACAGAGCACACGTTGGTTAGAAAGCGTCACTTTTCCACGGTTACATGACCAGCTGGGCAGCACAGGGCCACAGAATATGGCTGAGAAGATTTCGGGTGAAGACCCGCACTCTACCGAGCACTCTCACCCGCGCGCATGCAAGGAAAAAACAAGCCAAGATGAAGAAACTGCGTTGCAGTTTATATCACTGAAGACCCAGCTAGTACTCAGATAGTCTGTTTTCTTTTTTAGAAAGAACTTTGAAAATAATTGTTATAAAATTGACCTGCATTGCTCACTGGCATGAGTGCCTGCATGGCAATCACAAGGTTGTGAGTTCGATCCCCGGTACAAAAAAAAAAAAAAAACAAAAACGTGTTAAAAGTGGAAAGAAACTGGACTGACGCCCACTCACCCCTTTCCCTGGACGCAGAGTCCAGGGCGCTACACGTTCTCTCCAGTCTTGTGTTTCTGGTTCTGCTTAAATATGATGCTTTCGCTCCTGGGAGAAATCAAGAAATCTGCAGGGAATATCTGAAGACGGTGAGCGAGTGCACCAGGGCATCAACCTCTAACCAACAGGGTGAAGGACACTCGGTCCCCCAGACTCGGAGCCGGACACACAGGGGCCGGACCCCTGCTTCTGCCATGCGAGCCTGGGTGCTGATGAGAGGCAAACACAAGCTCTTCCGGGTTTCTTCACGTCTAGCCTAGGGACAGTCGCCGCCCCTGCCTTGGCAGACTCCGCGGCCCAGCGCTTGTACCTGCCCGGCACAGGGCGCAAACACCGTCAACAACAGCGCTAGAATAACGTCACGCAAAGAGGGCGCATGGGACCTGACACCCAGGCAGGCACTGAGACCAAGCAAGTGAGACACTCGCCTTGGGCACAAAACTGCGGGAACACAAAGGCCTCAGGGATTAAAAAAAAAAAGTATTTTCATGCAGTATTTTTCAAAATAAAAATTAATGCTAAAAATGTAGACAATGCGCAAAATATCGAAAATCTTAAAATAAAAACAAGGTTCGTATATACCTGCTTTGTTTGCTTTTTCCCTCGGACTCCAGCACAGTGCTGTTTTGTCCTTCTAAATTAATTTATTTAAACCCTGTGTGTTTCATTCTTCTGCCTCGAGACTGAGGAGAGACCCCTAATCCCAGGTCCTTGCCCTGATAGGAAAGCAGGCAGCTCTCAGTCACCCAGAATTTCAGTCATCCGAGGATGTGACAAAGGACACCAGGGCCCTGGGCTGGCATGGGAATGCTGAGTGCAGCGCATGTCACACTGGGAGAACAATCCCCAGGCCGAGCCTGCACCCACCCCTAGGAGCAGGGCAGGCCCCGGAGCAGCGGAGGGCCAGCGGGGACCACACCCCTCCTCACTGTTTTGCATTTTATTTTCCCTCTTCTTCCCATGGGAACCCCCTCAAGGGAGCCGCCCCACTTTGCCTCTCTTTCGTTAAAAACAGCAGACCTCAGAGGCTGCAGGAACTGAGCTTCTCCTGATAGCGCTGGTTTAAATGGCAAACAAATACGTTACATGGGAGTAATCAAAATGAACAGAACGCAAGCCTCGCCCCGGGCCCAGATTACTTCAAAGCATGAGCAGCATCCCCAATGGCCTGCAAGAGAAAGACGGGTAGGAAAGGCAGGAGCAGGGCCCTCGGGGGCCTAGCGCTTCAGGGGTGGAAAGATGGCGCACACGTCTGTAACCCAAGCTGAACCTGGCCACCAGCAACGTGGCGGCCGGCTACTGAAGTCCCCACACCAGGACTGCGCCATGGCAGTGCTTGGGGTCAGGTGCGGCCAGGAGCTGCTGCGCGTGACCTCACTGGGGAGGAAACGGGTGCTCTCTGAGGATCTGGTCCTTTCACAGCTGGTCCAAGCCCTGTCCCCAGGTTCCCATCTGCAGCTGGGGCAGCATCTTTTTTCCATGACTTGCTCCCCGCGCGCGCGGCCTGCTCTGCCTACAGAAGGCCCGATCTGGTCCGGGCTTTCCCAGGCCCAGGGGACTTGGCGAAGTGTGATCTTCCGTCCTCTGATGATACAGGGCCTTTGGCTGGGCAGGTTTCCTGCGCTCCAGCTGCATCTCACTCAGGTTCAAGTGTCCCATGAGCACTCAGAACAAGTGTGTGTTTTGGACCGCCCTGCAGGGGCTCCGGGTTCGCGACCCGGGCGCAGCTGACGGAGTCAACACCCGTGTACATGCGCCAGGGCTCAGGCGACCCCGTCACCTTGAGAATGTTCCTCCCAGTTTCTTGAGCATGAGGCAAAGCAATGGATTCAGTAGTTTAGGTGATTAGATTCATAGTTCATAAAAGATCCAAACTCCCTCTTCTATGGGATTGCTGGTAAAGAATGACAATAGGTTTTTTTGAATGCTTTTCCTTTACAAAATACCTTCGTATAACTTTAGGGTCCACCATTTCCATTCCCATTTAACTATTTCCATTCCCATTTAACTATTCACGGCAACACATCTCTGTAACAGAGTATGTTAGACACATGGAGTCCAGGTCAGAGGTAAAATTTTACCCGAAGTCACAGAGAATTAGCAGCAAAATTAGAAGATTAGGGAGACCTCCCCCCACCTCCTCAGCCACTTACCTTCCTAGCCCATATTTTACACTTTATCCAGGGCTACTTAAGACAGGGAGGGGGGATAAAGGGAAAGAAGGAGAGGGAGAGGGAGACAGAGACAGAGGAAAAGGGGGGGTGGAAGTTCTGGGGGCAAATAGGTTTGGAAAACTGTACAATAGATGCCCTTCTAGGAAACTGAGCTGATGGAATATAACTTCCCCAACAGCAGAACCTTGATCCATAGTATTTTCCAACTTTACACTGATAACAACTGTCACATCCAGGCTGGGATTTTCCCATAGAGATGGTCTCAAATAGGATCCTAAAGGTATTTTGCACAAAAAGAAAAATACATACAGATTGAAGACCTTTTATTCAAAATGCTTGGAACCAGAAGTGTCTTAGATTTCCATTTTTTCCCAAATTTTGAAGTAACTGCATATACACAGAAATATCTTGAGGATGGAACCCAAGTCTATGTACCAGATCTATTTACAGTTCATAGCCTGGCGTGGTGGTGCGCTCCTGTAATCCCAGCACTTGGAAGGCTAAGGCAGGTGGATGGTTGCAAGTTTGAGACCACCCTGGGCTACAAAGTGAGTCTAAGGCCAGCTTGAACCACACAGCAAGACCTGGTCTCAAAAAAATACAAAAAAACAAAACAAAAACAGAAATCTATTTACCGAGATCTATTTACATTTCATACACATACTTTATTTGTAATTTATGTGATAGTTTTGGTGCATCTGCATTTTGACCATGAACCAGGTCGTGAGGTCAGTTATGGAACTTCCCACCTATTGCCTCACGCTGGTGCTCACAGCCTTGGATTTTGTAGCAGTTTGGATGTTGGATACAGATTAGGGATCTTACCCTGTATTAGAAAACTCTCTTTTCAAATGCAATGATTACGTCTTTAAGTTTCTAATGCTCTCCTTTAAGCCTCAGTTTCCTCAACAACACAATGAGGATAGTACATTTCATCCTCCTCAATTATGGGGATGAAGTGGGGTAACTCAGTCGAAGCACTTAGCACGTTAACCAGCAGACTGTCTGTGCTCCAAAGAGGTAAGCCACTATTTCTATTTCTACTGCTTTTATGAATTTCTACCATCATTCATCACATTAAAAAAAAAGTACTATATTCATTGTGCTTGGAGCTGTCCCAAGGACTCATGCAGGCCCAGGACTGGCCCATTTCTGCATGTTCCTTCCTTCCTTTCCTCTCACTCAATCTGCCCCTCCTCACCATTCTGAGCTACCCCTTCTCTGCCACCCAGCCACCTATGGTTTCCCCTTTCCCTCTAGTCCTCACAGCCTTCAGTGGGGACTTCGAAATAGAAAGCAAGAAACGGTCCAGAATGTGGCAAACCAACGTGGCAAACCAGGAGAAAAGGACCCTGAAGGAGCCCCTCCTGGTGACTGCAGAGGAACAAACTGAGCTACAGACACACAAAGAACCCTCCCATTCTGCTCGGTGACACATTCCTTTCACTGAGGCTTTGATTTGTGACTAAATAATTATCTGTTTAAAAATTGTTCCCGGGTAGAGTTTCAGCAATACAAGTCAATAACGATCTGATTTGAGGAAAATTACCAACTCCTTTATAGAGACACAAATTTCTGTCCTGTAAGGCAGATGATGACAAATTAAGTCCTTTCACCTGAAGCCAGAAACCAAGGTGACTTAATGACTTACAATTCCACACATGTTTGCTAAACAGTCCGTTCTGTAGCTCTGTCTTCTCAGGCACATTTTTCTTTCAGATGCTAATTTAGGGCTATGATTGGGATAAATGCCCCTTTTCATGCTCCCATTTGGGTTGCTGATGATTACTGAATAGATTCGAAGGCAGCCATCTCCTTACCATGCTACACGAAAGAGCCATCTCAAGCCAGTGAGCAGAAATCAAACACTTTCACAGATTCACTGAGCCCTAGGTACAAACACAAGCACTGGGGCAAAAACATTCCTACCAAGCTAGAGGGAGGAACAGATAGCAAGGCAATTATAATATTAAATCACACAAAAGCCAAACAGACATCTAAGGCTGCCAAGATTCTCAAGACGGAAAAGTTATCTTGCCAAAGAAAACCAAAAGAAAGTCTTAAAAGGTAGCAATTTGTAAAATGAGAATGCCAATCAACTTCAATAAGCTCTGTGCATGCATGTATGTGACCACAAAATGCTACACTGGACAGACATTAGGGGGTTGTCTTGAAACCACAGAAGTGAAAACACCAAGCGTCAGGACTGAGAGTGGCTTCCCAGGGAACCGGTCAGCTGTCCATGCGCCAGGTCAAAGGAGGCACGTGAGATCGTTTCTAAAACATGGGCAGCTGTGGGGGCTTGGAGAAAAGAGGGAGCGCAGGATTGGTTCATGGTGGGAGAGAAACCAGCGTGCTTTGGCTTAAAAGCTTATATTCAAATTAATGGTACGCACTGTGCTCGTCCTGGGATGAATGAGGCTCTTTGAAACGCGGTCACACCTGGGCCTAATGAGACACCACTTGGGGGGCACGTGATGGCAAACCATTTGGCACAAGTGGAGACTTGGCACAGGGCTTAGAATTAAGGACCTGGGTAATCTTGTGTGTAGAAAAGAGGGCCACAGAGACGGACCTGCGAAGCCGACATGGCAGTATGCCCAGAGCCACACCTGCTGTGAAACGGTGAAGCACCTTTGGCGAGGGACACCCCCCACTCCAAAGCATGAGGAGAAGAGCTCTGAAACCCATTTCCAGGGCTCTGACCTCTAAGGGCTGTCAATTCTAGCGTGTAGACCATAGTATTTATTAAACATTTTGAATATTCACGTGACCATAAAATGACTCGAGTCCCTTTTTCCTTTCCCATCTGACCTCAAGGGTAACAAGAGGATAAACTTGTCAGCTGGGATCTTCTAGGGATCAGTGGCGCTTTGTGAGGACCCGGATAAAGGAGATCAAGATCTATCCCTTCTGGAACAGCACAGGAAGGCAAATGGAAGGTGCCTGCCCTGGCTGCTGCTGCCCGATGCTTGAAAGCCAAGGGTGTCGATACACCCCGGGAGACCTACAAACAGGAGCCCAGGGAATGGAAGTGGGTGGGAAAACAGCTTCCTCCCCACTGTACCCTTGGCCTAGGGGGCCTATCGTTGTGCAGGCTTAACCCAAAATCAGGTTTGTCATGAGAGGCAAGGCTCGGCTGATTGCAAGTTGACTGTTCAACTGCTGTGTCCATTGAGAAGGCCTTCACAGTTTAGACTTTATTATGCAATGCAGGTACATTTATAAAAACATTACTTGGTGCCTCTGTTTGGTTACCCACATGCAGATGCTCTACCAAGGACATTGCTGTGCACCTTCCATTTCCACATTCCTCTCGGGAACACTGCAATACCAAACACTTCTGGCTGTGGACAATTTGGTTTGCAAACAAAAGCGTCTGGCAAAATTTGGTTTTTTTCTTCGTACTCTGCATCAGGTGAAAAACACAGCATCATCTTTTTTGCATGAACATGAACGTGGTCATTTTCCCAGCTCTGGAACACATTGAGTTCAGGATGCCATCAGATCTGAAACTTTTGGGGGGGATATTTTTGGTGCTACGTGCATTAACTTAGTGAAGAGAAGGATGTTACTTGTGTGACTCAGCCCCATGCCACAAAGAATTGACCCAACTGAAGATGCCTATGGTTTTCATGTTGAGAAACAGACCCATTAATGAACTTTTACAAGCGTCTTTGCATGCATTGTTGCAGCTGCCTCAGTGTCCTGAATCGTCTCAAAGCGCTTACTTGTCAGGATCATTTTGACTTGGGGAGAGAGACAGAAGTTTTCCAGGGTCACCCTGGGTGAACAAAGTGGATGAGGACATACTACAACGTTTTTACGAGCCTTCCTTTCCACTGGATGGCACTCAGCTGTAGTACTCGTGGTTTTTTTTTTTTTTTAAATTACAACTTGTAGAGACATTCATGAAAGAAGACTTCCAGAACTGCTTCAGAAAGTGTCAAGAGCAATGGGATAGTGCGTTTGAAGCAAGGATGGGTATTTTGATTAGGATTAATGGGAATGCATCTTTTAGGATAGTAATCTTTTAAAATGTGAACCTCACCTATATTTTGATCACCCTTTATTTTTCTACAAAATTAATAATTTCATGAAAACTCCCTGCAATTCCCTTACTCTCTGTTACCTGTGTCTGGACATTCCCGCTATTTGATTACAGTGTCACCAGATTCTAAAATACTGTTCTCAAAGACAGATGTTGACAAATAAGTCACCTCCTTGTCATCCATCTTAGTCAGCAGCCAAGGGCAAAACCCAGAATATTCAATAGTCAGCATCAACTAATCAGAATGGAGATGAGAGTAGCTAAGGGGCCAGTGGTGAGTAGCTACAGTGTGAAGGTTGTATTCCTTTTAAGACAAAAGGCATTCGTGTATGAGTTGTGTTTTTCTAAACTGAAACCTCAGTATTCAGATGAAATTGAGGTGCTGGCCCTTTGCAGTAAATTAGTGGGTTCTGAGTTGCAGGTTGGGCATTTATCTCTAGAAGGTTTGCCATCACTGGCCCCCGGTATCAGTCCTAGGGGTGACCTCTGGCTAAAAGGCAGGTTGGGGCTCCTGGAGTACTACACTCAGAGGAGACCACAGTGTCCTTTTCCTTACAGCCTACGGTGGCAGCCAACTCAGTGGCCCCCAGGAAGACCACAAAGGGTCTCGACACAGCTGAAGAGCAAGGCTGCTGCACCCACAGTGCTGCTTGGTCACGTACAGTGTTTAGATGTAAACTGGTTCATCAGAAGGGCCTCAGGTAGGGTGAGAGGGACTCCTCATTTTGATTGTGGAAGAAGTGACACCTAAATGAAGCTGCTCATTAAGAACCTAATCCTTATCGTATATTACCTTAGGTGAACTTCCTGGGAACTTTTTAAAGTAAAGACTATCTTCCCATGCCACAGATGAGCAAATCAAGACACACAAAAACAAAAATGTCTCTCCTAAAGCCACACAGTAAATAAGCAGCAGGGTATGGTATTAGAACCCATATCTGTTCAAATCTAGTCATGATCTTTTACAAATGGTGAACAGAAATGAAAGAAACACACACAAAAAAAAAGAAAGCAGGAGAAGAAATAGAGGATGCTATGTAGAGTGGTTTGTATCCACTAAGACCAAGGAATAAAACTAAATTGCCTCCAAGAACTGGAGTCACGCTTTTCCTCTCTACCACTGCCAGTGAATTCAATCCATATTTTCCGAGGTCAGGGAAGGTCCAGTTTCCTCACCAAATATTCCTGATTCATAAAAATAGGCAGATCAGAGGAATCTTCCCAGAATTCAGTGTGGACCTGATGTCTGTATTGTGTAAGGTCAGGTGCCATCCACCCTTCCAGTCTCTTCTCTGCCGTCCCGCCCCTCTCCCTGGCCCTCGCAGACATTCAGGCTGGGACGGCAGCAGGTGCTTCTGGTAGCTGTGCCTCACCCCCTGGGATCTCTGGGACTTTGTCATAAGGATGGAGCCACTGAAATATTCACATATGGATTCTCTTTGAGGGGACATGTATCTATGATACAATTTATACTCTTCAAGCGTGAATGCCATCAGCATCACCACCAACATCAACTTCTACATCATGGTGTCCAGGGCACTCTGCTAAATTCCAAAGGCCTGACTGGACAGTCTTCATCCCAGCACTAGGAAGCAGGGATGACTATTTATATTGCCTTTTACTTGAAAACTGAGGATTTGAAGTATTATTTAACATGTCCAGCCTGCCACATGGCTCTTTCCCTTTTTGTAGGCTTTAATGTACATGCTGCCACAGAGGGCAAAGCACCAGCTTGTAAATAACTCAGCATTCACTGATTTGATTTTTCATTCCTTCATTCACTCACTCTTCAGTCCCAAATGCATGCTAGACATTTCATAAGTTTAAAAAAAGGAGGAAGAGGAAGGGGAGGAAGAAGAAGAGGACAAAGAGGAGGTAGCAGCCCCGCTTGCTGCTCTGTGGAGGTCACAGTCAAGTCAGAGAAAGCCCCACCCCTGCCCCAAAGGACAATGGTAGAAATGCAATGACAGGAGGTACTTGGTTAAACAGCTGCGGAACGTGCATCCCAAAGGAGGCAGAGCCAGGTGGTCCTAAGCATCTATCTCTGCCAAAATTCCTGGCAACGCAGCCTCCTGGCGAGGGTCTCCAGTCTATAAAATACACAGGGCCAGCATCACCTGCCCTTCAGTAAGTATATACATGGCCTCAGAGCTCACAGGAAGTCTGCATCAGTTCATACCAGCTGTGCTCACCGCTGAGACTTTGCTTGGTAATAATCTGAAGAACTATGCTGTCACTGTCCTGGGTAGTCACCAGCAGAATTCTGCAGAGAGACAAAGTCTACGTCCTTCTCTTTATGATGATTGTTTGTGGCACTTACAAGCAGCTTCAAATGAGTACACAGGTTTTGTTTCCCTGTAGACTATAAACAACACCATCCTGCCATGAGCTGAAAATTTGGTTGGCATTCTTGAGGACATGTCAGCTGGCAGTTAGAATCCCTCCGAGGCATCAACTATACCTGAAAAAAATAAAAATTTAGAATGCCAGAAGTCCAAGTCTATCTCCATGGAAAAACTGACCATCAGAAGCTGCAGTTTCCTTCAAGCCTGCTGTGTCAATTACCCACTGCAACATTAGCACTGAGTGTACGACTCTGTGGCCTCTGTTTCCCATGAATGTGCAGAGTGCGGACAAGCTAGGCCAGGCTCCCTCGTGCATCTGGGAGCGGCCGATCAGGCTCACTCCGGCTGCTCTTCTGACCTACTGGATGTGCTTTTGATCCTTCTCCTACCATACAGCTAATAACCAGGCACTCCTCTCACAGCTGCAGCCGAGTGGAAGCGTGAGAGCAGAAACACGCCTGCACTGCCATTGCCTGCTTGTACCAGGTCTTTGACATCCGCTGACCAGAGCAGCCCTGGGGCCGAGCCTGCAGTCAGAACAGAAGGGCACTGCAAGTGGCAAGGACCTGAGAAGGAGTCTGCTGGTATCACCCACAGCTACAGTCAGCACCAGGAAGGAAGCTCAGAGGTGGAGTGTGTGCTGTGCACTTGTGAGGCCCTGAACTCAAGCCGGGCACTGTTCCTACTTATTCTTAAAGACCAGAGCCAGATTTTCTGAATCTAATGTCAGCCTTGACCAAGATTCTTATTCCCTTCTGAGGGGAAACACACTTTGGGATGGGTGGTTAAAGTGGACCAAAATGCATGTACCTGAGACTTTGCAGTGGTATATTCCCAGCACACAGGAACCAGCTGGACGAATAGCTTGTAAAGTGGGATGGTACTGAAAACCAGGGCAAGAGTCACCAACAAATGGAGACAGCAAAGCACCTCTGAACAAAAGCCACAAGCTTCCGACAAAGCTAGAAGAGGCTGCTCGATGCCTGTGACTAACGGCGGAGACAGCAATCACTGCAAACATTTGTTTAGCAATTACTATGCTAAACACTGCCTCACGTTAACTGTTAGAATAAACTCATGCCATACAAGAACACCAGTTTTACACACGGAGAAAACTATGGCCAGTGGTTAAACAGCTGAGCTGAGAACCCACCATAAAAGGAACCCAGTCCCATCTGGTGGTGCATTTTTTACCACGGCACCACACCTCTCCCCTCTTCATCCGAAGGCACCTCAGAGGGCCGCACTCTTTGTGCTCCTTACACACAAATAACACTCAGAGCTTTGGAGTCTGCTTCAGCTGGGAACAGAAAATCTATTCTAAATTCTGAAGTCTGTCCTGTCTACATTTCATTCAGTACCCCACTAATCTAATTTAGAGTTTCCTGCTTTTGCACATTAACTAAGATAGAGTCTAGGGAGCAGTTAGGGTAAGCCTGAAGGTACTGGTCTGACTGGGTCCTGCAAGTCTATGAATATAAAGCATGCAAGGAAGAAATCAATAAGACCTTAAGGAGCACAGTGGAAGAGAAAAAGCCCAGAGCTTGACACTAAACAACCTTGGCTGCTTTTCCATAAAATAAGGCTATTCACTGATTATATTGAAATAATAAATATAATACACATTGGTCCATAAATACATACCAACATCTTAAAATACATTCTCTTTTTATTCTCCACATATCACATATGTATGCATAAAAATGAGCTGTTGCTAAAAACTGCTATGAGATTTGTCTTATACCACATATATTCTAAATTTTTCCCAATCATCTGTTGATGTTTAGCTGTGCTGGCACATGCTTCTACGGGGTGCAGTTGTCATGATCAGGTAACACCCTGTCTGCATCATCATTGGCAAAGGGAACCACATCAAGCCCTTCCAAGGACACTGCATTAATGGTCATAGGACCCAGGCCCCTGGCACGTCGTTGCAACCAGAAGGAGGACAGATGTCAGCATTCAGGTGCCAGCTCTTTCCACATGACCTAGATATACAGTCCCAACCTTGGCCTCTGCTGACAATGTCATCGACATGCCCTGCCTTGTCCCCTCCTCTGAGGCCCCGTCCAGTCTCACAGCTACAAAACAGTGGGCAGGGGCCACCTTGCCCCCACCTCCATCCGCTCAGGTACCCTGAGACTCCCTGGAGATCTTCACCATCACTCAGGCCTGGGACGGAGATCAGTCAGCCGGGGAAACACAGAACAGCTATTCTAGAGCCTCAGGGCTACATTTCAGCCCTTAGAAATAACTTAGTTTTATATTATTATTATTATTATTATTATTATTATTAGTGCAGTTTAAATTAGGTAATACGTGAGAATATGTCTTCCAAAACAAGCAGTATATATTGCTTAAAATATGCGTTGGGACACCTTTTTAGCTATTAAATATACACATGATAAAGCAAATAAATTCCAAACAATTATCCTTCAATCTCCTGCTTTTTTGTTCACTAATCCCAGAAAGCAAGCTGTGAAGCCTGTAACAAACCAGACAGAGTTTTCAGCACATGCTAGGGTGGGCAGAGAGTTAACAAATTAAGGTAAAAACAGTGCTTTGTGGCCAGCATACATCTTATCAGCATCTAATAAGAGCAGTACCCCCAGCATGGAGGGTATAATACAGGCGAATATTTTCAGCAGGGGTCAACAGTACCAAGACCTCCACCTCTTACTGATGCCGTCCCAACAGCACCAGAAGTGTGACACATAGTACCAAGTACAAGTACCAAGGCCTTGAAAGTTCCTGTGAATAAAGAGAAGGATGGTATAGAACAGTGGAAGAAAGCATTCTCCTACTCAGGGTTCCCTTAGAGAAACAGCAAACAGGAGATAGAGACGTAAGACAGAACCACAGAGATGGAGACGCAGACAGACCGAGAGATGATAAGGAGTCAGCTCAATTATGGAGACTGGTAAATCCAAAATCTGAAGGGTGGGCTGTGGGTTTAGGAGACCCAGCTAGAACTGATGTCCCCAGTCAGAGCCAAAGAGCCAAAGCTGGAAGGCCAGAAGCCAGGGACTTTTTTATCCCCAGCGCAGGCTTTCACTTGACCGGGTGAGGCCCACTCACACTGTGGAAATCAATCTGCTTTACTGATGTCCACTGACTTACCTTTTACCCCCACCCAGAAACACCATGGCAGAAACACCCAGAACAACACACGATCACATATCTGGGCACCTTGAGGGGGGCCAGCTAAGGTGACACAATAGCATTAGGTGTCACAAGCAGCCAAAATTCAGACATTGTTTGACAGCCATCACTCCTAGATTGGCACAGAGGTTCCCAGGTCCCATGGGTCAAGAAAAGCCCAGGAACCTTAAGAATTCTAGAGATTTTATAGAGAGAGATTTTTCTAGCACATGAAGAATTCCGCAAAGAGGGTGTGGGGCTGTAAGGAACAGAGGAAAACCACAGGGGGAAACCATTAACAGATAATGAATCCTCATCTCAGCTTAGCAGCTCGTGCTGCTGCCACTCCCAAAACAGCATCTTCACCGGGCAAGGTTATCCTGGAGGAAGGGTTCATTTGTAAATCGCAGCACTGTAGCCAGGACCTGTAACAGCGCGCGTTCATGCGGACACACAGCCTCACTAAAATAGTACTTTTCTAAGGACATTTTCCCCTTCTCTAATTGCTCCGTTGGCGCCTCCTCCTCCCTCAGTCTCTGAACCCTGCAGAGCCCCAGGCAAGCCCTCAGTCCCAGCTCCGTTCCCCTCTTAAGCAAACTCATTCACAGATTCAAATGCCATCCCTATGCTAATGCTTCCCCAAATTTTCCCAGCCTAGATCTTCCTGTCCAAACTGCAATTTCATATGGTACAGCTTAATATAGCAACCAATAAAAAGCAGCTCACTCAAACTGTAAGTTTTTTTTTTTAAAGGAAACCGAGAGATGGAGGGAGCGAGAAAGGAGGGCGGGGAAGGGGATGTAGAAAGAATTAGGATGTGTTACGTGCACGTCCCTACTCCCCGTGATGAAGGCGATCGTGTACTGTAAACAATTTAAAAAATAAAACGATGCCTTCCAGCCATGTGATTTGTAATCCTACAAAACCACTAAGTCATTATCCACTGCCATTTGTTACCTGCACGGACCAGTTCAGGGCCCAGCAAGGGACACCAGTTGTCACCTGAGAGCCACTTCGCACTGCTTTTGAAGTCCTGCCTCTACTCCACTTCTGCTAAACAGTACCCCACATCTAGGGCCGGAGTAGAACGGTAAAACCAAACATCAAAATGTTAACACATGCTCCCTTCTGGCTGCTTGGTTGATGCCTCAGAGAATAAAACCTGCATCTAAGCAGATTGGTCACCAGAAGATGTTTCCTTTTGAGGAATGCTTTTGGGGACAGCCAAGTCAGGTTCTTTCATGCATCATTTTACAGGAGAAAACAAAACTCGGCTCCTCTCTTTTGCTCGACTCAGTACAGGCACGATTTGCCTCTGCGTCTTGTGGAAGCCAGCAGACAGTGGCCAGGCGCTCAGAACCATTTCTCACAGCAGCTCCCATTCCCACACCCCAGGGAGGGGAAGCAGGCTCCTGCTAAAATTGGACCGGGCTCAGCATCTTGACATTTATGAGTGTTAAGCTGATTTGATGCTGGGCTTCTGACAGGCCACAGGCTCTCGGAGTTTTTAACCACAAACAAAAGCTCACCTTGCTTCCTTGTCAGTAGCATCAGCACCTGCACCCTAACCAACCCGGTGTGCATGACCAGTCTGGCTTCAGTGCTTGTGATTTGCTTTCATTCCAAAGCTAGAGGAAGTGGGGATCTTTAAAGCTATTTCATGTAATGCCTTCATTCTACAGATGAGCAAATTAAGGTCCAGGGGGGTCCAGGAACTCAATCCCAGACAGACCACAGACCCTTCAGTACCACGTCTCAATGGCACTCACTAGCATATCTACCTTTATAGATAGTTTGTGCCTCTAATCTTAAATACTGTGTAAAACGCACTTAGCAGAGCATTTGGCAAAAGAACCAAAAACAAGTGTTTAGCATTACTATCCTTCTCCAGGCTTATCCTGGAGTGGGAGGCTGACAACGTCCAATGAACCAGTTGGCCTGGCTGTGTCATGTTCACATGCACCTACCCCTCTGTTACACTTGATTTGTTAAGACAGTCAGAAATTAACTCTTTTTTTTTATCTCTGAACTTCACAAACTAGATCCAGCAGTAGGAGCATGAGGGAAAGAGGGAACTTTCCCTTTTAGGAACAAAATGGTCCTTCCTGCAGACAAAAGAAGGTGTGTGGGGTGGCAAGAGATTGTCTTCCCACAAAGAAGCCAGACTAATTAAAGGAATTGTCCTACAGGTTCTTCAATTAAATAGACATCACCACAAATACAGCCTTGCCATGCACGAGACTGCCCTCTGCTGTGGGTTTGCATTAGTGCAGGAGGTATGGGTCTTTCGGAGATCAGGGTTACACAGAGAATCTAAGTCCAGAAATTTTAAAGGATCTAAGTGAATGGAGGACCCTGACTTGTCCTTCAAACTTGGCCCTCCAACTCTCAAAGTGGAAATATAACCTTATAGGTCACAACCAGGTGAAGACGTCTAGGGGAGTGTCAGAGGCTGCCAGGATGTTCCCACACGCTGACACAACCACATCCCTGGTGATCCAACCCAAGACCAGTGAAAGGCTCACAAGTAAGAAGGAGGCTAGTTAACTTCTGAAGCATCCTCAGGTTTAGAGCACAGCAAATTATTACACAGTTCCAAAGAGCTGGGCTTAAGGGATGAGTAATAGCCAGATTATAAATGATGCGTTCCTCCTTCCATGTGTAAAAATGCTTAGAAAACGTCTTGAAAGCCACTGGACTGACCTGATTCCTCTTATGGCACAAGTACTAAGAGAAAGGTTGCAAACTAAGCAAAGGAAGAAAAATCCAAGGGTCACGGCTGACCAGTGAAGGTGAGCTTCCATCTCTCAAGATGATCTTTGGTCTGGATGGTTCCTTTGGGATGGAGAGAAAACTCAAGATTCGTGCTTCGGAAAAGCCAGTCTACAGGACTGGTGCTCAGAGTTCAAGATACAGAGATCAGAAAAATACCCAATATTATTTTGAGGAGCTGCATGTCGTTTAGGTCATTTATTAAAAATTACTATTTCGTATTTCTGTGATTACTTACAAGAATAAATCTTTTAAAACGAATTTAAGAATCAAAAACAAACATCAGGAAAAAGAAGAATTATTCTTTAAGAAGAGATCAAATTTAATTTGATACACTGCCCAACACTTAGTCTTCCTATTTTGATATGAATCAATGAAAATATATTCACTGGCACTGTTTACTCACTAGTGTTGAAGAAAACACTTTCAGATATAGATAGATATAGATATAGATATAGATATAGATATAGATATAGATATAGGTATAGGTATAGGTATAGATAGATATAGATTAGATATAGATATAGATTAGATATAGATATAGATATAGATATAGATATAGATATAGATATTTGTCTTTCTGAGACAAGCTCTCGTTACACAGTTCAGGCTGATTTTGAGCTCACTTTGTAACCCAGGCTTGTCTGGAACTCACAATGATCCTCCTGCCTCAGCCTCCTGAGTGCTGGGATTACAGGCACATACCACCACGTCTGGCTTACATTTTTATTAATACATGTTTGCAACACGTAGTGATTATGATTCATCGTGAGGGGTACCTGCACAAGACACATCTTAATTCTTGTTATCCTCATCTCCTCTCCTTCTTCACCCCTCCCTCCATCCCCTTTCCTTTTGTAAAATTCTATCTTGCTGTTCCTATTATCTATCTTTCATTTCGTTCATTATTTCATTTATACTTTGAGTTTCTCATATACAAGGAAACATATGGTACTTAAGCTTATGTGTCTGTTTTATTTCACTTAGCAGGATGGTCTCAAGGTAAATTTATTTTTCTACAAGTGACTCAAGTTTTTCCTTCTTACTAAAAGTCAAAGGATGGAAAACAATATTCCATGTAATAGGAGCCTCAAAACAAGCAGGAGTAGCTATCCTATTTTCAGATAAAGTAGACTTCAAGATAAAACTGATTAAAGAGGCAAAGAAGGTCACCACATATTGACCAAGGGAACAATTCAGAAGATATATAAAATTATAAAATATATGCATCAAACACTGTATACCCAACTTCACTAAACAAACACTATTGGACATAAGAGATCAGATAAACATCAACATAATTACAATGAGAGACCGCAATACCCTACCATCACAAGTAGATAGATCAGCTAGACAAAACCAAAAATCACAAAGAAATATCAGAATTGAAGCAAACCTCTGAAAAAATGAACTTCACAGATACCTACAGAGTATTCCACCCAACATCGCAATAAGCAACCTTCTCAGCAGCACATGGAGCTCTCTCCAAAATAGACCACATATTATCCCACAAAGTATACTTCAGTAAACACAAAATAATCAAAATAATTCTATTTATATTATCAGATCATAGTGCAATGAAATTAAAAATAAATGGCAAAAGAAAAAATTATGAAACACATGGAAATTAAGCAATACTCTTTTGAATAACCAATAAGTCACAGAAAAAAAATCAAGAAAGGAATTAGTTCTTAGACTCAAATGATAACATCAGGTACCAGAAACTATGGGGCCCAATAAAAGAAGTCCTAAGGGAAGTTTATAGCTGTGAATGCTCACGTAAGAAAAACAGAGCAAGCCCAAATAAATAACCTAATGCTGCACCTCAAAGTCTTAGAAAAACAAGAACAATTCAAATCCAAAGCTAGAACACAGAATGAAATTATAAAATCAGAACAGAAATGCATGAAATTGAGACTAAATAAACAAAGAATCAGTGAGTTAAAGATCAACCAACATAAACAAACAATAGGTCAATCTTACAGAAAAAAAAAAGACTCAAATCAAAGCAATTAGAAATGAAAAAGGTGAAGTCACTACAAACATTGCCAAAATCTAGATTATTAGTAACTACTTCAAACACCGGTACTCCGATCAATTGGGTAATCCAGAAGACGCTAACGGATTTCCTAAAAACATGTGAATTACCAAAACTGAACCAAGAAGATATAAATCCCTGAATATTCCAAAAACGGGTAATTAAATTAAAGCAGGAAAAGAAAAGAAAAGATCTAACAACTAAGAAAAGCCCAGGACCTGATAGATTCACTGCTGAATTCTTTAAGAATGTCAGGGAAGATCCAATGCCAATACTCCTCGAACTCTTCAATAAAATCAAAAGTTAGGTGGAGTCCCACCATCATCATTCCCGGAAAAACAGTAACATCAAAAGTAAACAGGAACCAGGGAGGGCCCTCCTCACGTATAGCGGCAGAAACTCGTTCCAGTAACCAGCAGTATCAGCCCTGTGACCTCTCGCGACAGGACAAGGTAGAAGAGTGGCGCAGCGCACTTTGCTGCATCCCTCCTAGCAACTGGGCAAGCTCTTGGCTGCTCCTGAATCCAGATCTGGCGAGCAGGTGAGAAGTCAGGCACTTGCTGGCTCACACCGGAACAGGAAGGCGAAGCGCTGTGAAGTTCCGCCCCCAAGCACAGAAAAGTGAGTAGGCGGAGCAAGGAGGATCTCTCTTCTGTTGTTCAGGTCACTTAACATCCACAGATGTGTGCATTCTTCAAATGTCTGCAGATTATCTTTCTGGAAGTCCTAAGCTTTAAAACTTTTACTTGTAATTGTTCCAAGTATCTTATGGGTATGGTGACATTAGCAAGATCGCTTAAGGCCCCCAGTTCCAAGTTTCTTGTCGGAAAGCAGCATAAATCTTACTCTACAACTTAATAACTC
Organism: Dolichotis patagonum; assembly: GCA_004027295.1. Taxonomy (NCBI): domain Eukaryota; kingdom Metazoa; phylum Chordata; class Mammalia; order Rodentia; family Caviidae; genus Dolichotis; species Dolichotis patagonum. The sequence goes on from PVJX010000726.1 coordinate 192,975, forward strand.
CCAACTTTGTGCAATATGCTTAGCCTTTCTGAGACCGCTTTCTCATGTGAAAACTGGGACTCCTACTCACTTGAAAGGGTCGAAGAGAAGAGCAAGTGAAGTAATGTCTGCACTGCTTAGTTACGGGAAGTGCGTAAACATCCCACATAGACACGCTGGTCAGTGCGAACTTCTGTTGAGGACTGAGGGGACCCCTGGAGCCAGGGCAACAGCTCCAGGTCCAGAATCTAACTACCTTCTCCTCTTGGCTCTGTCGCATGCCAGCTACCCCACGCAAGACGCTTCTCTTTCTGGGCCTTCATCCTCCTCTGCTGAATAGTTAATGTAAACATCAAAAGTAAAAGCAAAACAAAACTCATCTTGGGGTGCTGGTATGGTAAGATACTACACAAAAAGACTTCGAAAACTGTCAAGCCTCGTGCAAATATCAGGTAATTCTTACTTCTGAACAGAACTCAGTGACACAATTTAAGGGCAATCCTTTCATGACAGTGCTTAGTAATGGGTACCTGGTAATTTAATACAACAGGTTTGCATGTGAAAAACCATTTGAACCCAAATAACGTGCATTTGTTGATAACTGGCCTATCAAAAATGGAAATGGAATTTAATGGAATTTACCAAGAGGATGGAAAACTTTGTAACTACTCTATTATCTCCAAGATCATGATTAATGTTCTTCTCGATCTGGGAGGATGACACTGGTGAAATCGTATCCTAGGATCTGAAAGAGTGAATACAGAATTCAGTTCTGTATTTTGTGGGTGCACAGAATTCAGCTGCCACATGGAGAATCTAGCTCAGAAAATCCACTGTCTGAAAACTGAGAACCACCATCTACATGCAGCTTTTGTGTCTTGTAATCAAACCTGACTTTGGTTCACATGCAGAAATTTATTAAACATATGGGTCATCTTTCCAAAAAATGTTCAACTTTATTATTTTTGCATAGCTCTGAGCTGATGTTTGCAAGCTCTCCAACTGGGCATCAGTGGAGAGGGGGAATCCAAATGTCTTTATAGCACTGCTCTGGGGTCTGTGTGTAAGAGTTGGCCCCAAGATGAATGTCACAATTAGTTCCATGTGTGAGAAAGGGGAGATACAATACATCTCTGCATTGTTCTGACAAGATTTCTTGGTTTTTGTTTTGCATTTTTTTTTCACAGTCACATAGTTTTAAATAGAACTTTTGTATTCCTGGTGTGGGACTCATATTCCCAAAGATAAACAGCAAAGAAGCTGGAAACAAAATATGTAGATACACTAAGTCTATCAAGATCTTGGTAATAAATAGCCTAAAATCAGGGGGTGCATCTGAATATGGACACAGGAGACTTCAGGAGGAATAAAGTTAACAGGCAACTAACAAATATCATCTTTTCCTAAGGTAAGATTACTCTGATTCAGTCAGGCTAAAGGAGTCAGGGAGCAAAGGAAAGCATTTCAGCCAATTAGAAGAACTCCTTCCCATTACAAAGAAGTGGAGGGGGCCTTCCTTGTTGGAATAGATTCAAGTTCAAGAGTGGAAACCAGCTAGCAATCATAACATCTCATGACAGCTTGCAGCTATTGCTATTCCCAGACACAGTGCTAAAGACTTTACACTCACAGCGACCCTCCATGTCCCCGGGCTCTGCCACTGCAGGGGTGGCCAGCCACAGAGCGAAGCTATCGGAGGAAATCTCATAGACCTTTTCTTCCTCATTACTCTCTAAACAACATGGGGTCAACTATTAACGTAGCATTTACATGGTCTTAAATTTTTAAGTAATCTAGAGATAACTGAAATTATGTAGAATACATGTAGGCTGCATGCAAATGAATCCTCAGATTTTGATATCCGTGGGATCCTCAACCCACATTAACTTTGTCAAATAAATATTATGAACCTCGTAGAGAATAGGAAAGGCGGTCTTTGTGACCAGGATCTTGGTCACAAAATGGTGTTGGAGGCAGTGAAAAGTCAACTCAGGCCTCTCTAAAGTCAAAATCTCCCGCAAACAACATCCACGAAGGCATCAGTCTTCTGAGCTCCTGGAGTTAGATATCTTAAGTCCCAAATCAGTGTCTGTGCAAGGAAAACTTTTAGAGGAGAGGGTGTCACACAGCATCCTCCTCAGCTCGACCACCTCACACCAACCTGCAGATCTCCTCAGATTTAGACTGAGAGAAAGTCAAGCAACCAAAAGCTTATGCAACTAAGACATATATCAGTTCTAAGTTACCCATGACGAAACTGGAGTTTTCTTTTATTGTGAGTCATTTTTTCATACATATTTTAAACCATTTCTTTTTTAATTTTCAGAGAATTGACAGGCCTGAGTTTGAAAATCACCAGATGCTGGCCTCAGAGATGCCAGCTTTTCCTACATATGGTCCCTTAGGAAAAGTCCCCCAGGTCCCATGAGTCTTCTTGAGTGGCTTACCTTCCCAGGAGCCTTCCCAGGTCAAAAGCTCTGTGAATCAAAGAAAAGGAAGGTGGTTCATGCCAAGACTAAGAAACATCTTCTGTTTGTCAAGAACTGAGCAACAGGCCTGAGGAGACAGGAAGTCTTATTGGAAAAATTCTTGAGACTGATGCATAGTGAAAACATTTTTGGTGAGACCAGTTACACTCTGAAGGAAACGGAGGTCATTGGTATTCAGACTAATGGTAACAGCAATAATGCATCTCAGAAAACAAAACAGAACAGAAAGATGGACACTTCTCAGACACATCTTCAGGAGGCTAACCTTGCAGAGTGAGTGTTCCGGTTATGGGAACCAGCATCAGAAGGGCGAGCAGCCAGCCATGGCTGAGAGAGGCTCTGGTGGGTTGGTGAGGCCCTCTGCCCCACACCTCACGCTGGAGACTCTTCGAGAAAGAGAATTGGTTTCTGCTGAGGTCTAGTCCTTGCCTCTCAGTGTGATGACACAGGCACACCTCTGGGAAAAGCAAAGCTATAGGGATATCTCACGTGCTTCCCCCAACACAGCGCGCATCTAGGGCCTTCTCTCACATCAACTTTGCAAAGGTTAATGAAAGGTAAAATCAACGTTCATGGAATGCGCAGCAGGCACACTGCGTCACAGGCCATCTCAGTTAACTCTCACCAGTGTGCTTCCCTCAGGCACACGGACCTCAGTGGGAAACACCGAAAGGCCAGGCCAAGCTCCTGACCCAGTGTGAACCTCTAAAGTGCCAATATGGTGGTTCTGACTGATTGCCAGGTCCCAAGGACAGATGGGAACATAAACCCAGGACCACAAAAACAGAAGATAAAGTCCAGCCCAACAATAGTTGTTCCTGCATTTTATACAGTGAGTTCCGGACGCAAGAGGGTGCCGCCCACTAGGATGAGGATGTTGTATAAAGGAAATCCTTCCAGTTTTCTATCAGACATGGAGATCTTGGAGAAGGAACCCTGCTATCTGGTGACCCAGGAAAGTGCTGCATATAAAAGTTGCCAGCAGCTGGTTTAACTTACACAATACATTTCTCAACACAGTTCCCAAACATTTTGGAAATGAGAATGCACACAACGGATTTGCCTAAACTTCATATTTCCTTTCCCCAGTTTTCTCCTGAGCCTCTCCCAGCGGCCTGGCCAAATTCCAAAGGCAAACACTCATATATTCCTGTCTTCTTGTTAACATCCACTGCAGTCACTTCTGATTCATAGTCATGCTTACATTTCATTTCATTAAAATCTGTTCATCAAGACAAACACTGTCCAGCCCACTTTTGCCCTGTGCCCATCTCTAAAAAAGGACCAGAAAGTCAGTTCAAAAAAAGGTCCTGGTTTTGATGACGGGAACATGCCAAAGGGGAATTATGTTTCTGGAAGAATTGTGAAGGGACTGAAAGATGGCTCAGTACTAACAGCAAAACAGAAGGGAAAATCATAAAAGCACTTATTAGTATCCCAGAAAAACAAGGAATCATTGACCACACTTCTCAAAGAAGAAGGTGGTCCTATCATGCAATTGGGGAAGAAACAAGAGGCAGGAAAAGAACCCTCAGATCTTATTTCAAAATCAACATCTACTTGAGTTTGTTCACTGACGAACAAATGGTGTACCTAAGTGTCACCTTTTCTTGCTGTCCCCAAATATGCTATCCTTGCTTCTCCGGCCAGGATCCAATGGAGGCTGGCTCTTCCCTACATGTACTGGGACAAAAAGAAGAACCAGATGCAGGCCCCCATTCTAGTCAACCAATCGAGAGGGAAAGGGGTTCGTGGAATATAGGAGCAGGAGCTATTTTGAAAGGTTCCCATGGTTACAGCTGCTATGGAAATCATTTTCTTCTCTAGGGTTTTCAAAGACCTGGGAGCTCAGCTTCAATCATGGTTTAAAGAAGGAGAACAAAGGTAGAACATGGACAGGAATCGCTTCTTTCATTTAAAGTTTCAAAAGGTTCCAAATTGGGGTGACGGGGGGAAGGGTATAGGCACCAACAACAGCTGTAATGTCAGAAGGCTTCAAATCAGACCTGCCCAGCTGGGGCCAGGATCGATCCCCTGTGATCTGGAGAGAAACCTGTGCTTCCTGGACCCAGACAGGGGGCAGACTGATCTTTTTAAAGCATAAATCGAATCGGGTCATTCCCCTGTGTAAAATCCTTCAGCGGCTTCCCACGGTTCTTTACCCTTCATCTCCACCACAATGCAGCTGGGGCATTCCTGCTCTGCCTCATCTCTTGCGCTCTCTGTCTTGTTTCCTATCCAGGTCTTCAGCCCATCAAATGAGCCAAGCTCCTTCCTGCTTTGGGGCCTTCGCACCTGCTGCAGTTTCTCCCGTGGACATTCTCCTCCCCACACCTCCCTTTCCACAGTAGTGTTGCAGCTGGTCGACTCAACAGCGCCACCTCTGGGCCTTCTGACTTAGTCAAGCGATGTGCAGCTTGATGTCTCCTGCCTCGCTGCAAAGTAGTAAAGCGCAGAGCCTAGGCCTCATCCGCTTGAAAGCAGGAAGACCTGCTGAGCACGGAGGAGCTACAGGGACAGCACGGACCCACACGATGGCATCGAGGTGGCACACACTCCTGCATGCCCCTGCTCAGCGCCACTCATTAAAACAGGAACCCCTAATTGAGGCCAGCGCCCTTCCGTGTGGGGGCAGGGTGTCTGTGTGACTCGCAGCCCGTTGCGACACAGTTCTTCGCACACACGTGGTCCTCAGACCTCCCTAGTCGAGCTGCGCTTCAACCCCTGAGCCTCTGCTCCACCCAGGGCCCTGGGTGCCGCTCCCACGGGACTCTCACTATGGAGCGGCTCAAGCCCCACGCCGTCCTCGACCAGGCACAGGTCCTGACAGAGGTCACTTCCCTGCCCTGCCCTCTGCCAGGAGCTTCAGGGCCCTCCTGGCAGGAGCACAGATGGGGTCTCAGGCAGGACCCTTAATAAACAACAGCGCGGTGGCCATATTGGACCCCGGGGCCAGAACAACAGCCACCGCACAGGGGCTGGGTCACTGAGTGTCACATGCTGCCTGTGTTGAATTCCTTGGGGACTTGATGGTAGCACTAAGGTGTGTGGGTCTTGAGGGAAGAAGGCTGGAAACACATGCACTAAGCATTCCTCTAACTGGTAAATGAAGTCTACAGTTTGGAAACATTGTTTTTTCTGTGTCCTAAATCATACTCCTTTAAATATTGTCCTCCTAGCTACAATTATCCCACCCCAGAAAATCAACATGACTGAAACACTATTGTCTGATTTTCAAACTTCCTTAATTACACCAACAATGTTCAAAAGCTTGAAAGGCCTCATGAAGGGCCTCCTGCTGCTGGCCATGGCGGGAGCTAGAAGCAGCAAGGCAATGGCAGGGGCTTTGGTGACACCACAGTGCCACTGCCACTTCCACCTCCAGAAATTCCACTGCCACTAGACGTGCCCCTGGGAAGAACATCAATCCACCATAGCTGACTGCCTCTGTGATAGTCCATGACTATTTACGGACAGCTTTGAAAGCTCAGAAATGCTAAATGAACATGGAGACAAGTCACCCAAGTGTTCAACATTTGCCCTGGCTACCCTCACAAAACCACGCCAGGGAAGTTCCTCTAAGGTCACGTAACTTATCACTGGAAACCAAAGATGGTGATAACATCTTTGAAAAAAAAAAATCATCCTAGGCCAGTTGGAGGAAGCTCACAAACCAACACAAAATCATTTTTAGAAATCTATTGAGAAAAGAGAAAGAGAAAATAAATAAATAAAGAGAGTCTGATGATAAAGAGAGAGATATAAAAGTTGGATCACTTCTTCGGAAATGATCTTGACTTTCCCTTCCTAGCCTGTGAGTTAGAAAAACCTAATTAAAAAATCACTGCTGATATTTCAGTTCAAGTGAAGGCAGTAACACCTTTAAACTGTCCGGACTGGTACATTTTATTTTTCAGAATTAATCTTTCATAATATTCTAAATTAGCTATCTTACAATGAATTTTTTCTTAGCTTTTCAAGTGAATGATGTTAAAATGATTTTCTCAGAGACATAGCATTTTTTTTTTCATCTTAAATAGCTAGAACAGGGATGAACATTAGAGGGGGAAAAAAAAAAGAAAAAGAAAATATGCAGATCCCTTTTCACAGAACTAGTATCCACTGCAGCAGAAAACAAAAATTACCAGGGTGCTAACAGTGCAGTGAAAAAGTCAATGGCTAAAATGAGGCTCCATCCCAGTCAGGAATAATTAAAACACAGCACCCCCTATGCAATTAGATGTTCCAGCCCCAAGGAGGAGCTATCGCAGATAACAATAGATACACTCAGTGATGAGATGGAGCAAACATTCTCAAGCCTGCTGTGTACTGAATACCTTCATTTGTCAGTGCGGTAATTGGCTTTTGTAGGACTTGGTATGTGGCAGGCCCCTTCTAAACTTATTGACTTATTATCTGATTAGACTCTTGCAAAACCCCATAACCCTCAGAGAGTTCCTCCCAGATGGGTCCTGCAACAATTATTTTGAGGCTGGTACCATTGTTTTCACATACAATAGGGATGGGAGGGTGACGCCACTTGGCCCAGCTTTGAAGATCAGAAGGCCTGGATCTGAGGAATGCTGGTTCAGACATTCAGCTGAGCTGAGACCTGAAACCCAGTCTTCCCTCTGTGAAATGGAGCCCTACCACACAGTGGCAGTGAGGTCCTAAGGTGCTGTTTACAGTACCAGATACTTGGTGCAGGAGGGACCCCGCAGTCATCCACCCTCTTTTCTTTTATCTTTGGCTATTTGGGATTCCCACTTGGCCTCAGGGGGAATGATGAGCACAAGATGGCTCAACTTGGCTGAGCACAACTGAGAAAAGCACAGACGACGCCGTAGCACTAGCGAGTGCACTCAGATCTCACCCCACAGCCTGGAGTGAGTCCACCACAGTACCTGAGCTGCCTAGTGTTTCTTGGGGTGCCGAGTGAAACACACCCCGGTGCAGGGAGCCCCTCATGGAGGAGGCTGCTCATGTTCAAATCCAGGTCTTTCTGTCTGGAAATCAATATGTAGGATCTGTGGCTTTTATCTATGCATCCTCTTATCCTAATACAAGCTACAAGGAAGGTTCCTGCTCACTTTTCCTGAAAGGATCTTCCTCATAACCCTTCAGGGCCCCAAACCCTAACCCAACTCCATGTGCACACCCCAAACCCCATCTCATCCCCACCCCTTCCAGCCTCCACCCTCAGCCCCATCCTCACAGCTCACCCCCTCAGCTCTATCTTCCTTTCCACAGCCCCTGTTGCTCCCATGGTCCCTCATGTTGGCCCTGGACACTGGTATCAGACCCTCCACCTCCTCATCCCTGATGTACCTAACCCTGCCAGGGAGCCTACAAACAGTCCATGACCTGTCCTGGCAGCCCCCTTCTGTCCTTGCCTTCTGAGGCTCTGGCAGCTCAGCAGCCTGCCTCCTCCCTAAAGCCAAGGCTCTGTACACTTTTCTCGCTCTCTTTTTAGTCACTGGCTTCCTTTGTAGATTAAGTTCATGATGATCTTTGAAAGTCAGCCATAAGGATAATGGTATCACCAGTCTCTACCTGGGAGCCATGTCCCACTGTTTGATGTGCGCCATTCCCAGCCCCACTTACAGATAAGGAAACAGACATGGTCGTCTAGAGAGGTAAAGTTGCTTGCCTGCAGATACCCAGCACTAGCCAAAGTGGCAGCACATGCCTGTTTCCCAGTGTTCTGGGAGGCTGAGGCAGGAGGATCATGAGTTCAGCCCAGGCTGGGGATGTAGCTCAGTATGAAAGCCCTAGGTTCAATTATCATTACTGATAGAAAGAAAAAAAAAGATACAGCACTAAGGAGCATAGCAAAATTATAAACCCATGCACTCAGACCCCAGAGCCAGGGCTTTAAGGCACAGGCCAGGAGGGCAGCAGAGAAAGAGTTTCTGCTGCAGCAAGTGGAGCCATCCTGTATGTGTACAGTGCTAGCAAACAGGAGGATCAGGCCCACAATCAAAAAAGGCAGGGACACCAGTGACCCAGAAGGGCACCATCTCCCCCAGCATATTCTCATGTTAACTCTGTCTTAAGATATTATGGGCATGTATGGGCCAGATTTCCCCTTGCTGGGACACAATTCCCAAAACCCACAATTTAAAGAAAGAAAGGTTTAATTTGCTCACAGTTCAGGAGATTCAGTCCATGGCTGCCTGGCTCCAAGGCTGCTACATCATGGTGGAAGGGAGTAGTGGAACAAAAACACATAGTTCATAGTGGCCAGAAAGCAAAAAGTTCAGTGCCAGAAAGGAAGGGGTCAGGGACTGGACACAGACCCAAAGGCCACTCCTCCATGACCCACCTGGAAGTATACTTCACTAATCGGCTGAGTGGTTGCCAATCCAACCAAGTTGGCAATTAATCTTAACTATCACAGAGCAATTGACCTAACCATAACCTTTCACAACAGGGTTCCTGGAACTCCCCTCACCCTCCAGAACAAGCCCAGTGTTCCAGAACTCTTCTGTACCTCCCCTGCTGTCAGCATCTTGAGAGGCTATTTCCCCTTCTCCAAGGAGAATGAGTGAGACAAAATACCATCAGGCTGCAAAGAAAACCAGCTATATCAACAGAGCTATTAAAATGTCTTCTCAAATGTAATGTAATGTATGTCCTCATGTATTAGTATATAGGCTGTATGTATATATGTACATGTATACACACATCATGTAACTTAGTATACATGCTATATGTTATATAATTTAGAGGTGTTATGGTTTGCATCTGGATGTCCCCTCAGAGCCTTATGCAATCAAGGGAGCAGGCTTCTAGAATTTGTGATTGGTTCATTGTCCAATACTGGGACCATGGGTGTGAACAGCCTAGGGGTGGGGGCCTACATACAATATAAAGGAGAGAAAGAATCTTCTCATGATCCAGCCTTTTTTGCTTTTGTTGCTTTTGCTGTTTTCTGCTTCCATGAACTGTGGCCCTCCGCCACGCCATCCTGCTCTTGAGCAGTTGATTATAGACTGAAACATTCACAAATTGTGAGCTAAATAAACCTTCCCTTCTTTAACTTTGGGTATTGGGTATTTTGTCTCATCAACAAGAGAAAAGCAACCAACATAAGAAGTTAGACATAATACATATAATTTGCAGACATATCACATATTCATAATATGTATATACTATGTATATAATATGTATGACATGCATATAATTGTATGTATAGTATGCACAATATGAGTAAGCATATATCTTTATACATACTATGGCAGATATATATCTTATGTAACTTAATATATATGGCTACATTTATTCCTACATCTAGCAGCATGTCCACCAACTACCATTATTAAGCAGCAATGAGTATAAACAATATTCAAGATGACTGCCACAATTGTTATGTGACATGAAAACATCTGGGATTTTTATTGGTGACACAGCTGCAGAAGAATGCTGAAGTTCACACACGGGTTACTAGACACAAAGACATATTTTTTCCCTCCAATCCCAGGGTATGCTGAGCTTTCCTCCTGGGCTCTCCAGGTAAGAATCTCTGTTCTGGAAGGACTCCAGGAAAGGCTAGGGCTGAGGCAGGCCATCATGGCCCCTGGGGCTGGTGTGCCTGGAGGGGATGGGTCTGGTTCCCTGGGCCAAAGTTTCCACAAGTCAGCTACTGATCCTTTTCACACTGGAAAAACTTTGCATAAGGAGATTCTTCCTTTCAGCCCCCAGGGCTGCAGCAGCCCCTCAGAGTCCCAAAGTCCCATGACCTCTCAGGCCTGCAATTGAATCAGGGTGTTCCTCTTGCCTTGTTTCTACTTCTGGCTTCATTTTTAACTAATCTTCAAAGTCACTGATTCATACAAGCTGCTAAAAACTGCTTGGTTTTAATCCTCTCATTTTAAACCTTCAGTGACTAAGAATGTACTAAAACAAAGAGTAAGAAGTTTTGAGAATTACTTCAAAATGACAGTCATCCCTTGTCTTGGTTACTTTTCTCTGGTTGCTGAGACAAAATACCTGACACTCAAAATGAAAGAAAGAAAGGTTTATTTGGCTCACAGTTTGTGGAGGTTTTAGTCCATAGTCTGCTGGCTCCAAGGCAGGGTGGCTCATGGCAGAGGACAACAGTGCATGGCCGTGGAAGATAGAAAATGCAACAAGAGCAAAAGGGAGGAGCCCTGGAGAAGACTCTTTCTGTCTCTTATATTGTATGTATATAGGCCACACCTACCCTAGGGTGAGTGTAGCACTCACACCCATAAACATTGGACCATAAATCAAGCACAAACTCTAGAAGCCTGCACCCATGACTGCATGAGGCTTTGGGGGAACATCTAGACACAAACCATAACACCCCTTCACTAAGGATGTAATCACAGGAAGTTGAAGGTATCTAAAACTATCTCAGTTGCTGTCCCAGTTGGAAGTCACAGGTGGAGAGAACACTGGCAAGAAGAGCTTGGGTCTGGATTCTGAGTCCAGAATTAGCTAAGCAAATCCAGTAAACAAACTTCCTCAGTGGAATTCTTGCTCCCTCACAATAAAATGAAGATGATGATTCTTTTAAAGAAAAAAATATTTCAGAACTTCCCATGTGCCAGGCACCAGGTCAAGTGTTTTACTATTCCCTCCCAGGAAATCTGTTAGGTTTAGGTGTTCCCACTTCTCAGATGAAGAAACAGAGGCACACAGACACAAATGAGTCACCCAAGTGAGAGGGCTAGTCAACTGGGACCCAATACTAAAAGTTGAGCCCAGAATATGCCACTGTGCAGCATCCCTGCTGCTGGGGTTTCATAACGATGCTGGGCTCCAGTCACTGTCCTATTTTAGCCATGGAAGAATATGCACAAGCAAGTGCATTGCTGGCTGTAAGACACTGTGTGTGACAGAGTTCATTCCCATGTGTGGCCACCTGGGCAGCTCCTTGTCTCCATTCTCAGGGATAGCATGCCACCTTCCCTGGGGTACCCAGCTTCCAACACCCTCCTCTCTGGCAGTGTGACTATGGCTTGAAAGACTCCAGTTCCCATGAGTGCAGGCAGGAAAACAAAATATCCACCAGCAGACTCGGATGTCCAACAGTAAGACTCTGAACTCTTGAGTAAAATGTCCCATTCGAGCTCATCTTATTTTTTTTCCCACATAATGCTGGCTGGAATATAGGTTAATACACTGCTTCAGGGATATTCCCTCACTTCCTGTCTTTGAAGACAGCCAGCTTGCAATTCCTGCTTACTGATGACCACTGCCTTGTTTGTTTCACCTAGACATCCCTTTCAGTGTCTAATGCTCTATTCCACCAAAGCAGCTCAGTATCTACAGTTCCTTCAAAGAAGCCTTCAGACAGCGGCTTGATCAGTACACTGCTCACAGCACAGCAGCAAGTTTCCTTTAACCCTCTCATAGCTTTGTGTCATTTCAGTGGGTCAGAGGACCTCCAAATGCAAAGCACCAGACTCACAGGCACTTACTCAGTGCACCAGCCTTGTCTCTGTGCCCACCGCACACCAGGCACTGGGCTCGGTCCTGGAACATCAGGGTGAGCTGAGGGGACATGGGCCAGCCTTCCAGACCTGACAGTCTTAGGGCCAGGGTGAGACTCAGCCAGAGAAATGTTTTGAGAAGGTGACACTGAAACAGACAGGTGAGGATGGGCAGCGGGGAGGTCGCTGCTAGTACCGATGGGAGGGCAAGACAGACAGAGGAAACTGCACATACACAAGGTGGAAGAAAGATGTGACAAAAGTCTCAATGAGGTGGAGTATCAACTGACATGACCCCTGTGGGCCTCGATGTGTCCCTGTCCTGTGAGGCTGCACCACACCCACTAGGGCTTTGAAGCCCACTTTCAGCACGCATACCTGAGAAGCTTACTCCCATGTCCCGAAGGAACACAGGCAGGACCAAACAGAAGGCCACTGTGAGCTTTTGGTAAAGCTGTTAGTGAGGCAAAGACATAATACGCTAGTAATTCCAGAAAGCGGGACCCCGGAGTGGGGCACAGGGTGGAACCAGCAAAGGCAGTAACAGGGTTCTGTTTCCTAAAGCTTGGTGGGAGGCTCATGGGTGTCTACGGCATGGTTGTTTATGCCTCATATATATTTAATCAGAAATTTTGCTTCTCTTCAATATTCCATATGAACTTCTTCTTTGTGTTCAGCAAGGTCTAGAGAAAGGACTGAGGGAAGAGGGGAAAACGGAGGGATGGGGCACTGTGAGGAGGTGAGGGCCACTAACTGCTCAGGTGGGAATCCATCGAGCCCAGGTGCGGTGGAGGCGGGGAGGGGCAACATTTCCAGGCACACTGAACCTGAGACTTTCACAACGCGTTCAAAGTTAAATACACAGAAACATTTCTGGAGGGTGTGATGGGAAGAAGGAAGCAGAGGGATTTTATTCCCTGATCCACTTAACTCCTTGACTTGGACAGATATGTAAATTGAGGCCCAGAGATGAGATGAAAACATCAGGAGTAGAAGAGATGTACTCAAACCCAGGCTGCACCCCACTCCATTCAAGGCTAGGGCAGAGCAGAGTCACATTCCGGCCGACGGGACACCGCAGCTGTGTGCAACACCTGTAGTCACATGGGGACACACGCTGGTGCTTATTCACAGGAAAGACACTGCGTTGTGTTTCCATAGTAACTCAATCAGGGTAAAATTATCTGATGGTTCACAGTGAGTTTTAAAATGGCTTTCCAAACAGTCTGTTGAGGTAAAGTGCTTAGCGGTTTACAACTGGCTGGACTTCCGCCCTCATGCAAATTAATAAATATACATACCTCTGGAAAATTTTCTTTCCATTTAGCAATAGCCACCTAATTAAAATGTACATATTCTTTGATTTAGTGACTGTACCCCTAGAAACTTATCGATATTTGCACTCATAAAAGCAATGATGATATCTAGAGAAGAACAACTACTGAATTACCATTTGCATAACTAGAAACTTAAAATATCTTCAGAGATCAGTGGAGAACTGGTAAAAAGTAAATTATGGTATAACTATACAATGGGATATTAGGTGATCTTCTAAATTTTTAAAATTGAGAATTTATGTGTACTGATCTCCCCTGTTATTAAATGAAAAAGATGTGTCTAAGGTTTACCACTATTGGTGTTTTTAAAAATCTCACACATATACACACCAACATTAATACTGATGTAAGTCTGAATATGTTTGTAGACATCTATATGCATTAAGGAAAGACATATAACTATGATTAAATATACAAATTAGTTATTATCATAGTTGATGCCATAGTAGAAACAGCATGAATTTTCTTGAATGAATCAGTTCCTTCTAAACTTCCTAGCATGTTCCCATTACTTGCAAAAACCTGATCCCAAAACGTTGTCTAAAAGGTTCCTCAGACATTTATTACCAAGTTAACACTCTTCTCAGATAGCCTGAAAGAGTTGTTCAGCAGCAGCCATATGGAAAAGCATAAAGACTTTCACACGAAGTCACCCCGGGTTACAGCAGCGAGACAGACTTTCCAGTAAGGCGGGTGTCTGGGTGGGTGAGGGGCAGGGAGGCACGCACAGTAGCGCAGGGCGCACTGGGCGCTCCCGCCTGTAACGTGAATTTGATCCCAGCTGGGTCCGCTGGAAACGTGAGGGGGGCTATCGAAGGTATTAATCGTATTTCTTCCTTCTGTATCCTTTAATCCTAAAATAAGCAGTTCTAAATGCATTCCAAAGCAGCACATGTGCTTTCACAGATGGTGAAATCAGTGTTATACAATGACATTCCTGAAATGTTCCAGGTTATTCCTCAACAGATAAAGGTGCAGATCTACAGCGATATTATATGTGAAAAAAACTTTTAATACCTATTCTACCCAAAGTGATTAAATTTCCTGTAGTAACTCATGAAAAGTCAAAGTTTCAGATGAAGTCATCCTAATTGAAACATTCCATTCCATACTACCAGATTTTTCCTTAGCCAGTGTCTTAAAAATCAGAACGATTTTGGGATCTCAACCACTGAGAACACAGTGTCTATCCTATTGTTCGAAAAAAAAGTTCTACTGAATCTGTTGAAGGCATCAAATTTAAATCCTAACTCTAAGATGGTACCTGGTATAAGAGAGTCTTTATCCAACACAGTCTAACATGATCAACATCTGTAGTTGGTCAGTTAAGGTTTAAAAATCCAGTTGGAATGAAATTCAACTGGAAACAAATGAAAACAGCAAAAATAACAATGGCCTAAACAATAAAGAAATTTATTCTCTCACAGCTAATCATGGTGGGCAGTTATGCAGTTGAAGGCCATTGTGGGGTCTCCCTGGTCACCAGCCATTGCCTACCTTTTGCTGGTTTCCTCAACACAGGGCTTCACCTTGTCATTCAGTGCAGCAGCTCAGGCTCCCAACTACCATATCCACTTTCCAAGTGGTATGGAACCAGGGAAGGAAAGGTACAGGCTTTCTTCTGAAGAGCATCTTTCACAAGTTGTATGTATTACTTACACTTACTTACATATATCCCTTTTGCTAGGACTTAGTTAAATGACAATCCCTAGGAGAATGAGAGCTGGAAGACAATGTCTTTGTTCTCAGATTATATGTCAGACAATAATTGGAACATCATATCTCTAAGGGAGGAAAACTGAGGGACGCGGGGTTAACTAGCAATAACTGTCATATTTGGAGTGTCTCTACATGTGAGTATACATAGGAGTATGTGTTAATATACACATATACACCTTAAATCTTTTATTTTTTATTGAAATATATAATTATACATTCATTTTACAGTGGAGCAGAAGTTTTGCAAATGGGTTTTACTGATTAGAATGTATTACAGTTCTTGCATAAAACACACCTATAATGCATTTCTTCAATTTCCAGTTCAGGACTTGTTTTGCTTTGTTTTGTTTTTGAGCAGGATCAAAACTTAAAAGACTGTCAAAAAAAATTCTTACAGTTTCTGCTTCAACCCTAGTCTTTTATAGTCGTTTTGCATGAAACCTAATTTAACTCATGTGTATGTCTGCATTCATTTTTGAGTCATTTCCAAGCATTCAGCTTAGTTTTCACCGCAATAGCAATTCTTCCTTCTTTTCACACTCAGTTTTCATGTATAGATGTACCTTCCACAGTTACAGCTGCAGGTATAACCAGCGCACACAGACTTAGGAACACACACAGCTCACTGTTGGCAAAATCAAAAATCTACATCTCAAGTTGAGGGATCTGGAAAGCCAGAGCCCTGCAGAAGGACCTACCACCTGGGGTTCCGCTGAGAGCATGGCAGTGTTTGGTTTCCTGCAAGGGGGCTGGGTGTAGACCTTCTGCTCTCTTGAATTTCATCTCTCATCAAGTCCCCTGGCTGCAGTGCCATCGTCCTGTGTAAATGATGGTTTTCCAATCTATCTCAGTTTATAGATGAGGAAAACTTAGGTGCGGAGAGGTAGTTTTTCAAATGTCACAATTTAGGAAGCACTTTCCCAAGAAGGTGACTTCTAGCTTCCTGGTCATATCCACCGACATTAAAGGGAGGCCTTCTTTGGCTTGTTAATAGCTTTGGGGTCCAGTTGGGCAGTCTGGAGTGTGTAGGAAAGGAGAGATTTGTACAAACATCTCTCATATAAGGTTTCCTGAGGGAAAACTATGCAGAAAGAATCAGCCAAGGGAGGCATTCACAACACCTCTCTGTAGCCAACTTGACGTGGACACAAAAATCAACAACATGGTCACGATCCAGTCTGCTTTAGGGTGCGCATTTCCCAGCCCTGTAGTAACTCGGGTGTCCCATCACCTATGTGGCCACTCGAAGGCATTTAATGAGAGCATTATTTGATTTTATGTTTGGTAAAATACCTGGTCATGTGGAAACTGTGCTCGCAGTTCCTAAGACCTGGCACACTATGAGCGTGCACTGCACCCAGAGCAAGCGCTGCAGCTCAGAGCGTGGAGGCGTCAGGTGTCCGAGGGTCTTATGAGAAGAAGGCAGGTGTTCTCCTTCTTTAGCGACTATGAAGTTACCCTAACCATGTAACTTCCTGAAGTCTTGTTCCCACAGTCCAGCACCCAGGGAGGCTTTTCACACTGCATCCTTGATGGCCTGAATTGAGGAGCTTCACCGGTGATGCATTCAGTGCTTTGGGGACCACAGGGACAGCTTCCTTTGAGCTTCAGGAGGCCAAAATTTGGGGGCAGGAGGTGATCAGGAAATGCCTGCATATTCTCAGACCGGGAGCACGGAGAGCCATGGGAAACGGGGTAGCAGTATGCTTCCTGGGTTATGAAAGTAGAACAACTTAATAGATGTGTCCAAGTGCTAGGTATTTGCGATAATTTCCACATTTTTTTTCTAAATCTTGGTCATAATGGCACTTCATGGTAAATTCATTTCTTACTTTAAATGAATTCTGATCAAATTCAGTGTAACGATAAATGTACAATTTGGGAAAGTCAGGAAGTTAAGTGATTTATAGAAAAGCGAAATGGCATAACCCAGTCACCAAATATAAATACTCTTAATATGAGGGTGTGATTGCCTTTACCTAGCAATTCCTAGTGCTACTAAAATAAATTATTACAAAGTCAGTGACTTAAAATAATGGGAACTTAATCCTCTTCGATTTCTGAAGGTTAAATTCCTAAATTAAGGTATCAGCAGGGTTGGTTATTCCGGAGGTCCCAAGGGCAAATCCCCCAAAGGCAAATCCCCCAGAACCTGACAGGCACACTAGGGAGACCAGAAAATCACACCTCTCCTCCTGATTCCCAGAGGCGCCTGGCAGTGCTCCTCGTCCTCACTGCGTGGCTTTTTCCTTGTGGCTGCAGCGCTTTCCTTTCCCATGTGAGGTTCTGTCACTGGGTGTAGGCCCACCTAATCCAGGATGATCTCATCCTGAGATCCTTAACTTAATTACATCTCCAAAACCCCTGTCTTTCGAGAGGGAACACGATATTCAACCCACTATACTAGCTATGTAACAGAGCACACGCGGTTTTGTTTGTCAAGTAACTTTCTACATGAGTCATTTGTAAATCCACAGTGGAACAAGATGGCTGGGCCTTGGATCTGAGGCCACACTGAGGAATATGCTTTGCTTGACTTCTCCAGACACAAGTGGACTTGGAACAGGAAGGGATTGTTCAAGCTGCTATCCATGCAGGGAACTGTGTGGTGGAATTTGCGGCCCACATTGATGAATTCAGCGGCCTCAATCCGCTGACCCCTGGGTCACCCTACAAAGGCCATCCATCTTCCTTTAGTGTGTGCTGGGCCTTGCCAAGGGGAATGGATAAGAAATGAACTGGTAGTGTGTGGACAGTTATTTGTGGAAGAATGTTTGGCCTCAGGCCTTTTAATTAAGGTCGTATAATTGATTCTCTTTCAAAGGGAAAAATGGGCTTTCTTAGAAAAGACAATTTTTAGTATTCTTAGAAATAAATTCCCTCACTGCAAAATCCTGTAGAGCAAGCTTCTTCCCCACCCCACCCTACCCCATCACAAGTCCCACATCCCTAGAAAGAAAACCAGAGAAAATGCAATGTTAAGGGCACTCTCCCATTGTTTGATTTCTTTTCATTCTAGTGGACGGTGTCTAGACTTACCAGAATAAGTGATCTAAAAAGTAAAATGAAAAAGTACAATTGCATCATCATCATTTCAGTGTCAGTGATCATTAATTGAACATTTACATTGTGTATGAAATGCTGTATTCTAAGCACATTCCTTGCCATGTCATAGGTGAAACTTATAACCATTTATGAGGTGGACATCGTTATCCATGTTGTTAGAACTTGGCTGATTCTACTCTTTGACCACAGAACCTGAAGACTATTTATTATACTTCATAATCTCCAAGTGGTAGAGAAGAAGAGGCAAGAATAAATTAAAACTCAAGAAAAACAAATTTTCCAATCTAAACTCCGTAGCCTTCAACACCAACACCTACTGTTCGAGTTTGTGGTGCTGTCAACAGATTGTGTGTGACTTGGTCACATGGTGTATAGTGTGTTTGTATTGGAACTGAAACTACTGGGTCTTTGACTCCAAAGGTTTGAGGTCCTCACCCCCTGTCATATGCGTGGCCCTGAGGGAACTCTCAAGACTCCTCACTAGTGGTCTTCAATGTTACCAGGCATTGGAATCACCTGGGGCTGCCCCTGGACCCTCCCCTTTCCCTCTGATCAGATTTTGATTGGGGCTTTGAATTGGACACTTTCTGGGTGGTACTGGCCTGGGAATGCAAGTTGAAAACCATGGTCCCAACTCTAACCCAGTCCCTCAGGACCTGACATGCACACTAGGGAGATCAGAAAAACAGGTAAACATGCTGGCCTCAGTGACGGTCCGGTCTAGCAGCCTACAGGTTTCTTAGGACACACCAGTCTGGATTGTTGTTAACCAGTGAAAAGGCTGAAGGGTTTAGGCTGGGATGAGTTTATTTATCTTGAGCTTTACTTCCTACCTCTTCTTTCCCATCAGTAAGAGATCATAGCACTCTTTAGGATCTTTCATCAAATACAAAGTAGAACTAACCAAGGTGCTGCAACTCCATAAAAACCATTAAAAATTCATGAAAACTCTAGCCCTTTGCATACATTAAAATGCATTTAAAACCATAGAAGTCAAACCAGTCTTGGAGGAATAGTGGCATCCTTATCTGATCCCTAGTGGGAAAGATTAGAGCATCTTCAAAACTAAATCCAAGGTAATGGGGATATAGCTCAGTGGCACAAGCGTTTGCCTGGCAAGCATAAGGTCATGAGTTCAATCCCTTGTACCAAAACAAAACAAAAAACAAACAAACCACTAAATCCAAGCCATTACGGGACAAAAACACATGACAAAGGAAGTATTTAAAAGCAATGGAGAAGAGGTTCAGGAAATAGTGCTAGAGAAAAAACCAACTTTCCATTCAGAATAAAAATAAATGAATCCAGAATTTTAAAAACATTTTCATTTTCTTACAGATGAATCTTTACCAATGGAAGTCAAAAGCATATGTAAATGCAAATATTCTCTCATCTCTCCCTTCCTTCTGACCCTTTTTAGTCACCAGGGCCTTGCTCATCCCGCGGCTGGCCCCTCCCACCTGGGAGTGTGCCTGAGGCGCCTCCTCCAGATGGTCACACAGTCTGCTTCCCAGAGCCCTCCGCCAGTGCCCAATCTCTCCCTGTCCTCTGTGGTCACCCTGCAGCCACAAGGTGCTCCCTGGCCCCTTACCCTTCTCATTTTTGCTTTTCATGCCTCTCATCACTGCTTGTGTTTTTTAAAAGAGAATAAAACAAAACAAAACAGAACAAAGCAGATCAGAACAGAACAATGCAAGCAACAGGACTTCACAACAAGACAACAGGAAATCAACAGTGGTTACCATAATGTCTCTTATTTTCTTCAAGATAGTTGTTCATACCTTCACACACAATACAATCAAACAAAACAGTATAAAACCAGTCAAAACAAAAGAATGAAAGCATTATGGGACTTCAAAACAAGACAATAGGAACTCAACAATGGCTACCATAATGTCTCTTGTTCTCTTCAAAATAGCTGTCCATACTATCACACACAATAAAATCCAATAGTAGAAAACAGACTAAAACCAATCAAAACAAAAGAATGAAAGCATTACAGGACTTCAAAATCAGATAACAGGAAATGAACAATGGTTACTATAATGTCTCATTTTCTTCAAAATAGCTGTTCATGCCATTACACATAATAAAATCAAAACAAGAACTCTTGTAATGTTTTCACAATTTCGTTAGGTTTGGTTGTGTTCTATCTTGTTCTGTGAGATTTCACTGTGTCTGATGGTATGGGCAGCTACTTTGAACATGATGGGATGTATTATGGTAATCATGTGGGTTTCCTATTATCTGGTTTTTAAGTCATTACTTGTATTTTAATGGATTATTTGTTTTTCACTCTGCCCTAGGATTCATTCCTTCAGCTCATGTGAGAATATAAACTCCATAATGATATTTTGTTCCATACCTCTTTTGTTCAGTTCCTCAACACCCAGGAAAATACTTGATGTCTAGCAAAGATCCTGATAGAATTTATTGACTGAGTGAATAAATGGATAGATGCCCATGAAACCCAGGAGTTATAAGAGAAAAATTTTCACATGAACAATTTTTAAACTGTCAATAGATACACTGAGAGAATTACCTGTATTACCTGTGACATATAGAGGGGTACTTTTTTAAAAAATATGAAAACACTTCTAATGAGAAAAAGAAGCATAAAACAAATCAGTAGGAAAGGGTCTCAGTGCAAGAAGGTATCATTTGTTTCCTTAATGAAGAAGTTACTATTTTTAACATTTCTGTTCATTGGCAAGGCTCAATACCTGTCAGACGGTATGTTTGTGGAGCATGACTGTGTTCAACGAACTCTACTATCTCTTTTTATAGAAATTTTAAAACAGAATACATACTCTCATGTATTGAGGTGTGCTTGGCTCATTTCTGTCAAAATCAAAAAGGTTCTTCAGGTTCCTTAGGATTTAGAATTGCTCATGGGTGCAAACAAGATAGACAGTTGATAGCACAATCTAAGATATAAACAACAAACAGTTACAAAACTACTGTACCTATTCTACAACCTCAAAAGTCACCTCTCTATCTAGAGACCCAAGCACTTAGGCTTTTCTGTTTTCCTTGTCATGGTGCTTGAGGGTGGCGATCCCACCATTAGTGCAGGGACCGGGGATGGCAGCCTTCTGAAGCCTGGAGACAGCGGCAGCAGTGCAAAAGCAGTCCTGCCTCAATGCTAGCAGTGCCCTCCTACCCAGGGAGAACACCAACTAGTGTCAACTTGTACAGGAGCTGTTTTTCACACAGAAGCCTTTCAGACACCCCAGTGGATACATCACAGCCGCTGATCTGCTGGGAGTTTCACCTCCAAGTCCCCAGCCTCAAAGAAACCCATTAGGTCAGGGTTTTTTGAACACTGTGTTGACTCTAACTGCTAATCGGACCTCACCCACAAGTCTCTGAGACTAGAAACTCTCTTCCCCCCAGCTGCTCAGTTATATTTGGACCCAGAGAGTCCAAACACCCAAACTAAACCCTCTCCTGGTTAGAGAATTTGTAATCTTGAGCCCCAAAGACCTGGTTTCAAACTCTACCTCCCCAACTTGTTAGCCGTGTGAAGTAGGGCTTGTTACCCAGCCTGCTTCCTCAAGTTTATAAGCAGAAGATGGAAGATACGTCTAACAAAACTGCCCCAAGTCCAATGGGACACAATCACACAAGAAGCCAAGTACACAGCAGACCTCGAGAGTTTCTGCTGCAACCCATGGCCCCTCCCGGCCAAGAAGGATGCGGCTGCAGGGTGACTTCGCTCCACATGGCTGTCCCTGCCAAGCAGTGACTTTATTCTAGTCTAACATTCGCAGCCTCCTTCCTGTCATGATCACTGTACTCTCTGCCTTTGTTCAAATCGGTACTTAGAAAATCAGATGTCTACAGTGACCAGCCAGTCACATAAATGAGCTGGGCAGGCCTGGTGTAAGACTGTGGGGAATGGTGAGACCCAAAAAGTTCAATACTCAGGTTCCATGATATTGGAGCACAAGAACAGAGCCAGAGAGGAAGGGGTCAGGGACTCCCAAGTCACGCCTCTCTGAACCACCCAGACATACCCAGAAGTATTCCCACCAAGACCAGAGGGGCTCTCAAGCCAAGCAGACTGATAATTAAGCTCACCCATCATATCCATCTGAAAGGAAGGAAGAAACATAAGACCAGAATTGCCAAATGTTAGGGAGGAAAAAAAAGATGGCAGACCGGTAGGTAGCAGGAGAGGGACCCGCTCTGAGAGAGACAGCTCAAATGCCAGAATAAAACATGCTGGAGAAACCCAAACAGAGAGAGATGGACTCTCGCAACCCACGAAGAAACTAAAATGCAAAAAACCACTCGAATATGAGGTCCTGGGGCTACTATTCGTGAAGATAAGATCAGTGAGCATGGTGCCCTCCTCGAGCTGCCTGAATTCCTGCCCAACCTGAACAAGTGATCCGCTCGGAAGCGACTGGCTTGAGCTGCCGTAGTGCGGAGCTGAACAGCCCTACATGTGGCTCACCCGGACCAGCACCGCACGCGACCCACCCAGAGGCACTGTGAATTCGCACCACAGCTGCGCTGAAGTCTGAGGTCGGGGAGCCCAGCAGTTCTCAGGGACTGGCATCAACACGTGGTGAGTGATGGGAATAAGACCCTCCCATGGGAAAGGGGAAACCGACTGGACGACATGTTGGATTTGGGCAAGAGAGCCCTAACTCCATAAGGTGGCTTCAGTTGGTTGCTCCCATTGCTGAGCGGATTGGTGGAATCTGTTTGGACTAGGCCACGCCCCTGGTGGGGACCCAGTGAGTCGCTGCAAATTAATTCCCTGAGATCGGTGCACACTGACACAGTGAAGGCCTGCAAAGGTTGACTGGCCCGGAGGGGAGGAGCCAGTGCACACTGCCCCTGGGTGAACTCTAATCTCTGATAACCTATTGAAGAGGGCTAAAGCTCCTAGCCTGCACCCTCTAGAGGAGCCTTAACCAACAAGAAAAGGGTCTGGAAATTACACTGTATACTTGTATGGAAGGAACCAAAAACATGACAAAACGGAGAAATAAGAAAAAACCCCCAGCCCCCAACCCTGAGAACATTGATCCAGGAGAGGTAAATACAAAAGAGATTGAGGGCAGCAAAAATGCAACATCAAACACAGCGTTAGCGGACACAAAGTGATATCTTCAGGACCTCGTAAGCGGGACCAAAACTGAAATATTAATTCAAATTAAACAAGAGATAAGTAGATTAATAAAAGAAGGGCTGAGCACCTCTCAAGAAGACACAGACAGAAGAATGGAGGAACACAGAAGGAGAGAAAAATTTAATGAAGAATTCCGAAAAAACCTAGAATTCATGAAGCAGATTCAAAGAGATTATCAGGAAACTAAAGACTCCATAGAAAGCTGGAAAAACTGCTTGAAAGAAACCAAAGATAGACTATCAAAAATTGAACACAGGCTTGCAATGTGGGGTCATGAAAGGGAAGATCTCTTAAAAATAACAAGGGAGAGGGCAGTAAAGATACAAAGATTGGAAGACAACAAGAGGATCTATAACTTAAGAATAAAGTATGTGAATGAAGAAGCAGGAATCAAATCAGAGGAATTACAAAGGCTATTCACAGAAATTATTAAGGAAAATTTCCCAAGCATAGAAAAAAGAAATGATATGCAGATGTATGAAGCATACAGAACTCCAGCCACCTACAACCAAAACAGAGCTACACCCAGATACATAATAATCAAGATCCTAGAAATTCAATATAAGAACAGAATATTAAAAGCCATCAGAGAGAAGAAACAGATCACCTATAAAGGAAAACCCATCAAAATCACAGCATACTTCTTAACACAGACCATCAGGTCAAGAAGAGCTTGGAGTAAAGTAATTCAAGTCCTGAAGGAGAACAATCTCCAGCCCAGATTGATGTATCCTGCAAAACTCTCTCTAGAAATTAATGGAGAAAAAAGATGCTTCCATGACAAAGAGGAACTAGGAGAATTTGTGACCACCAGTCCAACCCTACAAAAAATACTGAAGGACATTCTAGGGAGAGAGAACAAGAATACGAGCATTTCAGGAACAGTGGCAGAG
>PVJX010000727.1:0-216888 GCA_004027295.1 Dolichotis patagonum
CTCCTCCTCCTCCTCCTCAGCCTCCGGCATGCACGGGAAAATCAGCTGCTGTGGGCGGGGAGGACGACCCCAGCCCGCGTCTCTCCAGGTACCCTCTCTGCGAACAGCCCTGCATTTCTTCTTCACTTTCGCATTGTTTTCTTGGAGACTTTGACACGGATCGGTACCAGGTTTTCACGGGTACTCATTTGCAAAATAATGCTGATAATAACAATAAAAAATTCCCTTCCTGGAGTCACCCTAATTGGAAACACTTCTGCAAATGCTTCTACTAGTTAAGCCAACGTAAATCTACGTAACTCTGGAATTTTATTTTATTTTATTTTATTTTGAGCCGTGGGAAGAGCAAGAATTCAGTTTTTCGCATAGGGCGCTCACAAGGATGCAGACAGGAAACCCAGGCAGTGTGTGACTCTCTCTGCACTGGCGCGAGGAGAGCTCTGCCTTCCGTCTTACCTCACCTCACGCAGTTGCCGGCTGCGGAGACCCCACGGAGAGGGGGAGGAGCCAGCAGTGAATCCGCCCTCCCCTCCCCCAGCACGTGTGACAAATCCTCGCTCCAGAGAGAGAGAGAGAGAGAGAGAGAGAGAGAGAGAGGCTGAAATGTCTGCACTCAGATGCATCTGCGCGTGCAAAGTCCGAGGGCCCCACCATTTCAGACGCCGGCGGGGAGCACAGCTGAAGCTCTCGGGCGAATTCCACGTTGACGTTTGACCGTGGCCAGGGCAGACGAAAAGAGGTGCCGAGCCAGGATGGCAACCAAGGTCTCCTCTCAAAAGGCTAACTCCTTCCGGGAGAGGACGATATTAAAGTACCGCTCTTTCAGATAAGACACGCGATTTCTGTGCCAAGAAAGATGCTCATGTGTTGGAAAGCACAAAGCAGAAAAGAAGCGGAGTTGAGAATAACGGAGAGATCTCACGTGGCTTCCAGACAGCACCCTTCGGAGCCTGGGAGAGCCACTCACAGGTGCCCCATGTGTCCTGACCCGGATTCAGTCCCCTCCGCACAGGTGGCTAAAGACTATTCTCACAAAAACTGAGTCCTGTTGCTATTTGGGGAGGTGGCCCCACCTCTGTGTGTTTCGTGTTATCTGCATTTGGTGAAGTCTTGAGGAAGGAAAGGAAAAGCAAACTCTGTGACTGCCTTGCATAGTTTTTTATTTCCATTTTTGCATCCTAAGATAAATTTAAAAGCAAATATAACTTTAAAAGTAAAGAACCAAGAATGCATTTGAATGGTTGCAAGCTGCAGTCAGGAAGGAACAGTATTTACTCCTGAAAAATGAGTGTGTGTCACCTGGGCAGGAACCCACCATCTTAAGGAATTTTAAACGCACAAATATATATAAAAAATAAAACACAGATAATGTGCCTGGGGTTTAGCTCAGTGGCACAAGCACCTGTCTGGCAAGTGTGAGGTCATGAGTTTAATCCCTGATACCAAAACCCCCCAAAAAACCAAAAAAATAGGTAGGTAGATGTGGATTACTGGGGAGTGAACCCGAGGCCTCCGTACTGACCTAATGCCTTGTCTGCTCTTGAACTAGCAGTCCCCCTGCCTCAGCCTCCCAGGGTTCTGGGATTGTATGTGTGTACCACCCATTGGACGGTGGTGTGTTTTAGTAAGGTATCTTTTGAAAACTTAATTTAGTAACATGAAAACAATGTTTTTTTTTTTAAACCACTGGGAGCACATGAGGACGAGGCCCTTCAGTTATCTATACAGAGGTGATGTACACGCATGTCCTGCGTCTGTCTCTGCTGATGGCTTTCTTGGTAACAGAAATGTGCAGCCTTCCTGGTAATCGCAAACATTGCTGGAGGCATAGTTAATGTCCGCAGTCTTGATCACCTGTGTTGGAGTCACGGATGCCTGTATGGTTGTGGTGACTAGTATCTTTTTCAGTGCATTTTTCGAAAAAAAAAAAAAGATAAATTTTGTTTGTAAGGATTATTGCACAAGAAGATAAGATAGTACAAGACGTCTCTGAAAGTTACAACCCTTGTGAATACATAGAGGACCTTCCTTTTTGTCCTGAAGAAGAAACATTTGAGGAAGCCAATAATAGCCTACAAATATCACTGGGGAGATATCTGACTCTTTTTACTGAACACTTTTTTGGTGGGAAGCCGTGGAATAGCACACTCTCCTTGTGTTCTCTTTCCCTGCTCTCCTCCAAGATGAGTTCCTCTACTCCTTGGGTTCAATCTAACCTTTAGGTACTGAGTTGTATCTGACAACTGTCCATCTACGGGATGTCCCATGTCTACCAGATGCTCCTCATTAAATGTCTTTGAGGGCAGAGGGACGTATGGGGGACCTTGCCTGTCCTGCTTAGGGCGCGTGCAGCCTGGGTCCCTTCTTGCATCTCCTTGCTTGCCGACTCTCATCACTTTGCACATGGATATAAAAATAAAAGTGAGGGGGCCATCTGCACTGTCTACCCCACACACATGTACCAAAACACCAAGGTCTCTGTAAGGTTAATAGCTCTGTGTTGCAGAATTCCACTCCCCCTCCAGGATCTGACACCTGTCTGGCTCTAAATACATACTGTTTCCTTTTGCTTGCTAGGCTGGAGGGTTTTGAGTGTCATTCCATCCTCCTTACCTAGAACTTTCTCTTGCTCTATGGGAGCAACTCGCTTGTTGCATTTGGGGCCAGGTAACCTGCTGAGATAAAGTGGGATGTCTTTGCACACGCGTGCGTGCACACAGCTGGTGTATGCGGTTACACACTTTCATCAGCCTGCACTTCCGTAGCCCAGGCAATCTTACTCTTTTCCTACATATATTCTCTGAATCATTCCAGTAGAGGTTGAAGCCCATTAAAGTAAGATTAGAAGAGTGTGCAGTTCACAGAGGGGCCTCAGAAACTTTTCCAACCTAAGTTATGAAACACCTGTCTGTATCATGGCCCAGCTCAGAGGCTGCCCAGGATACAAAATAACCAGTGCCACAAATCTGTCGCTCCCTCACTCTGTGTGACACTGGCTGTTCCCTAGTCCATTCCATTCCATTCCATTAAGTATTTAGTGGCTAAAACCCACCAAACTGCACTACTATTAAGACACTGGTCACATGAACAACTCCATCTTAGGTATTGGCAGCTAAGACTTTGACTTAATTGGCCTTGAGCTGAAAATTCTGGCTCCAGTGTCTATCTCCTTGTCTCTACCTCTCTTTTCTTTCTTTCTTTTTTCCATGGATCTTATCACATGTCTCTCAGCATTTAGTTAATAATGACCAGAAAAATTTGACACATTTTCCACAAGTGGATGTCTTGTCTTTTTTAGTCATTCAGCTGAACCATATATACACTGGCACCTTGGGTTATGAACTTACTTTGTTTCACAGCTTTGGGGAAGAGGACTGCATCTGTGTTTGTGCTGCACGGAAGACGATGATGGTCCTGTCTGTCACCTGACATGGAGTTTGTGAAGGAAGGAAAATTTTTACAGAGTGGTTTTGATGGTGAAATGAACGTTTTGCAAACAGAAGCATTTACAAACCAGCTCATTATATATATGTATACAAATGGATATATGACTTTATTTTTAAGAGTTATTTTAGGTTTACAGCCAAATTAAGTGGAAATTCCAACCCCACTTTCCGAGCAGCATTTGAGAACAATCATTAAACTGAGCAGTACCCCCGACATCTGATGTCCATGGGTGACACCAGGGTTGCTGTGCAGTGTCCTGTGCCGTGTGGGCTCCACCCTGGCCTCGTACGGTGACGGGCCCGGCTGCAGTGTCACTCCAAGGATGACATTCTCCATGTCCCACCTTCTCACCCCTTGTCCCTTTTCAGTCCCTGGCACTTGCCAAGCCTTTCATGGACTCCATGGTTCTGCCTTTTCCCAAATGTCAGAGGCATGCTTTGGAACCGTACAGCACGCAACCTTTGCAGATTGGCTTCCTCCAGTTAGCAATCTGCATTTTAGATTCCTCCCTGCTCATATGTTTTGAAGTTCTCATGTATTTTTAGCCCTAAATATCTTCCTGGATGTAGCAGGGTTTATTCACGTAGCTACTGAAAGGCATCACGACTGTGTCCCAGTTTTGAGGATTATAAATAGATACACTGTAAACACCCTCGTGTAGGTTTCTGTGGGGCCGTAAGTGTTCAGTTCCTATGAGCAAGTGCTGGGATTGCTGCATCGTGTGGCTCGAGGTGGTTTGGGTTTATGCGAAACTTCCAACCTGTCTGCCAAAGTGGCCGGAACACCCTCATTTCCAACAGCAAGAAAGGAAAATCCCCATTTCTCCACGTCTTCGAGCTTCAGGATGTCAGCGTTCCAATAGATGTGAAAGGCTTCATGTTCTTCTAATGTATACTTCCTTAAAAAACGTATGAAGTGGATTCCATGGAATTGCTTTCTGAATGCTCACTGCTATCTGTGTATCTTCTATTTACCTGTTTGGATTTTTGGTCTATTTTTTAATCAAGTTATTCATAACTTATTGTTGAGTCTTAAGTACTCTTTGAAAATGCTGCATAATAATCGTTTATAAGATATGGCTTATGGGTATTTTTCCTTGGTCTGTGGCTTTCCATCTCTCTCTCTCTGTCTCTCTCTCTGTCTGTTTCTCTCTCTCTCTCTCTCTCTCTCTCTCTCTCTCTCTCTCACACACACACACACACACACACAGTACATATACAGAATTCAAGTGGCTTGGTATGGTGGCATATACCTATAGTCCCTGTCCTCTGGGAGGCTGAGACAGGAAGATCACAAAGTTCCAGTCCAGCCTGGGTAATTTAATGAGACTCTGTCTCAAAATTTAAAAAAAAAATTAAAATGGGATAGGGATGTAGCTCAGTGTGAAGAGCCTGGGTTCAATCTCCAGTTCCTCAAGCAAATAAATAAATAAACCAATAAGTAAATGTAAAACAAAATGCTAGATGCTAACAGCAAGAAAAGCATGTCTTCTTCCATGTCGCATAGTAGCATGTGTTCATTCTGCTCGTTACACATCTTCCAGAACTTGATATCTCTTGCAGTTGAAGAGTCTTTCACCTCAGCACCTCAGGAATAGTGCGTTCATCTATAAAGAAGTTGAATGCCATGTCCTTAAAGAATTTCTTTTGCAGGCCAACTAAGGCACCGTGATGGGGGCAGTGTCCCTCCAAGAAGTGCTGAAAGTGGCAGATTCTGCTCCTCTGGTGTCCCTGGCATAAGAGCAGACACAGCCTCAGACAAATACTGGATGGGCCTCAGTTATCCAAGGGAGGGGACATGGTCCAAGCACCCACCACCCTGTCCAAGATCTGACAGGGTCTTTGTGTGTGTGTGTGTGTGTGTGTGTGTGTGTGTGTGTGTGTGTATGTGTGTGACTTGGATCCCTTTTGTATCCCTGTTTTTGCATTCTAGGAAGTGTGATAGAAAAATTAGGTGAACATTTAAATTTTTTAAACTTATTACAGTAAAAGACACATTGCCATTGGTTCCCCCAAAAACTTCCCCCTCACTTTGAACAAACACACTCATCCCAGCATCCCCGCCACTTTCCACAGCAGCTCTGGAGTCCTCTTTCCTGAGGGTCTTTAGCTGCGCTGTCCTGGCTGCCTCCATGTCCTGAATGGATTAAAACTGTTTCCTTTTCATGGTCATTGTGACTTTGGGGAAGAGCTGGAAGTTGAGAGGTGGCAGAGCTGGTGACTGAGGTGGCTGAGGACATAGCCTCATGTTTTTATGAGCTGCCTTGCCATTGAATGGGGCTCAGCAGCGGCAGTCACTGTGTTTTTGTCTCACCTCATTAAGACCCTCAGGAAACAGGACTTCAGAGCTGCTGCAGAAAGTGGTGAGGATGTTGGGACAAGTGCACTAGAAGTGAGGGGAAGATTTTGATGTCTTTTACTGTAATAAGGTTTTAAAACTTTAACCACTTATCACACAACTTGGTCACCTCTGGCCCATAACAACTTTAAGGAGTTTTCTGCTGTGATGAGTATCTAACCCTCATCATTTTGAGAAATACAGGAGGACCCCTGTGGACCATGGGAAGTCCCAGTTCTGTCTGCAGAACAGGGTTTCATCATTGCATCTGCTGGTACAGCTTCAAGATCCAAGTTTGTGTTGTCCTTGCTTGGCTTTGAGCAAAATTCTATGAGAACCACAAAAACACAACTGAACTGCTTCCCGGCCCGAAGATAGAACCACACCACCTTAAGTTGGCAGGGCTCACATGCTGACAATTTGGCCCATATGACAATGACAGTTTCTCCCTCTGTCATCTAAGTGCTATGAGGCATGGGCCTGACACTATAAATATCACATCTCCTAGCCCATCCTCCCATTCCAGGCAGAAGGGTGACTTTGTGGCATTAATCCATGCAGCACCACATGCCTACCTTTATTCTACCATCACTCATGTCTATACCACAGATTGGCCTGGTTCACACAGGACACCAGGACAGGGTGGAGAGGACCGAGTGATATCATTCGGGAAATTCCGCTCAGTTATTTATAAAGACCTGCGAGATGCCACCGTACAGTGCAGCTCCTCTGGCCCACTTTCCTGGTATATTTTGGAAGCAGGAAGAGATGACAGACACAAGACAATTGATGCACATGTCAGCTTATGCACAGCGTCACCATTGTGGCAGTGCCACAGGCAGGAGCCCAATGAGGCCAGCATGATCCAGAGAGAAAAGCAGCGTTCACAGTCCCCCTGTGAATTCTCTCCCAGGAGGAGGCCATTTCTGGTCTAGGTTTGCAGTAAAGTTCACGTGTCCTAGGCCTTCCGTAGGCATTAATTAGTAGTTCTTGGTTCCATCACAAAGAAAGGAAGAAGAAAACCTAGAGGCCACAGTTACCGCAAGGAAGCGGTTAGAAAAGGAAGACAGAGGACTTCTGTCCTCTAAGAGAACAGGGACACACAGGCTCCTCTCCTCTGGTTCCTTGCTTTGTTTCTGCCTGACTCACTGACCTAGCTCTCTGCCAGAGCAATGCACTTCCTACTTCAGTATTATTGTTCCCTTTGAACTTGGCAGCTTTTTTCCTACACGATGAATGCTGGTGTTTTTCAATATTTCATCCATCTTTCAGTGAGTTCGCTCTTACAGATTTTCTCCTTCTTGCAAGAGGATATAGGCTCCAGCTTAGAGAAATCTGGGGTAACACAAAGCATACTGTCCCTACGCCTCAAGTGTCTCCAGTACCATTAGCTTGGTTGTATTTTGCTCAGGATACATTTTCTAAAGAGACTTCTCCATGCTTTTGTGGAACAAGATTGTTGGGAGACCTGGAATCTGTGCAACTCTGTACAAAGTCATGTGGTTGAAAAACTGGAGGGGAGTTCTTGGACCTGAAATTGAGGGTGTACGAAGGTTCTGTGTAGTGGGTAGATGTGTCTAGGACGAAGTGAAGTAGAGGCGCCACCATCAATTCAATTTCTAGTGTAGGTTAAGAGAGGCACCATTGGACTTACCCAGACTGGCCAACCAAATCCTTATTTTCAAGATACAGTAGAGAGAGCTCCACTTTCTTCTCAGTATTAAAATATTTTTTGTATTCTTCCCAAGTCTGGAGGACAATCTCTTTTCCTTCATTCTCACTGCCTGTCTTTCAGAAGAATGATACACCATCTCCATACATTTTTGTTGCTCTTCTTAGCATTTAGTTCTGCTGTTCCTAAGACCTCACAGTGTACCTAGATTTACTCTCTTGTAAGCAGAGAGCAAGAAGGTATTTCATAGCATTCTGGGTGAATAAATGATCGTGTGAGTAAAATGTCACTGAATGTCTATTTTTGGATCTAACAGTGAAGAATAGGATCTGGGGTATAAAAGGAAAGGTATTTATAGTATTTCCTGGCCATGTACTTACTTGCCTGACTACCTCAGCGGAAGCTTGTTTATTGTGTTCATGCTAATTCCAGCAACCCTATAGAATAACATTATACTCCACACACAAGTGCTCCGAGAACTGTGCTACATGAAATATTAATACCAGCAACACGCTGGATATAAAAAACCCTGACCCCACTGACGTGGATCATGGCTAAATCTGGCCATATTTTCCAGAAGTGTAAATATGAGAACTATGCTCACTGCCCCCACAGAAAGAATCGATCTGCCTCACCCTTGAAGACCATGGAAGAAGGTGCGTGCGCTGCACATTTAAGAAGGAAGCATGGCGAACATTCTCCTTACCGCAGGGCTCTTTATTAACTTCTGGGTTTGCTCCCTTCTTGGGGAGGTTTGGGGTTGAATAATCAAATTACTGGTCCATTTCTATGCCTGCTGTGCTCTGAATAGTGCAGGCCTAGGCGGGATACTTAGAGTACAAAATTCACCCGGAAGTTCCACAAGGACGACTGGGGGGTCTCTGTTGCGAAAACCTGGCCTGTGTCCTGATGGCCTCTGCTCATCGCTAGCAGACTGACTCCCCACCTCCCCCCACTTGCATCCAGGGTTATTGTGCGATGGATGAGAAGACATGGAAATGCTTTGGCAGCTCCTGTCTGACTGTGAAGTATTTTGGCAAAAGTGAGCTATCCATGTACTATTGTAAAGTGTTTTTCCAAAACTAAGCATATAATTGAGACGGAATCCAAGAAAGAAGGCATTTGTGCCATTTGGCTAATTTGGGTGCTGGAGAGTCACAGGGAATTTGCACCCAGGGCTCCTGTTCCTGTGCGAATGTGCACATTGACCAGAGTGGTGGTCATGAGCTGAGATTCCCAGGCGATGCTGGGCAGGACCGAGCACCTTGTGAAAAAAAAAAATGGCTATTTGGAGACAGAATCCACATCCTTTGGTTGGACGTTTTCATGGTAAGTGTGGCCTTAGGATGAATTCAGCTAAACTGACATAAAAGGAGCCACCAGGAATGTGTGCTTTAGAGGAAGAACGTTCATCTCCTCCTTCCCTCCCCCTCTGCTTTCCTTCCTCCCTCTTTTCCTCTCTCCTTTCTCTCTCCTCCCCTCCACACCCCCACGCTGTCTCTCAGAGTCGCCTGCCTGCAAACTTAGCCCTTTCTCCAACTGTCCTTTCTGCCTTTTACTTCTCTACCACAACCAGAGTAGCATCCCAGCTCCTGACGCCTGTCTAGAGGCCACTGCCACTTAATGACAACCAGCCACTTAGTGAGGCTCGGTGGGTCCCAGAGCCTTCTGCCTGCACCCAGCAGGAAGCTGGAGAACTTTAATGTGGCAAGGGGAGGTTCAGCATTTGCCTCTTTGTACAGAGGGACACAGGGAGAAACAGAAAATATTTCCTCACCACGTTTAATAAAACAATTTCTCCTTGACACACAACACGTAACTTTTCCTTTGAGAGGATTTGCAGAATTGCACGGTTTTCCAGTAGCTCTCGAGGATGTGAGATTTTCCAGTGGCCGACGAGGACACCACACTTTCCAGTAGCTGTCGGGAAGCAGTTGTCTGTCCTCCTGGGGAGGCAGAGACACAATCTGCAGTCTGATATTTCACCTTTGTGTGTGTGTTCTGAGCAAGGTCTACATTTCTTAAGGGAAATAAAATGGAATCAGACACTTTTGTAAAGACTGAAGGAATCCTCCCATATTCTGCACTTTTTTTCTCTGCTAATTAGACACAGCCCCAATTCATTACATATGAATGCATTTAAAGATTTTTGATTTATATCTGCTTTTTGTTTCAGCCAATCATCTATGGATAAAATCTACTGCAGAGAAACCCGGCAGGCCAGAAACCTTTTAATGCTAACGGTAGAGTGAGGGTCAGTTCACACCTTTTTCTGGGCTGCAGGACAAGGGCATTGTGTGGCTCATGTTGACTGCCACCATCTGCTCTTGGTGCTGCCACAGTTGTGTCACTACACATTCAGGCTTAAAAAGTGGTAAAGTCACTGGGTGACATTTACTACAAGCTAACTCAAGATTATGCAGGAAGAGGTCTTGATACTGGATACTGCTCCCTGATTCTTTTTATTTTCTTTTTGGAGATTTAGAGTTTTGCTAAGTCACTAAATTACCTAGGCTGGACCTGAATTTATGATCCTCCTGCCTCAGCCTCCAGGAGAGCTGGGATCACAAACCTACAAACCATGCTTGGCTGAAATTGTTTCTCTTGCATTTAATTTCTTTCTCTCTTTTGATTGTTAACCTACAGCTTAATGTTATGTGCTTCAGTTGTCTGCTAACTTGGTTTTAACCTGAAAATGAGTTGTGTGCCTTCAAAGGGAAGGGCTATCTCTATCCAAGCATCAGCTTGTTATTTCTTGCTGATATTTGAATGCCAGACACAGATACAGCTGAATTCTAAGTAATTCCTTCTTTCATCACTGCCAATATCGTCACTATCGCTATCACCATGACTGTCATTTGAAATTAAACGTCCATGGCCCGGCGTGGTGTGAAGTGGCTGACCAAAAAGTATGGAGAATGTTTAAATTTAACAAAATTATGGTAAAACCTTACTACATCTGTTAACACTCTCACAATCCCTCCCCAATTCTTCAAACACACTGGTCCCGTCACCCATGCCACTTTCTGCAGCAGCTCTGGAGTCCACTTTCCTGAGGGTCTTTACCAGGTGTGATAAATAAAATATGGGGAGGGCTGCTGCCCAGCGCCGTCCAACAGAAAGACAGGGTGGTGACAGCACTGCACGGTATCCTCTTCCACTTTAGTCACTGGATCTGGCATGAGTGACTTCTGGCCCCTCCCCAAAGTCAAAATGACCAAGGAAGGCAGCTGTTTTGATCCACTGAGGAAGTGGAGGCAGCCAGGATAGCACAGCTAAAGTCTCTCAGGAGAGAGCGTGCAAAGGAAAGGGGAGGATTTGACCATCCAGAGCTCACCGGTCCCTGGAGAGGGCCGCTGATTTACCTCCCGGTCCTGGGGCTGCCCCCGAACAAGCCTGCCAACTCCCCTTGTCCCAGGAATGACCGTGTCTAATGCTCTGTATTTTTCTGAAAGACTTTTTGTTCCATGTTTGTAATACATATTTGTATTCACTCTGGGAAATTCATACATACATACCTTGATTCTATCTCACCTCCTTTACCCCACATACCCTTCTCCCTTCTCCTGACCTACTTTCCCATCTCCAGAAAAGTCTGTTTTTATTTTTTCTCTTTAATTTACTTATACCCCAGGTTTCTCGTAAAAGAGGAGCCACGCGATATTTAACCTCGTGGGTCTGAGTTACTTCACCTGACGTTATGATCTCCAGATCTACCCATTTCCTTGCAAATGCTGTGAATTTATTCATGCTCATGTTAGAAAAAAAATGTCACTGGATCTCTACCACATT
Organism: Dolichotis patagonum; assembly: GCA_004027295.1. Lineage (NCBI taxonomy): Eukaryota > Metazoa > Chordata > Mammalia > Rodentia > Caviidae > Dolichotis > Dolichotis patagonum. Next base: position 11,249 of record PVJX010000727.1, read on the forward strand.
TGCTTTGCTAACAAACTTCTTTGCATCCCAACTCCATCTGGGTAGCTGCTTACAGGACTCTGACCCAGGAAACTGGAAATTCCCTTCCTCTGTCATCTGTGATGTCCTACTTCACAAGGAGACAGAAAGAAGTCGTTATTTCTTAACAGTGAAGTGCTACTTTCTGTGTGAGTATCTCCACCTGCCCCCACTCCCTGGAGGATTTCACAATCCTCTGTTAGTTTCCACCCCATCTGCTAGTGTGTGTGTGTATGTCCTAGGCATCTAGGTAAAACAGAAAGTCCCATTCTCTGTGCTACATGCTCTGCCCACCTGCTGCCCACATGACCCTCACATAGTGCGGATCAGGGGCCCCCAGTCCAAGGCCATGGACCAGTCCTGGTCAGCACCCTCTTAGGAACCAGACTACACAAGTAAGGGACATTCCAGCTGCCCCCGTCGCTACCTGAACTTCGCCTCCCGTTAGGTCAGCATTAGATTCTCATGGGAGTGTGGACCCTGCCGAGAATGGTGCAGTGAGGGGGATCTTGACCCCACATGGTTATGGACACCTCAGGTAAAAAGAGTAAGAGCAAAGTGCACAGAGTGATCTTCTTAGGGAGAAAGTGCATGGTAAATATAACGTGCTTGTATCACCCCCAAACCCCTCCCCATCCCAGTCCTTGAGAAAACTTATCTTCCATGAAATTGGCCACTGGTGCCAGGGAGGGGACACCTGACATCAATGACTGCTGTCACTTTCCCCAGTGTCCACATTGCACAGCAACATGGTGAAAGAAGAGAGAATGGTCACACCCGGCTGTGCCAGAGAGAGAGAGAGAGAGAGAGAGAGAGAGAAAGAGAAAGAGAGAAAGACTTTGTTGGATTCTTTAGAATATGAAAGTTCTTGCTCTCAGTCACAACAGAAATGTGTCAAGAGCTCTTCCTAATTCTTCTGTAATTCAGTGTCACTTTTGTTTTGAATCGCTCATCACTCAGGCTGCAGGGGACTTGATCTCAGAGACCTTGGACTCTCTTTACACTGAGGTCTGAGGGTGCATGTGGAAGACTCGGGGTCCAGGCGCGCAGCTGGAGCACTGGGGAGACTACCTCTGTCCACCGCTGTCACAGCCATCCTGCAGATGCCCTCACAGGTGGCCTTATCTTGGCTGTCTCCCTGCAGGCAAGGCTCCTCTGTCTCAGGCCACTGTCAGATGGTGGAATCTTCCTCGTGCCTCCTGACAGGACTTGGACATCTTGTCAGGGGTCCCCCAAAGCCCATTTCCTTTGATCTTTTTCAGAGTTATTATCTTATCTTGGCTTTGCTGCCTCCTTGGGGTTCCTACTAAGAGTCAGGGGAGAGACTCCCACCTTCCACCCTCTCTAAGCCCAAGCCCACCGCTTATCTTTCTAACAGCTTGGAGGATCTTCATAACAATGGAGAAGGAGATCAGGAGAGAGGAGAGAGAAGTCACTGTCTTTAGCTCCATTGCCTAGAGACGGGATTCCAGTCACCTGCATTGCCCTAAGCTATTAGAACCTCAGTGCTCAGAGCCTGGGGGGCAGCAGGGCTGCTTCCCTTTCCATATCCTAAAATCCACCCCCTACCCAGAGGCCAGTGCCCAGGGCATTTGTCTGCACAATTACAGGCCTGAGAAGCAGGAGCCATAGAAGGAGGACAAGATAGGTTGACTAGAGAGACATAAATCTCAGTGGATATCTGGAATGCCTTACAACACCACACAGCTATGACAACCTGAGACTCACAGAGGGACACATGCCTTTTTATGGTGTCCCATGGATGACTAGTAGGTGGACATTACTCCCTATCTTGAAGAGACACAGCCTATGTCTCTTTTGTTGTTCTTGCCTATTGCTCTGTGCCTATTGCTCTAAGCTATTAGAACCTCAGCTATTAGAACCATGTTTGCATTACTACAAAATTACTACATAAATACTCTCATAGCCTTACCAGCATTTATTATGAGTTATGAGCAGGTGACTGGAATCCAGTCTCTAGGCAAAAAATTACTACATAAATATTTGATAAATGGATGATTTTCAGATCCCTTAAAAAATAAAAAATGTTAGACCCTACTCCATAAAAGATCCAATCGAAAAAGTGGCAACTGAAATGAACAGACCCTTCTTAGAAAGAGTACAAATAGCCAATAAATACATGAAGAGATGCTTTTTAGCCTCACTGGCCATTAGAGAAATGGCAATTTAAACAATGCTGAGATTCCGTCTTACTCCAGAAAGAATGGCTGTCAACAAAAACTCATAATAATGCTGGTAAGGCTATGAAAGGAAAAAAAAAATAAATGCTTCTACATTGTTGGTAGGAGTGTAAACTAGTACAACCAATATGGATGTCAGTGTTGAGTTTTCTCAAAAAACTAAAATGAGATATTCCATTTGACCTAGGCATTCCCCTGGTAGGTGTCTTCCTGGAAGAGGTGACGATGTCACATTGTAGTGATCCATGCATGCCCTGGTATGCAACAGCACTGCTTCCAACAGCTAAATCTCAGACGCAGCCCGTATGTCCATCCACAGATGAATGGAGGAAGAAAATGTATTTATATGCCATGGAGTACTACTCTTCCACAAAGAAGAATGAAATTGAGTCATTTGTAAGAAAATGGATGCACCTTGAGACCACAATGTTAAGTGAAATAAATCAAACCCACAGGCTTAAATATTGCATAGTTTCTCTTATGTGAGAAACCCAAAATATAAATAAAGAGTAAAATTAAGAATGCATGCTAGGAAGAAGAGGCACAGATCTTTTGCAAAACTCAGAGGTGGGAGAGCGGAGAAAGAGAGGAAGGAGGTGTAAACAGAAATAAGAGGCATTATGCCCACATACCAATCCACACAAGGATGCGATCGTTGTGGAATGCAGACATTGGCTCATAAAAATTTTTAAAAATTAAATAATTGAGTTTATTCTTTGCTGCTTAAAAACAACAACAAAAAACCCAGCACCAACAAAACGCTGTCTTTGCGTGGCTTCCTGCAGATGCCTCTGGGCGCTGACAGGAAGCGTGGACGTTCGTCGCTCTTGTCACCACCCCTGCGAGATGAAGACGCTGAACGCTCCTGTGCGTCCCGCGATGCTGGTGTGCGGGTTGGGGCATCAATCTGTTTGCTCGGGCTGGAGCCGGCGCCGTACACGCGTCGTACACTAGTGAAGATTTGCTGATTAAGTCACCCAAGCCGAAAACAGTTACAGTAATTCCAGCCTCCAGTCGGATTCCGATGTCAAGGCAAATCACGGGTGGACGCTGAGGTCATTTAAGCAGGGAAGTAAACAGTGCAGGAGAGCTGTCTGCTTTCTGCAGCGGTTTATTGCTGCAAGCTCGCGTTCATTCATCTCTGTGTCTGGCGAATCGCACATCAAAATGCCATTAACTAACGCTGTGGAGTCGGCTTTCTTCTTTTGCGCAACGGACCATAATATGTCCTAATAGACTGCGTTAATACATCGATGGAAATTTATAGCCTCTGAAGACCGGCCTCGCAGTCCTTTCGTACTTTTCTTTGGTTTCAAGAGAGCCAGGTGCAGTGCAGGGATGGAAAATACAATTTCTAGATGTGGAACCAAAAGAGATCCCAGCCCAGCACGGCAGCTCTGTCACCCTGAAAGGTGACTGTGAATGGCGAGGAAGTCTCCACAGGGCCCCCACATGCTATGCAAAATCAGTGTGTGTGTCGGGGGGTGGTGCTCAGAGCTCCTTTTAAAACCTGCTGTTGGGGGCCTTGGACAATCCGGTGAAATAATTCTGAACATTTTTTTTCCTGCATAGTACTCACTACCCCACAAGTACACATAAATATGTGTGAAACAAATACATAAACAAATAATGTTCAGAATCCACAAGTTTTAAAGTAAGAGGTTTCTCTCTGGTTTCCATGGCTTTATAAACCAAAAATACAGTTCTGTGGTCTTCTATTTCCTTTCCTGTGTGTGGCAATGGGATTGAGCTCAGGATCTTCACACGACATCTCGATCTTGCTTTTTTTATTTCCAGACAGGGTCTTAAGTCACTCAGTTGCCTAGGCTGGGCTCTAACTCGTGATTCTCCTGCCTCAGCCTCCCAGAATTCTGGAAATTTTGGCATGCACTACCACACTCAGCTTGGTCTTTTTCTTAACAATTTACTCAATGACGTCTTACCTACAAATGAAAGAAACTAATCTGAGACAGCTTTGAAGACAGCTGGCTCTAGCAGGACCTGCTGTAAGTTTAAGAGTAGCCCAAACTACACAGTGAGACCACGTCTCAAAGCATGATAAATCATAAAAGAAAGCAAGAAAGGAGAGAGAGAGAGAGAGAGAGAGAGAGAGAGAGAAATTAAGGGAGGAATTCAGACATCCAGTGCTAAAGATTTGCTGGGAAATATTAGAGGATAAATTTGCAATCATTTCTGGAACTGTTTGTTGTTAGCATTATTTCCTTTACCAATTTCTTTCTTTCTGGGCAGTGCTGTCGCTCCACAAGAGGGGAAGAGGGGACAGCATCTCCTCACGTGAAGCATTGTCCTGGGATGAGACCGAACATGCAAGTCAGCTAACATCAACTTTGCCACATGACAGACTTTCTGTCAGTGTGGGTGATTTCATTAACAGCTGTAAAACTGTCAACATAAAGTAACTAAGGTAGGAGTGACATTGAGGAGGGCACCTTCGGTAGAGTCACAGGACATCGGGGAAGAGAACCCTCGAAGTAGGGCATCTCTCATGTCCAGCAAGCCCAAGCCTCCTACTGGGTGTAGCTTGGGGATCACCGAGGGCAGACAGGATCTATTCTTGACATCCTGTTTCTTGGTACAGTAACTCCACCTGGTCCTTTTAAAGTGAATCACTTATATTTTTAAGAGTAGTTTTAAATTTACCAGAAACTTGGGCAGGAGGGACAGAGGTCCACATCCCTCTTCTCTGGATTCGCTTTAGCACAGTGCGCAGAACCAGGACTGAGTTACCATCATCAACTCGAGTCCACAGTCTACAGGGGGCTCGTTCTTCATGTAATACATTCTATGGGCTTTGAAAAATGCCAAATGTCAGGTATCCATGGTTATGACACACAGAGTAGCGTCACTGCCCTGAAAGCTCCCTGCATGGCACCTTGTCACCCAGCATTCTAGGAACTGACACAGGTGAACTCAGTACTTCCATCCGTAGGAATATTTGTGGCAGCTTTACCCATCATTGCTCAGAGCTCAAAGCAGGGAAGATGTCCTCAGAGAGAAGAATTAATACACAAGCGACAGCCTTACTGCGGAATATTGCTCAGTGATAAAAAGAAACAAACTGTCAAGCCATGAAAAGGAGGAAATATATGCATTATTAAATTAATGCAGTATTGAAAGCATCTTTTAGTGAAAGAAGCTAGTCCAAAAGGACTATCTACCATGTAAATCCAACCACAGGACATTCTGAAAAAGTAAGAAATGCAGACCAAAGAGAGACACAAACCCAGGAAGACCACAAGTTTTAGTCTAGCCCCAGCAACTTAACAATTTAGGGAGACCATGTTTTAAAATTTAAAAAATGAAAAAGCGTGGGAGGCCTAGCTCAGTATGTGAGTCCAGCATTTGGTCCTCAGTACTGCAGAAGTCCATCAATGACCAGGAAGTGGTCAGGAGGGTGTGGGAGAAAGGAAAGGGTGCACAGAGCACAGATGAGCTTTAAGACAGTGAAATGATGGCACCACGATGGTAGAATAGCTCACTGTCAGAATCCATACAATGCACAATTCCAAGAGTGGCCAAATGGTTCAATTTCCATTCCTTAACCTAAATCAGATCCCCAAGGATGCACACTGTCCATTTTGATAGGCCAAGTGGAACCTCTCTCTATTTTCTGTGTAAGTTTTCCATAGGCCTAAAAGCGCTCAGAAAAATGGAAAATATTTAGAAAATGAATATGTAAATCTAATTTAAATGCACTGTTTTAGGAGATTGCAAAAATGTGTTTTATATGGGGTTTTGTGCTGAATGATGTGTAGTATATTCTACAATTTGTATGTATTTATGAAGGTTTTTTTTTTTCAGTGCTGGGAATCAAGGCCCTCATGCACAATGAGGTAAAAGAATATGCATTTTTTGATGTACATATGCTTCTGTATATGTCAAAGATCTACCAAGGATGGACAACAAACTGTCACATTTCACATGACAGGGGCAGGATCTAGTTTACTGTTATTGTACGCTATTCTGTATCTTCTTGAATTTTGTAACGTATGAACTTATTACCTATTCGAAATCATAAAATAAATAGATGTAATTAGCCAAGAATGTACAAGACACACATAAAGAGAAAATGGCAATAAAATGATATGAACTAATAAAATATAATGACAATAAAAAGGCAGAACTAAACAATCAGATCTGCTAGACAATTTAGAAAGTTAGTGTAATAAAAACAGAAATGTAAGATCATCTAAGAAATTATATAAGAAAACAGCTCTGAAATATAATGATGGTTTAAGTACACAGAAAATGGAAAAATTTATTTTGATATACATCATACACACACTGTATATTACATGTCATATATATATATATGTAGATCAATAAAACCAGGAGAGCTTATGTGTAGTGTGTATATACATAATATGCTTCACATATGTTATTAACTATGAAATTAGTCAGAAGAGTTAGAGCAAAATATGTGAAGGAAAGAATTTTATAAAGAGATTGTTGCACATATATTTGGGAAATACTGCCTCGAAAAACTTCACATGCAAAGATCTATAAGAATTCATATATTTTCATGAAGGATTATGTGTTTTGGGGGGAAAGCTGAGACAAGGTCTTCTATGTAATTCAGGTTGGCCTTGAACCGTCCATGCAATGCAAGCTGGTCTCAGACTTGCAGCGATCATCCTGCCTCAGCACTCCAGAGTGCCGTCAAACAGACTTGTGTTAACCTGCCTGGTTGGAGTGCACACATCCTACGAGGTAAAGGATATATCCAAGCATACGGCAACCTCAGATTTTTAGCTATAGAAATGGGGAAGAAATAAGTTAGCATAGATTTATGTGATTTTTTTAACCTTAGGAAATATTTAGCAAGACCTTATCAGCATAAATTTTGTCACAATAAGAAAATGAAACTTCATTGGCCCATAATATCCTTAATGACAGGGCTTACTGCTTGCATTCAAGGGTAGAACTATCTAAGTTTGCAGAAAAAGACTCATGCGCAGGAACAACGCTTGCTTTGATTTTGTGACAAACTCTGTGTTTTGTTGGTGACCTGTGACAGAATTAAAAGATATGATCTGTGTGAGGAGCTGGGTATGTTGGGGGTAGCCGGGAGTAGAAGAAGAATTTTAGCACTTTCAGGTGTGATCACAAATACTGCTGCCGGTTACCATCCAACAGAAAAGTGGGCTTGTAAAAACACGGTGATGTGTTCTTCTCTGCCTCAGTCACTAATGACTCCTCCTCCAAGTCAAAATGACCTTGAAGGGGAAACGTTTTGAATCAATTCAGGACATGGAGGCAGCCAGAACAGTGCAACTAAAGACCCTCGGGAGAGAGGACCCCAGAGCTGCTGCAGGAAGCGGCCAGGACAATGGGATGAGTGTACGTGAGTGTCTGGGAGACTTTGTCCCTACTTAGAGCCAGCGGATCTTGGAGAATCTGCCTATGCAGCGTGTTGAGGGGCAGAGACAGGCATGACATATTCTCAGTACTCCCTAAATCTTAATAAATATTACCAACAACCAAGGAAGACTTTTTTTTGTTTTTGTTATCACCCAAGACCTTTGCACTGAGCCACACTACCAGCCCTTTTTATTTTTTATTTTGAGACAGGGTTTCACTGAGTCACTCAGTTACCCAGGCTGGGCTTGAACTTTCAGTCCTCCAGCTTGAGCCCCCTAGAGTGCTAGAACTGCAGGCCTATTTCCACACGCCTGCATATTTCGGTTATTTTTATGAGACAGAATAGCTTCCCAAACTGCTGAAGAAGCGGAATAGCTTTTTTTCCTGGATAGTGGCTTTCTACATAGATGGTGCTGAATCATTCCTGTCCCTCACAGGCAGACTTAGGGCCCGGCATAGGGACAGTAAATAGCAAAGGGCAAAGGGAGGATCAAGAGTACCACGCTTGAGATATAAGTATTCAGGTTCTGCGTGAGGTTTTGTGGTGTTTTCCTAACCATTAAAATGTGAATCTCAGCACACTGGTTTTAGGCCATCTTTCATGGGCTGCTTAGACTGTGTTGCCTCAGTGTTATTTTTTCCATGTTGTATCCAAGCATGCCACAGAGGGGCCTCTCTGCAGATGCTGCTATAAACAGCAGCTGCTATAAATAGGTAACATTGTCACAGGGCCCTTTCGGAGCCCAGACAGGAAGAAGTGGCGTGAATGATCCCTTTGGACCAGTGTAGGGGTCGGGAATAACTCTGAGAAGCCATTGTGGGCCCCAGACTTACAGAAGGGTTTCTCCTTTTGTTTTATTTTGATTTGAGCTTTGAGACAAAGTTTACCGATGCTTTTTAGGTTGGTCTTGGACTCACTATGTAGCCCAACCTGCCCTGAAACTCACAATGATCCTCCTGCCTCAGCCTCCTAAGTTCTGGAACTATAGGCATGTGACATCACACTCAGCTCAATTTTTGGTTCAGTTGTGTGGCAAGTATTTTAAATCTCTGTGTCTGTTTCTTCCCATGTACATTAATTTCTGGCATTTTAAGGTGAGATACCCTGAAAAAGGCTCTTGACGTGGGATTTGGAGCTTGTCTATTTTTGAAATCCAATGGGCAAGTAACGGGAAATAACTCATATTTGGAATTCCTGTTGCAATACAGACGTGGCCCAGATGAGGCCTATGGGGCTCCTAAATTCCGTAGTCACACACCCAACCTCCCACACGGGGAAAGATACAGGCCAGCAGTGCCCGGACCAGAAATAGCTGGGGCCCACATTCCTTCCCAGGTTTAGGAGGAGCAGTTGCAGGGGCCAGAATCCATGGTGAGGTTGCCTAAGTGACATGGTACATTTTATTTCTGGGGAAAAAAAAATGTATAGGATTTGTTCACTTTTCCCCTAAGCAATGAAATTTTACTCCATACCAAAACAGTATGGCTCTTAAATGAAACAAGACAAGTGACCTCAAATCACACTACCCAGACATAATCAGTGTTAACAGCTTGGCTCTGTAAGATTTCAATCTTTTCCTACATCAATGAAATATTTAAAAACCAAAGAAAATCATCTACATAGAGTACATTGAGTGAGTTAATAATGGAGTTCTTCCTTTAATATATTGAAAGTAATCTTCAAACTCTTAATTCTCAGCCATAATATTTTTGGGGGGCAGTGCTGGGGGGTTGAGCTCAGAGATTTTGGACTCAGATACCTCCCATGAACCACATTTTAGCTTTTCTAAATTTTGAGGCAGGGTCTTGCACAGGCTGGCCTTGGAGCTGGTATCCTCCTGCCTCAGCCTCCAAGGTGTTGGGATTATAGAGCAAGTTTTTTTTTTTCTTATCTCGTACTGGTGCCCGCTGACAATCCATGGTGATGTTTTAGTCTGTTAAATAGTTCTATGACCACTATGTTTGTAGCTAAATGGTTGTACAGTATATGTGACTCTTTCCTTGGTACAAATTTCAGTGTCAGATGAAAGTGCACGTATGATATAAATGTCCAGGCATACTTCCCCCAAACGTGCTCAACACTGTTTCTGAAAGAGACAAGCTGATCAACACAGTGTAAGTATCCAAGTCCTCAAACACAGATTATCAGATTATTTCAAACCTTTTAATCTCTTTTCTCTCTTTTTCTCTTTCCCTTTCTCTCTCCTTCACCCTCTCCCTCCTCACCTGTCTGCCCATCTGTCTGTCTGTCTCTCTTTGAGACAGGGTTTCACCATGTAGTCAAGGCTTCCCTTGAACTCATTATGTAGTCCAGGCTGGCCTCGAACTCATAGTGATCTTCCTGCCTCAACTGCCCAAGTGCAGGGGTCATGGGTACCATTAAACCTGGCAATCTTTATCTGTTTCATAGATCACTTAGGCTGTCCTCTTGCCAACAAATTTAACTTTTAAAAGTATTCCTCTCCACTTGACAGATGCATCAAAGAAAATTCAGGGAACTTGAGAGTAATCCAAGGGTGCATAGATAACCAACATGGAAAACTTTGGAATCAGTTTCCGGGACTAGAGGCTGTATCTGGCAGGGCCAGTGCTAGACAGGAGAAATTCAAACTCAGGGTGGGACGGTCCCTGGCCTAGCTGAGGTCTGTGAGGGGAGGCGGAGTCAGGGTCTGAGGGATGCCTGGAATGTAGAAGGACGCTTCCGTGGGCGAGGAGGAGGAGCTGCACAGTTGCGGCTGAGCCAAGGGAACAGGTGAAGCCAATCTAGAGAGATGGCAAGGAGGCTAGAGGGAGCCAGGAGGAAGGTGAGGGGGATGGGCCCAGGTAACATCTTCTCCAGCCCTGCAGGTCCTCAAGCTCCAAAGAGAGAAACATGAGGACCCTCCGATGTGAGTGCTATGCAGCACACGCAGGGCGCACTTGGGCCTTGGTTGCTAAACTGCAGAGAGGGACAGCAGGCAGGAAGTAGAATCTTTATAAGCACCCTGAGCCTGAGCAAGAGGAGGGCATGGAGACTGTGTAGGGGAATAGCCTGGGTACAATATAAGGGAGGAAAAGAGACTTATTTTCCTCTTTTTGCTTTTGTTGCTTTTGCTATTTTCTGCTGCTTGAAGTGTTGCCCCAGGGCCATGCCACCCTTCCTGGGAGCCAACTGAATATGGACTGAAACCTCCACAAACTGTGAGCTAAATAAACCTTTCCTTAATTTGGGGGATTGGGTATTCAGTCTCAACAACCAGAGAAGAGTAATCAAGACATTCCCTGATGTAAAAGAAACAGCACCCTTTTCTGTCTAAAGTATAATGTCCCCTTATGAGCCATGAAAGACATGATCCTTTCTCCTCTTAGATATTTGTTTCATCTTTCTCTTAGGGAAATTTTCAGAGAGCTAGAAAGAGAAACTTAATGTCTTGAGGGAGAAAGCTTAACCACTTGCTCAAAAATGTACTGAAATATTTAGTACATGCCTTGAATGTGCTCTGGCCCTCTAGAGTTATTTCTCTCAAGTGGGAGGATCATAGCTGGATGATTTTATGTAATGGTCATCACCACTGTGCCCTTGAACAGGGGCCCATATTGGATGCATGGGAGAGGTCTCTTCCCTCCTAGGAAAGAACTTGGAGTGGCTTGTGCTCCTGTAGAATCTGCATATGGGTGGGGACATTCACATCTCGTTCCCTCAGCACTGAACCCATTCCAGCAGTGACTTCTGGTCATTGTGCGTTTGTTACTTGGTTGCATGAAGGGAGGGAGCAGCTGCTAGCTTCAAGATGCATTAGTCTCCTCCACCCATCATCTACTGGAAGTATGTATCCCTCTGCCCTGCAAGTTGCATGTCACCTAAGGAAAGGCCTCACAGCCCCTGTGTCCACCCGAATGGTAGCCTGACTGGTCTAAAGCCCTTGATCTGCTCCAAAGTAGAGAAGGGGAAGGTTGGGTTTCACGGTGCCCTTATTTCTCAGACCCCTGAAGAGAGGAGTGTAAAGAATCCTGAAAAGGTCAGATTGACAGTTTTAGGGTGGGCGTACTTAGTTCCATTTGTGTTAGGGTAGAAAATGGCAGGTAAAGGAAGACACAGACGTTCACAGCCTCCCTGTGACCACCTAAGAACGGGTGGTGGAGGGCTGGAACCAGGAGGGACACAGTGACCTTGGCAGCCATGGCAGTGGAGAGGTTGGCAGTGACAGAGTCTCTAAGGAACACAGAGGGCAGGCTCACGGGGCCACCGGAGATTCTTTGACACCAAGAACACTGGCACCAGGGCGCAGGGCAATAATTCCTCGAGCACACAAAAGCCGATGAGATATGAGTGTGGGTGTGTGGAAGGGCGCATCTCAGGTTTCGGGTGATGAGAACTCACCTATGACTCTTCCCTGGAGCAATGAAGGGACTATTATCTTTGGAGCCTACCACTCTGTTAATTAAAAAACTGATTAATACGTGTTTATGGTGCATGATGATTAGATTCGTCCTGGGCACTGGTACATGTATGTGACACATCCTAATTCTTCTTCTGCCCTCTCTGCCCACTTGTTCCATCTCTTGGTCCCTTTCCTGCTCACAAAAATTCTAACTCCTTGTTTCCTATTATCTGTCTTTTATTTTGCACTTTAATTTATCTATACTTTGGCTTTCTCATATGAAAGAAGTCAAGTGATGTTTTAGCTTGTGCATCTAATTATTTCACTTAACAGTATGGACTGGTTGTGAATCCGTTTTCTTACAAATGCCTCAAATTTTATTCTTCTTTATGGTAAGCCTAGTATGTCTCAACTTGCCCCACATGGCATTATACCTAAAGACAGACTCGGGTCATATTTGCCAGTAGGGTTTGTGTACATAGATGGAAGAAGTCAACAGGTGATCAAAATATTGACAAGTAAAACATTTGCTGCATTAACAGCTAATGCAGCTTTCAGAGTCCCCTGAGTGTTGCTGTATGGAGTGAAGATAATTTTTTAAAAAATAAATTGATTACAAATAAGAATCATAGATAATACTGGAATATTGCTTTCTAAGGGACTAGATTATATTCTTATTCCGATCTTTTCTTCCATTAATTTAGAAGTTAAGCACCTTGGACTGCTTTTTTTGCTGATTCCACTGAAAGCTGAAAAATGCATATATGACTTCAAAGTCCAAGTTTCATCAAGAATGTTCTCCTCAAGAACAGGTCACTCATGGCTCACATTTTTTTAAAATTTAACTTAATTAAATTTTAAGAGGATAAAACCAAGGAAAATAAAACCAATCAAAATAAACCAGTGTAAGTGATATGAGACTTCAAAACAATATGAAATCAACAATAGTTACCATAATGCATCTTGTTGTTTTCAAAATAGCTGCAGATACCTTCAGACATAGTAAAAATCAAACAGAACTGAACAGAATAGAAAATAAAAACAAAGCAATGAATGCAATAAAGGTCTTCAAAACAAGATAATAGTAAATCGAAAATGGCTACCATAATATATCTTGCTATCTTTGAAATAGCTGCCCATGCCATTGGATATAATAAAATCAAACAAAACAAAATAAAACCAAATCCAATGAAACAATGAAAATGACACAGGACTTTAAAACAAGATAACAGGGTATTAACAATGGCTACCACCTTCAGAAGGAGATTCCCCATAGATGCCACACTGTGTACCGCTATCCTCTGAATAGATGATCAAACCATCAGCTTTAGACCTGCAAAACAGTGAAACTAAACTCTACAAGGATTAAGTTGTATTTTACTTCAACAGCTATCATCACAGCCTGTGTTTCTCTGGATCAGCTGGTTGCTTACAGGGTGACGGAGGCAGTGGGGGAGGGTGGCGGGATAGGCTCTTCTTGCTTGTCAGATTGCATGCTAGAAGGGGCTTCGGTCTGGCTATCCCCTGGCTAATGTGGCCCATGCATGGCACTGGTTTGCGGGAAGAGCTTACTTCTTGGTGAGGCCTTATTCTCTGCCCCTGAAGTCTGCAAATGTTGCTGACTCATGGGGAAAGGTTTGGGTCTGGCTCCATGGCTCACATTATACAATAGATTTTTTTCTATCTCAGCTGCAGAGATGGTTATTATTATTTTGACATGTGTACCATCATTCACCTTTCTTCTGACTTCATTACATTTTTCTGATGATTCGCTATTGACAAACTCTCTTGGTTTTGTCCAAACATAGTTGTGTGCAGCCCTTCCCTGAAAAGTATTTCCTTAGCAATTGTAGGCTCGCATTTGTTCTGTTTGGACTCACAGGAGACAAATATCCATTTGCATTCCTCCTCCACAGATCCAGCTGAGAAGTCGGCCATCAGTCTAATTCTGCCCTCTTCGGGGAAAGCAGCTTCCTCTCCTACTTTGTGTCTCTGTGTATCTACTAGTTGTTTTTGTGTTCAAACTTTCTCCTTGGTTTTCCTGGTTCACTACCACAGCTGTAAGCATAGAGATGAGTCCTGAGTTACAGGGTGTCATTTTACAATCTCTCAACATGATGATGGTGGGAAACGATGTGCACTTGGTAGGAACCTGCCTAGGATTTTCCTTTAGCTGGCAACCTGGAGTGGTTCTCCCAGTCAGTGTGCAGTCAAAAAAGGAAGTGATGGTGATTCTACAAGGGACTCTCCTGCCAGTGACTTTTGGACATTATAATACGTGTCTTCTGCATCCCATGGTGCATGCAAAATTCCCATCTCACATTTCTGTGTGTGGTCAGAAGGAACTTACTCCTCCCCAAGTGCTGGCCAGTCCTTGCTTCTGTGAGACAATTTTTCATAACATTAGGTTGTGTGAGTGCTCTGATCATACTGAAGGCTGGCTGTGTTACACATGATGCTGGTAGAGGATGCATATTAAATACATTTTCAATTTACAATATTTTCAATTTATGATGGATCTACTGGGACATAATCTAATCATGAGCCAAAGGGCATCATCAATTTTATTTTATTTGCCCTGTGGTGGGTTTTGGGACTTTATGTTTTCTTTCCTTTGATATGAAAATTTCTTGGTTGTTATCTTAAAATATAATCTAAAATTATTGCCTCTGCTCTATGTAATTTCTATTGTTTCTTTTGAAATCCAGGTAAGTATATGATAAGGTTTCTCATGGTCTTTTGAAGTTATTAAGCCCCACACTATTTTCTGCCTCTGTTTTTCTGTGGTATATTTCATGTAATTTCTCCCAAACAATCTTCTGATTCACTGATCATACTTTAGCTGTTTCAAAGCAACCACTGTATTTATAAATTTATTTATTATATTTTTCTATTTCTGATGCTGTGTTTCTTTCTTATGTGCTGACCCTTTTTCTTTTAAACAGATCTCCTTTCCAGAGGTCATTTCAAACTTATTATAGTTCTGTGCATCATGAGAAAAAGTTGTTTTTTTTTTAAACAACTGATTACTCTCATATATGGAGTGTTTATTGAGCTGTTTGTTTCTCTGTTATTTCTTTATAATGGTCCTCTTTTTCTCTGGTTGTTATTGTTTTGTGTTGTTGGGATTGCTTATTTTCTTTGGAATATTGTTATGGGAATTCTTTCAGGACCAAAAGGAACTGCATATATTTTTTTCTATCAGATACTATGGACTATTTTAAACTAAATTCATGGCTTGAGCTTTTCAAATTGTAAGTGTATGTAACGGCAACACTCTTCCCATGTGCTACCAAGTACCAAGTGAGAACTTCCTTGCACATACATGGAAGAGGGTGGCGTAGGTTTACTTTGGTTTACCCTTACCATGAATTTATGGCTCTTCTGCGTCTTGTTTTATAGAGCACAAGTTTCTATTAGTGTACATGTGCTGGTAGGGACTTCAGAATAGCTATTCTCATATTACTCCACAAGGCCTTAACATTTTAAACTCAAATCACTGCTTTGGTAAATTTTCCAAGGGCAAAAGGAAATTCAAAAAACATTTGGCTTCTGTTTCTGGGATTATGACATGGTCTCTTGATAGATTTTGGCTTTACAATTTTTTACTGTTCTGTACATTCTTAATGTTTTTAGGGAAAAAATCTTTTTTTTATCTGGAATTTCTACATGTTCATAGTAGGAGTGTAGATTTTAATAACTGGACATAATATTTGACTAGAAAAGTATAGTTACATTTTTATGGTGTGCTCCAGTTTATCCAGAGGCTCTAGAAGCAAGTGATTTAACTCATTAGCCCAATGAGACTCATATTTATTCCAGAAATAGGTTACATATTTTTATAAAGCTATATGATATTTTACTTGCAATCTTCCTGAGTCCTGTGAAATGCCAGTGACCACCAAGAGGCGTGACGGATACAGATGTGTGTAAGTGATTAGGTCTTGGTTGCATCTTGTATTTTAATACCAAGTCTCTGATTCTCCATGGTCTTAGGTGTAGTAGTTTTGTGATGTCATGAGGTGGTGGCTTGGGGTGAAGGTTTTTCCCTGCCCACATAGAAGAGAGAGGGTAGATCCCAGGCTTCACCTGAAGATACCTTCCTTTGTCTAGCAGTGCTTGGTCAGGTTCTGTGCAGCACCGGAAACATTAGATATGAGAAACCACACATATGCTTTGGAGTCCTGGATTTCTAGACATGTTTAAGTATAGTATAGATACTTATAAGATAGAGAATGAAGAGGGAAATACAGCTGAGTTTTTGTGTTTCTCTTTTATGGGCTTCAGCAAAGTTAAACTCTGGAATAACGTTGCTGAAGATGTTTTCTAGAGTCCCTTTGGTTGGCTTCCTTGGTATTCTACAAAAGCAGTGCTTTGCAAAAATGAGACTCAGGGATTTAATAAGACTTTTTGTTTCTTCATTGCTGAGCCTTTGATTTCACAATGCACTCAGTAATTTTTCTACAGGTTGTGGTGTCTTATGTAGGTGTCATGCTGTTGAACAGGTCTTATTTTATTTTTGAACTGTGAGACACTGATGCCAATGCTTGCACATTTAGGAAGAGTCTGTGGGCTTTGTGCCTATAGGAGATGACTCGGGAAGGTAAATGGCTTTTCCTTATGATCTCTCTCCTTTTCTTTAACTTTCCAAGGTCACTCTCCAAACTCAGGTCCTCATGGCTGCTGACCTAGGTAGGAAGCATGAGCATCACGTGGGGCAGCTCTGTCTTAAATCCCTAATCTCAATGCCTCTTCCATGCTACCTGCCACCCATGCGCTCTTTAAAACATTGCTTGGGACAATTGACAAGTACTCTTTGCACAGAGAACAAACTTCTTAGCTTAGCAGTGGATGCTTCCCATATCCTGGGCCTAACAGACCTTTTGTGCTTTGCACGCTAATTCATGTGCACTGACACAGTGCAACAGAAGCCCAACCTCTCCTCTCTCATTGCACGGATCCAGTTCCTTTATCCAGCATGGAGTAGTCAGGTTTGCATGAGTGAATCCTGCCATAGCCCAGAACCATCTGCATGTGTGCACACCCATAAAACACAGCCTTCCCCTCAACTTCGGTTTTCCAAATGGATTTGGCCCCATCTTTGTGACAGACTTTCTATTCTGAGCTGTGATCCTAACCCTCTAGTTTCTAATCTAGGAGTCTTGAGAGAGATCCTTGTGTGAGAGAGGCAGAGTAAAAGTATGCCATGATTTTGCCAAGCACAATATCGCACCAAGTCAATCCAGTGAGTGTTAGCCCATCTAGGAAGTTTAGTCTGCGATGCCTAAGTATTCTCATGTATCTCTACATGAGATGTGCTATAATCCGAGGTATTAACATCATTCTCATTTGTCAAGACCAGGAAGCTGATATTTATAGGTTTTATAGCCTCAAAGTGCTGTGAAGAGGAGACAGAAATCGACTTTGGGATCCACGGATATACCACAACCCACTTTCTAATCTCTTCTGTAGTTGGCAAAGTATAGATCAGAGAGTGGGTGCATGATACCTTCTTCACGGGTGCCCCAGGGGTACCCTAGCCTGTCAGATCACATAGATAGTTGGACTCAAGGTAGCTGGAACAAGCTTATCCAGAAGTCAGCAGATAGAACGAGCCTTTGATACAGTTAGGGTAGCTATCACAGAAGCAGGAAAGTCTCTTTGCTTGAATCAAGTAACTGACAGAGTTTGGACCATACATGATTGGAAGACTTTCATTTTATGGACGAAATGAATGCTGTGGAAACACATTGTAAAATGACAAATTCAGCAGTCACCATAAAATAGCATGTGTTTTTTGATGTATGTCATAAATACCCCCGGTGGTATTTCTCTGATCACTTAAAAATTTGTTCTATGAATGCAGTAAAAACCTTTGATCTGTGGAGGAGAAATGCTTCCTAAATGTGTGACAGATCCCAGGGGCTGAAGCATTTTTGTATTTTTTTTCAGATAACTATAAACATGCAGACATTCCATTAAAATAAGTAACACACATCTAACTATGCTTTTATGTTTACCTCCAAGACAAAGAATGAAGCATTTTTAATGACACCAGAGTTTTCAAGATCCTATCCAATTTCTAAATAAAAGATATGCTCTGGCTAGATATCTTACTGGAGAAACAGGTACAGAATTAAAAGACCCAAAGATAACAATGAGATGTGAAAGTCCAGTCACCAAACCAATTCTCAACAGGCTGACTTAGTAACCCTGACAGGAGAAAGTAGAATAGTGTAAGACTTTGAACAGGAGGAGCACATTGCCCTCCCTCCCGATTTGCCTGGTTTGTCTTCTGCTATTTATCTTGTCCTGTGATTTCTAAATGGCACTTCCCTTCCTCAGCGTGGTCTGGAGAGAGAGAAGCAGACAGTCTCCATTCATAGGGGTGAAAGTGGGCATGTGGATATGTGCAAAACTAACAGTTTGACATCCTTCTCCAGCTTGTGGTGATGTAGATGTTGAATACACTGAGTTTGGCCTTCAGTGCATTAGGACACAGCAAATTGCTGTAGTCTCTTTTCCTCCTCCACCTCCTCCTCTTTTTCCTCTAGGAATTTATCAATCTAAACACACATTGTCCCTCGGTTCCCCCAGTTACAGATCAGGGGACCATTATCAGCTTTTTCCCATCAGCCATTTTGGTGCCAATCTTGATTCTGCCACCCCACATCCCGCTCCAGTCCTGCTCCTCTTCTTCCCCAGGGAAAGGGACTAAAAATTCCTTTCAGAATTCTCCAGTCATCTGTAATCCCACCGACAGCCTGTGTTTGTGCCCTACTAGGCACCAGAGACAGGGCAGGCAGGAAAACAAAAAAGTCTCTGTCTGAGGAGTTGCATCTGGCAGAAGGCAAGTAGTGAAGGAAATAAATAGGAAGATGTGGAATTGTGAGGGTGAACAGTGAAGCAGGACAGACAGAGCAAGGGACTGGGCACAGTGGAGCTGTTGAAGGGGATGTGACTTCATTTTCGTATATTTAAATTTTGTGTGTGCATTGACCCCCAGAGCCTTTGCACTAAGCTGCATTCCTATCCCCTGGTGGATTTTATTTTGAGACAGGGTCTCGCAAAGTCACTAAGTTACCTGGGCTGGGCTAGAATTTGCTCAGACCCTTCTGCCTCAGCCTCCCAACTGCTGGGATGACAGGTATACACCACCACGCCTGGTGAGAAACATCTTCCAATGGATTGCATGCGTTGCTCTTACCACAATGTATACTTTTTCAAGATGTAGGTGCTTTTTCATTTACCGTAACCCCTTTCTCACCTGAAATGTTCAGACTCTGTGTGTGGCCTTTAGGTCTCTTCTGTGTCACATACTGCTGGCAGCCAAGTGCTCGGCAAATTTCCTATGCTCCTCTTCTTGTAAGGGAAGAACACTATTCGTATTCTATGTTAAATTATTAAAGTAATCTGCCAAGAGAAATCCAGCAAACCGCTATCTAAACAAAGATAGAGAAAAGATTTTTCATGGCACTCCTTATTTCTCCACAAAGATTTTTATTAAAAAGTGTTTATCAGCTGTTCACAATGGCACACAGCTCTAATCCCAGTGCTCTGGGAGGCTGAGACAGGAGGATCAAAGTTCCAACCCAGCCTGGGCCACTGAGTGATTGCAGACTGTGTCACACATCTACCCTGTGATCTGCCTGAAGACTGATTTCTTTAGGTATTTGGCAGGATTGTTTCTACATTTTTTCCTGCGCGGTAAAGGTAAAGAAATGATAACCCTATGATGGTAGATAGACCCACACTTAGTTTATGCAGTTTTTTTATATAGCATTTTTTTCTGTTTGAATCAAAATGATGGGAAAAAAATAGGCCTTTCTAAAAGCTAACATTTCCTGTTGTTGGCTTTTTGCCTTTTGCCTTTGATAAGAATGCTCGAAACAGACTTGTGACTTTTATAATTAATTTTAATTAAATTTGTAAGGGTGCTGTTGACCTTGCATGGCTTTGAGCCCACATGCAGTAGCGGTTCATGTTTCCTGAATTCTTTTATTAACCTTAGAGCTTGAATTATCATAGGGTGATTTAAATACTTTTCTCATAGTTTAGGATTTGGGGCTGATTTTTTGATATTTTTTTGAAACGTTGTTACCTTGCTGACGATGGATAGGACTAACTGCAGAAATAGTCCTTGAACATTTGTGTGTGATTCTATTATCATATTAACTTACTATTTTCTTTTTTGCAGGAAATTTTTTATGCCACTTAATTTTTTGGTGAGGTTAGTTTAGCTAAAAATAGACAAGCAAAGCCCAACATAGTGGTGTACGCCTGTGATCCCAGCACTTTAGGAGGCTGAAGCGGGAGGATCGTGTTTGGGTCCAGCTGGGACAATTTAGTGGCTGAGAAAGACCCCGTGTCAACATGAAAACTGGAAAAGAAAGACCAGGGATGTGGCTCAGGGCGATAGCTCTGGGTCTAATGTCCGGCACAGAAAATAAAAATACAAAAGTGGGCAATTTAACACTTAACCTCCCTCCCTGGCCTGGCTGGACTGTGTTAACCAGTGGTGGCTGCAGCATGACCAGTGAGTGGGGACTTGGGGGACCTCAGAGTCTGCAGTGTCCACTGCCAGCTCTGGAAGCCTGTAAGCTCACCTGCTGTGCCGACCTCTGACTCAGGCTGAGCAGAGACTTTTGAGTCGGTCTCCACCTACAATATCAGCAATCTCCTTATTTTCAACCATAATAGACATAGAGATGAAAACAATCAATGTCCTGCAGCAAATCTATATTATTTTTATATTATTATTATTATTATTATTATTATTATTTTATATTCACTTTGAATCCCTTTGGGCTAGTGGACCAGGGAGGGCCATATTGGCTTCTTGGTCTTCACTGAGGTTTGATTCTCTAGTGAGGTTCGAGTGTAATAACCTCCATCACCCACTGCTTGTTGATGACCTAGAAGCCTTTGGAATTGGGTGTGTGTGGCCAGAATCAGTAGCTGTTGGAACTGAAGGTCAAAACTCCATTCTGTGAGAATAAATCTTCTGGACTGGCATCCATGGAAGAAGTGTCAAATGTGACATCTGGTACCGTATTTCTCCCAATATAATACCTAACTGAAAAATAAGCCCTGGCATGATCTCTCAGGATGCTCATAATATAAGTCCTATCCGCCAAGCAAGCCCCAGTTAATGTGGCCAGCTAGCCAGATCCACCGTGTGCATCCTTTGCAACACAGGATGGATGCATTGAATTATAAAATGGTGGTTATATACAATCAAGCAGAAATAAATACTACTGACAGTGATACTTAAAATACATTCATATAAATTATAACGATGTATTTGTAAACACCCAGGAAGCTCCCTTTGCGTGAAAGGTAAACATCTACATTAACACATGAACTTGAGACTTACTGCCAAGTGATACACACAGCACACGGATAGCATGCACATTTAATAACATTGACACAGTTGTGTCTAATGTGAATTTCCATAATTCAGCACACCCTGTGTCATTCCAGTGTCCTATGAGTAGGCAGCATGGACTAGAAACACTTGTTTAAGGAAAGCTCTTCTGCTGGACAGGAGGGATAGGGGCCAATGGTTCCATAGGAAATGGACTCATCAGAGATTCAGGCTGGAATTCAGGATTGGGAGGGCTGTGATGAGATTCCAGAAGGTGATGTGACTGTATTAGAAAAAAAATGCAGATTTTTGTCCATGAATAGAAGAAGAAATGCAAATGTTTGTACAGGAAAAAAGAAGACATTCATGACAATAAGCCCTACTGTAGCTTTTGGAAAAAAATGAATTTAAGACTCAGTTTTATTTTTAGGAAAATGCAGCATGGATTTCTATATGACGTGGCTGTAATGATGACTTCTCAGACCACCTCTCCGAGGATGACCTGTCAGCCACCATCCCACAGTGGGGAATGAGACCAGCCTTTACAATACCACCTTGCACCCCAACTATACAGCGCATCTCATATATCAAAGGCCATTTTTTTCTCCCCAAATGGCTCAAAGAGCAACAAAAAACGTATGGGTTTGATTGTCTCGTATGCAAAGACAGGTTGGAATTTGTAACCTGTATAAATGCCATCATTAAAACTGTGTTTTTCCATGCATCCATGCTGTTACATTTTCCACTCATTACTGACATTCTCTTTAATGTACACATGTGTGGCACAGGAGGCTGTGATTAGCTGGAGTTAAAGTGTAAGGAGAAAGAGCGTGTTGCTGGTTTCCCTTTGTCTCTGCCCATCCCAGTCTCCCTGACAGATAAAGCCGGCCTTTTCTAAGTCTGGTGCACCGTATGATTTTCTGCAAGCAAGGAAATGCATGGAAAGTGAGTGTGTGTCCGATTCTTCGGTGGCAGCTTCTCTCTTTGGGTGGGTCCCAGCAGCAGCTCCTTAAAGTACAGAACAGCTTAATAGGAGCCACAGCTGGATTCTGCAAATCTCTGTGCTGAGAAGCATCGTGGTTTATAGGTGGAAGTTCCCAAAGTGTCATGCATTTAGAGGTGGGGCTTTGTGGAGGGTGCGTGATTGGATTACAGGGATGGTCCCTTGGGACAGGACTTGGAAGGGTGTGTTCTCCTGGCTCCTCTCTTCTCTCCCTGCTTCCTGCTGCCGTGAAGTGAGCAGCCCTCCTCCACTCGGCCCTTCTGCCATAATGCTCCAGTCTTAGAGCAGCTGACCATGGACTGAATCTCCTGAAACTGTGAGCCATGTTAAACCTCTCAGCCTTTCCATTTTGTCCCAG
Source organism: Dolichotis patagonum (assembly GCA_004027295.1). NCBI lineage: Eukaryota > Metazoa > Chordata > Mammalia > Rodentia > Caviidae > Dolichotis > Dolichotis patagonum. The sequence continues at coordinate 33,939 of PVJX010000727.1, forward strand.
CTCTACCTTATGTGAAATTTTACAAAACTTGGCTTTACAAAACTTTGGTCCTAAGCTGGGTCCCAGTCTCAGGCCTCTCTCCTCCCCCCATGCAAGGGACTGGAGGACGGGTTGGGTTTCCTTTTGTTTTACCTCCTTTTTTTCTCATTTCTAACTCAGTAATCTCTTTTTCTAATTGTTCCCAACATATGTAATGGAAGAAATATCCATAAGGAATTAAAACCAACTTTTGTAAAACTTCACACAAGCAGAACTCACAGCACAAAGAATGTCAGTGATCCTGCCACAAACCCACCAGGCAAAGGCACAGTGGACTTGCTCCGTCTTTCGGTGACACGGAGCCTACAAAGACAGTCAGGCCGGGGGTCCTCATGATTAGGCCCAGCCCTCGGTTCTCACCTACGTATTCCTTCATTCCCCTGACAATCCTGCCATGGGTAATCTGCTCTGAAATAAGATTTCTACACTTGGTTCACTATGTCACAAGTGATTTTGTCCTGTGGTCCTCTGGTTTTAACTAGAAAGAACCTTCCTTCCACCTGGCCCTGAGTTTGTTCTGTCACAGCTGTCCCTGCTCTTGATAAGTGATAGTGTCCTGTCCTACGCAGCATCCACCAGCCACTGTCTCCTTTGCTGTCCATCTTATCATCTTTTCAACCAGGAGACTAAACTGGTTTCATTGAGCCATCTGATAGTGTCACTCAGGAACTGTGCATACTGAGGCAACACATATCTTTTGGTTGTTTGTATTTTTGTTTTTAAGTACCACATATCTTCTTATCTAGCTTCTGTTTGTTTGTGTTTTTGTTTTTTCTTTTTGGTTTTTTGAGACATGATCTCACTATGTATTTTGGGCTTACCTTGAACTCACAGTGACCCTCCTGCCTCAGCCTCCCACATTCTTGCAACGCAGATGCACACAACCGCATCTTTCTGTAGCTTCCTGGTAAAGGGATTTAAGTAACGTATTGGTTACCTCAAGGGATATTTGCTAGAAAAACAGTGACTTTCTCATGAGAAACATTTTGAGGTCGGATGGAAATTTTTTGTTGTTTCTCCAGTTAGTCAACAATTTAAAATAACAATTAATATCACACAGTGTTTGGCCAAGTGCAGCATGCTTTGCAAGGCCAGTGACAGGCCAATGAGACTGTCACCTTGGCAGTCTGAGCGGCTGGGGCAGAGGGGTCACAAGTGTTAGCTCAGCTGGGCAGTTTAGCAACTCAGAAAGACCATGTCCCACAAAATACTTTTTGTACAGCCTTACAAACTCACAAACTTGAACTCACAAACTTACAACCTCAAGCTTGCCAGGCAGGCACTTATGCCACTCAGCTAAATCCCTGGCCTATATAGCCTCACTTTGTTTTATGAAATGCTGGTAATATCTATAGTTGTAAGATCTCAATTTTCCAAATGACATCGACAGTTGAAGTATTGAAGAATTTTTGCAAAAGCCAGGCAACGCTTGAATGCGCAGCTATGCAATCTAAACTTCGAGTCTGTGACCTCACTGTTAGTAATCATAGAGAATTCTGTGCTTTTTGTATTTTAAGAGAAATTGATAGAACACAGCTTACTCAGTACAAGGATATGGATATTGCTGGCAAAATATGCACGCTGTTGAATAATGCTTCACTGCTTATTTTTATTTTTAAACATGTTCTCACTAAGTCACTAAGTTGCCTAGGTTGGTCTCTAACTTGCTGTTTCTTGCCGGCCTCTCTGGGATCACAGGCATGCATCACCATGCTCAGATGAGCAGTGTTTTTTGGTTTTTTTTTTTCATTTTTACCTTTATTATTTGTAGAGTGACTGGGTACAGATGTTGACAGGAATAGTGCTGCAAACCAACAGGAAGCAAGTAATCTCTCGGCTTCCTTTTTTAAGGCTCCCCATGAAGAATTCTTATCACTCTACAAGGAGGATTTCAGCCAGGGAAATGGTTTGAACACTCAAAGCACACAGATCAGATTCCCAGCCAGGAATCTTACTAAAGCAGAGTGAGATTATTTTAGGAAGTCTGTTTTTCTCCTCTACTGGGCTCGCCCATCACAGCTTCCGCAGAGGAAGAGGATCAGAGAGGAGCATGGTGTGATTTTTTATGCATTTGGGTCTCCCATCCTTATTCAAAGCCCAGTTACTGGCCTCCAGTTCTACACCCCTCACTGCATGCTTGACTGGCGATGCCAGACAAGATGGAAGAAATACAGACCCGCCCTGAGGAGCCCTTGGGTCAGTGAGAGATGCCTCTGTCCCTCCAGCACCCCAGGGCACCCAGAGAGAAGGGCAAAGGGAAGGCGGAAGATGAGAGGCTTCAACTTTGCCCTAGGAGAGCTCATAGCGCAGCCATGGAGATAAATAAGAGGGTGAAATAAAAGCAGGACTTGGTGCTGCATGCCTGCAAGTGGAGGTCAAGCTACAAGGTGAATGTTTAAAGAAAATTCATTACCAGTTATCGCCCTCAACATTCTCCCCTCTCACTTCCAACACACTCATCCCATCATCCTTGTCACTTTCTGCAGCAGCTCTGGAGTCTTCTTTCCTGAGGGTCTCTATGAAGTGTGATTAAAAAAAATATGGTGCCTGCTGCTGCTGAGTGCCGTCCCATGGAAAGGCAGCTCGGAAAATCACGACTCTGTGTCCTCATCCACCTCAGTCACCAGGGCTAGTACCATGCGACTTCCAGCTCTTCCCCAGTCACCATGATCCTGAAAGGGAAATGCTTTGTATTCATTCAGGACATGGAGGCAGACAGGACAGTGCAGCTGAAGACACTCAGGAGAGAGGTTTCATTATGTAGCCCAGGAAGGTCTTGTACTTTGGTGATACTCTTTCCTCTCAGCCTCCCAAGAGCTGGGATTACCACCACGCCCAGCTTCTCCCTCTGTACTTTAACTGTGACTTATAGGGAGGCAGAGTGGTACACTTCTGTCACCCCAGCACTCTGGGAGGCTGAAGCAGGAGGGTGGGAAGTGTGAGTCCAGCCAGTGCAACTTAGTGACTCAGTGGCCTTAGCAATTTATGGAGGCCCTGTCTCAAAGTTGAAAAATGAAAAGAGGGCCAGGAGAGGAAGGGTAGCTCCCTGTGAAGGGCCTTGGGCTAAATTCCCAGTACTTGAAAAAAGAAAAACTTAAAAACAAACAAACAAAAAAGCAAAAAGTAAGTTCAGGTAGGAAAGCAATGACCAGACTCATTTACTGCCGGCTTCTCAGGCTTGAGGGGCTTGGGTCGCCCTCCCTTCCGGAGATACAGTTGTTAAACCGCTCAGAGGGTGAGGAGCCGCTCGGCGATATTTTTGGCTGGGCCCTGTCGTCACTGCAGACACTACGTGGAGGCAGAGAGGCTGAGTCAGGCACCCGTGGGGACACACAGCTGTCCTGAGAGTCCAGGCTTCCCAAGGGTCACTTCCGCTCCTGCCACACCCGAGGCTGTGACTCTTCACCTCCTCAACGACCTGCGATGTGGCCGGGCCACTCCCTCGGCTAGGCCAGGGCATCCTGGTGGCACCCGCAGGAGGCTGCCGGGCTGGGGCCAGGAATGCACCGCCCACCATGACAGCTGTCGCCTGGCATCCCTGGCGCGCCCGAGCTGGGCAGCTGCAGCCCAGGCGGGGTCCCGGCAGGCAGCTCCCAGCCTGCAGCCCCAGGTAGCCTGGCTGCGGACAGGTGGGGCTGAGATCCACAGGCGACACCCAGCACCCCAAGGTGGGGTGGGTGCAGGGAGGAGGCTGCATTTCAGAACATCATCCTGAGGGTTGAACCCAGGGCCTTAGCCTGAGCTGCACCGCCCCCCCCCAGCCCACGTCATTTATTTTTTCTGTCGCACTAAGTTGCTGAGTTCCCCACAGGGCTCCAACATCCACTGCTCCTGCCTCAACCTCCCACAGTGCTGGCCATGTGACTGACAAGTGCTGACAAGTTGGACCAGGGGAGGTTTGAATGCCTTTCAGAATCTGCACCCATTGTTTTATTTTTTATTAGTGCGGGCTTGCAATCCATGATGATTACATGCCTTGGGAGGCGTTGGTGCAGGCACTCGGCCCACGGTAACTCCTTCCTCACCCTACTTCCTGCTCCTTTGTTTCCAGCAGCTTTGGGACAGGGCTGTGGATGGGAGAGGAGCACCCCTGTGACACTGCAGGATTCTGCCTTTTGGATTGGGTGCTGGGTGCACCTCCTCCCGCCCAGACCTCTGTGACCTCTGTGTTCTCCTTCTACCCCAGGGGCTCTGGGAGGACTTGGTCAGCGTTTTCTGATGAACTTAGTTTTCTCATGAAAAGGGGCTGAGTATTGAGGTACCAGGTTTATGTTAAATATCAGACTCTTCTATAATTTCTGGCATGTAAGAATCCATCCTGAATAGCACTTTAGGTAACTGTTTGTTTATTTCTGGGTTGTTTTTTTTTTTTTTTTTTTTTTTTTTAGACAGAGTCTCTCTTGGTAGTTCGGGCTGCCCTTGATATTGGGGTGATCCTCCTCCTGCCTCAGCCTCCCTCAGCTGGGATAATGGGTATGTGCTGCTAATACCCTACAGTGCTTTATGTGTTATAACACAGATTTGTTCTTATAGGTGTTTACCCGAAGTGCCTTGCAAAGCAGCTCCTAGTTTTTAAACTGTCTCCGTTTGTTTTTTGAAATCTGGATTTCTTTAAATACTGAGGAGGTTTTTCTTTCCATTTTTTTTTTAAAAATTGTGATCAAGTACACATAACAGAAGTACTGCCTTAGCCACTTTTAACAGTACGGTTCAGTGACCTTAAATACAGTCACATCATTCCACAGTTCACACTGGTACCAGCCACAGAGCTCTTTCAACTCCTCGTCCCGCACACCCACCTGGTGCTGCGGTCCTGCTTTCTCTCTGCTTCAGTCCTGCTTTCTCTCCGTCTCCGTGAATCTCCCTATTCCTGGCATCCGCCAAGCACATTCATGCAATGTTCATTTCACTGAAGAGAATGTCCCCAAAGTTCATCCCTGTGGTGACATCCGTCAAAGCCATCTTCTTTTTTAGATGGTTCTAGGGATGCATGGCTGTAAGCCCAGCATCCTGGGAGGCTGAGACAGGAGGATTGCAAATTAGAACTCAGCTTGGGCAACTTAGCAGCTTAGTGAGACTCTTGTCTCAAGATAGAAAAGGACTGGGGGTATAGCTCTATGCAAAGGCCCTGGGTTCAATCCCCAGCATTGCAAAATCAAAGCAACACTACAACAAAAACAAAACTTTTCCTTTATAAGGATAAAATAATTCACTTACTGTCTATGTGCTCTCTCTTGTTTGTTACCAGCAATGAACTGCATCTTAGAATTTATGTTCCCAGAGAAAGAGTACAAAACAGGCGTACAAAGTTCTGATTATTTTCCACCCCTTATTTCATCTTTCCTCTCTCTTCTCACTCTTCAACTCATCCCCTTCCCCATCTCCAAAAACCCTACCTCCCTCTCTCTACCATTTCTATTTTATTCTGTATTTATATTTTGAGTTTCTTATATAATTGAAACCATGCAGGATTTCACTTTGCCATCTGACTTATTTCACTTAACTTTATGGTCTCAAGATTTTTAAAATTTCACATTCAAATAATTTGATCTTCAGTTAAGGGTATATCACTAGTTGTGACTGAATGTCTCAGAGAGGTTGTTGTCTGGGTTTCTTTTCTTGCCTCCGTCCTCATCCTGACCCCTGCAGGTAGGAGCCAGGGGAGGAGGACCTGGTTCCCACTGCTGAGACCTGAATCTGCCAACAACCAGACCATGGCTTAGTGAGGAGGGGGTGAGTGTGCACAGGCAAGCTGGCGTCATTTGCACTCTTGCAGTAATACCCCTGTTTTTCATCCTACTTAAATATATCTGCCTGGGTCCTAGGGGATGTGGTAGAAAATTACAGCCAATGTTTATAGTTTTAAAAATGCATGACAGTGAAAAGTGCTTTACCACGAATCCCACTCAGAATCCTCCCCTCACTTCCAGCACACTCATCCCATCATCCTTGCCACTTCCTGCAGCAGCTCTGGAGTCCTCTTTCCTGAGGGTCTTTAGCTGCGCTGTCCTGACTTCCTCTGTGTCCTGAATGGATGAAAAACATTTTCCTTTCATGGTCACTTGGAATTTGGGGAAGAGCTGGAGGTCACGAAATGCCAGGTCCAGCGACTAAGGTGGATGAAGACAGAGCATCGTGTTTTTACGAGCCTGCCGCTTGCTTGGTAGCAGCATCTATTGTCTTTTTTATCCCACCCGTAAAGACACTCAGGTAAGAGGACTCCAGGGTTGCTGCAGAAAGTGGCAAGAAAGATGAGTTGACTGTGTTCCACTCAAGGGGGAAGATTTTGAGAGAGATTCATGGCTGCATGCCTTTAATGGTAATAACTGTCTTGAATTAAACTTTCTCTGTGTATCTCCATCATACCACACACCTATTAATTCTGGGTAGTCGTTCTCTGCATCCCAGCAGCTTGATTGCTTTCCTTTCTTCCTAAACTCCAAACTCCTGCACTGTATTCTCTTTTCATCTCTTTATCCTCTGCATCTCTTGCCAGAAGTTTTCTGCTACCTCCCTGCTGTATCTTGAACTTCTATGCTCTTATTTCGGTGTGGGCGTCTTTGCAGAGTGGAGTACAGATGTGGAGTTTGTTCCCACTCCTGAGCTGGACCTGAGCATCTGGACTCAATCTTTCTTGTCCCGTTTTGGGAGCAGCACTAAAGCAAATCCACCACTCAAAGGATGAGTGGTTTTTCCTCATAGTGATAGGAAGATGAGTGTGGCCAAAGGACACTGAGGGCACAAGACTTAAATGGCTCTTAGAAGGGCTACTTTTCCTCTATGTGTTTTCTTAGGATGATCTTTGAGTTATGAGGGGAATATAGACATTTTATAATACACCAATTTTTTCCCATGGAGCTTTGAGTCAATTATTAAAACTCTTGAGTCCCAGATTCAAGTAGACGAGCATAGCCTTTTTAATTGCCAAGATGTCACTAAGAAAACACAGCAGAGTGTCTGATGCCAGTGAGCACTGAATCCACTCAGTCAGTAGGATTGATGTTTATGCTCTGCTTAGTAAAGGATCTGTGATGGGAAACTCATAAGTCCCTCTCTTAGTTACTTTTCTCTTATAGATGAGACGAAATACCTGACATCCAAAATTAAGGAAGGAAGGGTTTATTTAAGCCTACAGTTTGTGGAGGTTTCAGTACATAATCAGCTGGCTCTGAGGCAGGGTGGCGTATAGCACAGCCGCAACAGTGCAAGGCAGCAGAAGACTGCAAAAGCAGCAAGAGCAAATGGGAAGGGGAAACCTCTTTTCATCCTTATATTATAAGCAGGCTGTACAGCCTCTGGGAGATGTAGCACTCACATCATCTCTGTGCCCTCCTCTTGCATAGTACCAAATATTTACAAAGTGAGAACCCTCCCCTCTGCTGAATCACTTGGTTAAATGTCTAAGCTTCTCAAATTGACACAATGAACAAAATCTAGAGCAGTAAAGACATATCCTCTATACCTGGAAGAACTGCTAAGTTGCTTAGTTAAGCTTCTAAACTTCTCAAGTAGACACAATGTACTAACCATTACAGTTCCATTCTACCAAAGCTGAGTTAGTGACCAAATATAGATGAGATAAGCTATTCTGTGTACAAATCAAGAATATTTAAAAATCTAAACAATTCCTGTTAAGCCTAATGCAAAGAATGGAAGATGAGGAGGCTAGATTTTGAATGTCTACCTTTAACTGTAATACTAGTAAAGTCCTAGTAATTTACTGACATGCCAAGCACCTCTGTTATGTTTCTGATATGAAAACAGCATGCCAGAGTCCTCTTTCCATCTTATACTCCTCTTAAAAGATCAAGGCAACTTCCCTTGTATGGAATGGAAGATGAATTTCAAGTCTTAGATGAATATTCACTGGATAAAATATATGAAACTACAGATGTGACCCTGAAAAAAGGTCAAAGAATTGTTAAAATACTCAGTTTTAAAAAGGAAAGCACACACATTGCTAGGATTCCTATCATTTTGAATAAATTGAACACAAATTTGGAAAGACTTGCCAATTAACCAGTCCAATAATGCTCAAATCCATCTTTGATAGAATGGGACTTATGAGAAAATAATTGCAATCCATAGAGACTAATGGTTTTGTTTCAAACTCACTGAGCAGACACACATTTTATAAGCATAACTATGCCAGCACAGATGAAGTATAAATATCTATTCTGATAAAAAAGATATTTATTAAAATTGTTGTCTATGTTTCTTGTGCAATGTGGAGCTAGTCAAGTGCTTCATATAAATGGACTTCATAGGGGGCTTGATAAAATAGTAGATGAGTTTCTTAATGTAATGAGCACTTTGAAAATAGTCTGTGAAAGAAAGTTATATTGTTTTCCAGCACAATGATTGAATCCATCATTGATGTGCTAATTTGGGAAGCAACAGTTATTCATTGCAGAATCCCAGTCAAGACTTGTGAGATATTCAATTTGTGTATCAGCAAGATTGGCTTTTCAATGCAGGTTGTGGATCTCAAAATAGCACAGAAGAATCTTCTGGAATGTTCTAGAATGAAGGCAACCACACTGAAGACAGAACTCAGTGATGTTCAAACATAAGGCACTGTTAGACCTCACTATGAGTTTGTGAACAGAAAGTAGTCTTTTAAAAATGTTTAAATTTTATATTTTCAGATCGTTAATTTATTAGTTCTTGTTTGCAGTACACAATGCTTACATTCCTTGTGTGGAATTGGTTCATGTATGTAACACATCTAAATTCCCTTTTCATCCCCTTTTCCTCCTCCTCTTTATCCTTCCCTCAATTTCTTGATTCCTTTCTCATTTCAGAAAGATCTGTCCCCCTATTTCCTATTATCTTACCTTTTATTTTGCCCTTGATTTATAATTTGGGTTTCTCACATAAAAGAAACCATGTGATATTCAAGCCTGTGTGTCTGATTTATTTCACTTAACATGATGGCCTCCAGGTACCTCCATTTCCCCACAAATGATTCACTTTTATCATTCCTTATAGCACTGTAGTACTCCACTCTGTGTAAATACCACATTTTCTTTATCCTTTCATCTGTTTTTAGACATAAAGGCTGCTTTCAAGATAGCTATTGTGAATTGTACTGCTATAAACATATGTTTTCACTGTAATAGGATGGTTTTAACACATTCAGGAAGATACGTAGAAGGGAATAGCTGAGTTGAATGGACTTTCTAGCTGTAATTTTTTGAGACATTTCCACCCTGGTTTCTGTAGCAGTTGTACTAGTTGCACTCTCACCAGCAGTGTAGAAGGGTTGCTTTCCATGACTCCAAAGCCTCATCACCACTTAATATTATTTGATTTCTTGATTACAATCATTCTTCCTGGGGTAAGATGGAATCTCAGTGTTGGACTTGACTTTCTCAAGGAGGAGTGGCACATAAACTCTGGTTTAAGAATGTGTCTCTGCCCATTCATAAAGTACATAATCTGAGACCCAGGTCCATGTCTAGTCTTACCACGGACCACAAGGGCTTAGTAAGATTACAGTTACCACAATGATAATCCTTAGAACATTTACACTTCAAATCAGACAAAGAATTGTGCAAGAATCCATAATTTTCCATGGGCTGAACAGACATTAGATTCCTGATTGTTTAGGGCATTTTGCCTTTACGAGAGTTGGAGAGAGAGAGAGAGAGAGAGAGAGAGAGAGAGAGAGAGAGACAGAGAGAGAGAGAGAGAGACAGAGAGAGAGACAGACAGAGAGAGAGAGAGAGAAACGTATCATCTGTACTTTGTCATTCCTTTTTCTCTACAAGATCTGTGCCTAGCCACATTTTACCCTAGACATTTTGTCTGGAAATTTGCCCGGCAGTTGAAGCTTGCAGCTGTTAATAATATTTCCAAGCCAGTGAATACGAGCTATTCCTTTCTCGCTGCTGCCTCCATTTGTGTCTCAAAATCTGAGCAATTCTACTAAAATACTCTTCTGTGACTCATGGAGAAATGGTTCAAGGAAAGATATTAGCCGAGGTGGGCAGAATGCGCAGCGTGTACCCACAGCGGATCTCACCCACCAGGTTAGAAACCAACACAGCAACAAAACCAAGGAGATTAGCAGAGGAAAGGAGAGGCCAGCATTCCAAGGATCAATGGGAGATTTCTTTCCAGAGACCACCTAGCCAGGTGTCTGGGCATCACCAGCTGCCAAGCAAGGGCATGGATCCCAGGCCTAGAACTGGATTCTGAGAAAGTGCTGAACAATCTCATTATCAAGCAGCTCATCTGGACAGTCACAGTGCGGCAGGATAGTCAAATCAAAGGAACTTTACCCACCCAGGATCATCTGTTCTCCTTGTTCTGTCTACACAGCACTGTCAAACTCCAACTTAGATCAAACGAGCTCAAGCCTGCACACAGATGTGCTGATGAACTCTGACTGATCTTTAAATTTCTGAACTCAGCGTGGCAAATCTCTTATCCCACTCCTTAAAGTAAGTGTGCCATGCTGCCAAGATCTCTGCTGTCATTTACCAAATCCCTGACCCTCAAACACTTTGTGGAATCTTTCCCCATGGATCATGAAAGGGAAAGCTCCTTCTCTCTCTCCCTGACATCCACTTCAGCACCTGGAGAGATTCCTGTCTCAGTTGTCTTTCTGCTTGCTGAGGGAGCCGTTGTGCATTTTTGGTGTGAACATAAGCTTATCCTGGGTCCTATTTGAATCCACATGTTTTCCCCTTCTTCTTGAGGCTCTGCCCCTGAACTACAAAATTGGACAGTTTCCAAATTAGATATTCATGGGGATTCACTTTCCTCCTCCTTCTTTTCCTCTTATCTCATAGCCTATGGCATACTTTGTGCAGATGAAAACTACCAGAAGCCACTCAGTCTCTCTCCCCTAAAGAGGGAATGGAAAGTCCATACCACTGGCTCCGACCAAACATCCTGAGGTACAGCTGCCTCCAGAAATTAAATGGTTCATCCAGGTCCAATCTATCTACATCTCCCAGCCTTGCTTTCCTCCGGGTTGACTTTACTCTCAGTTCTCCTGCAATGCCAAATACTCTGTAATTTTGGGAGAGCAGCAACAGTAAAGAGGCCTTGGCTGCAGCTCCCACACAACTCTTGGAATTCATGAGTTTCGAATCTCTTGGAAGCCTGAACCCATTCCTGAATAGTCATGGTTACTCGTGAGAGTCACATCTGGGGCTCCCTCTGAGAAGCCAGGGGGCCACTGTCTGAGAAGAATGGAGCTGTGATCCACAGCAGAAAGCCAAGATTCCGAAGCCAGGAAAAAGAGTGGATGCTGGGTAAGAGTGACACAAATTCCCACACGCATTTCCTGCTCCTTCCATATGGTGTCTCCTCGATGCATCCTGAGGAAGCCAATGCCATCCCACTGTCTGAGCCTTGTTCTAATCTTCTAGACTTCACTTGTCCCCACTTTGATTTTTCTGGTAAAGACATTGTGAGTTCAACTCCACTCTTTTCCAATGTGATTTGCTTTTGTGAGTTCTAAGGTCATGGTGCAAGCTCAGGTCAGAGCTGCTGGCCTCAACGTGGCCCTCACTATGATCTCATTCCACTCCTCACCAAGAAAATTCTGCTCTGGAACGATTGCTCCAGCTGCACCATGAGCAGAGTCAGGCCAACGACAGACCCAGGGACAGACCCAGGGAACCAGCCCAGTGCTCTTTAACCATGACTGGTTCTGCAAATTACTAAATGGAAAGGATTAGAAGAAAGAGGAGAAAAATCCAGATTTACTCAGAAAGGAAGACTGAAAATTGTGAAAGAAAGCACGAAAGAATAAAGCAAAAGAAAATCATAAGTACATTGTATCTGAAAGAACTAAATAAATTTGAATTCATGCTGCTGAGTTTATAGGGATCATAGGCCAGCTCACCAGAAATTTTTGAAAAGACACGGAGGCCTCCGTGATTTATGGAGCACAGATTCAATGCCAAGAGTTTTACAAGACATTTCTAAGCCTCCCAGCAATCCCGTCAAGTGAATGTTTTGCTGTCTTTTTATATAAAAACGGAGAAGGAAAGATAAGTTATCTCAGTGTGTGAGAGGTAGATGTAGAATCTGAGCCAAAGCTGTGTCCCCCTTCAGTGTCACGTCTGGACTCTGCCCAGTGATCAAACAGCTTGGGAGTTGCAAGGAACTGGAATCCACCCAGATCCAACCAAACGAGCCCAAAGTTCAGTTCCCTTTCCACAGCCGCTTCCTGTTCCTGGTGGTCCCAGTCTGTGCAGTAACCTGAAACATTTGTTAAATTCATGTGTAACCAGGCTGGGTTTGGAGCACATGGTCCATGTCTGGAGAGGAAGCAGAGAGGGGGGACACTTGAGCACAGGACCCTGCAAGGGGTGGAGGACCCTTGGTTCCATCTGCAGGAAGGTCATTCATCCCTGCTTCGTGTCCCCAGTCACTAATCACTTCCAACTCCCTATGCTGAAACCACAGGGCAAACTTTGGATTCTAGCTCAGCCTTTGCCCAGATTAAACTAGCCACAATCTTCTGTCTCTATGGATCTGGTAGATATGAGACAACGTGGACAACTTAGCAGCTCACCAAGACCCTATATCAAAATGAAAAATAAATAATCGCTGAGATTCCATCTTACCCCAGAGAAAGTGGCCATCTTCATGAAACTAAATAATGCATAATGCTAGTGAGACTATGGGAAAAGGAACCCTTCTATATTGTTGGAGGAAATGTATACTAGTACAACCACTATGGAAATCAGTGTGGAGATCCCCCATAAAACTGGAACTAGATGTTCCATTTGACCCAGCTATTCCACTTCTAGGTGTCTTCCTGAAAGAGTAACGATGTCATATTATGTTGATTCATTCACACCCATGTTTGTAGTAGCACAGCTCCTCATAGATAAATATTGAAGGCAATCTGTTCATTGTCCATCAACAGATGAATGGATAAGGAAAATGTGTTGTTTATATACCATGGAGTACTATTATGCCATAAAGAAGGATAAACCTCAGTTATTACTAGGAAAATAGATGCACCTGGATGGCATAATGTTAAGTGACATAAATTACATACAGAAGCTTAACTATCACATGGTTTCTCTTATATGAGGAACCCAAAGTAAGAATGAAAAGCAAAGTAAAAGATAGAAAATAGGAAATAGGGAGATAGCTTTCACAAAAGAAAAGAGGATCAAGAGGTGGAGGAAGGGGAGAGGAAGGGCACATAAAAAATTAAACTGTGTTATTTGCATGTATCAGCTCCCCATGATGAATGTAATCAGTACCTACTGCAAATATGCACTAATAAAATACAATAAAAAATAAGAACCAAAAAAAGTTTTTCAAAAGTGAGGATGTATTTCAGCACAAAGACCTTCTGTTCAATCTCCAAAACTAAAAAAAAAAATTATTAGACCTAAACAAGAGTCAGGAGCAAGAGTTTATAAAGACCCAGATGCTGAATCCTGGGCATGGTCTTCATGAGGAAGAAGTTTGAAAACAAAAAGAGCAGAACATAAGATTCATTTTCTTGCTGATTTTGAGCTGGCAAGTATTTTCCAAAAAACTTCAAATTTAAGATCATTGAGTGAACACCTACATTCTTGCAGAGATATTTGGAACAGAATTCAGAAATAGGGTAGAATTCTGTAGATGCCAGATATGGTGAACATGCCTTTAATTCCACACTGGGGGCTGAGGAAAGAGGGTTACTGTGAGTTTGAGGCTATATAGTGGAGTTTTAGTTACTTTCTCATTGCTGGGAAAAAAATACCTGACACTCACAAATTAAAGAAGGAAAGATTTACTTTAGTTCACAGTTTGTAGAGGTTTCAGTCCATAGTATGCTGGCTTCAAAGCCAGGTGGCATGGCAGAGGAGCAGAGGAGAAACAGTGCACAGCAGGGCAGGCAGGAGGCACCAAGCATTGAGACTCCTTTGCCCTTTAATTTCATCCAGTTGGTACCACCCACACCCAGGAAGGGCCATCTCATTATCCACACCCAGAACTATGTTAAACCAATTGGTGGGCTAATTTAATAATCACTCACTCTTAATCCCAATATTCATCCATCTACCTCTGAAAAGCCACTCCTAGTGCATGTGAGGCTTTGGGGGACATCTAGATACAAGCCTTTACCATGAGTTCAAGGCCACTACGTGGCAAGACCCTGTGTCAAAAGTTTCTGTGGAAAAGCTGAACTTCACAGAATAAAATGTTTCCAACGATTTTCACATCTCTGATACCAAATAGCCATTCATTATCACTAATGAAATATCATTGTGTGGTTTTGTTGGGAAACTAAGGCTAAGAGAGGTGAAAGATTTCCCAAGGTCTCAGAAATCTGCAGCTTGAGTTCAAAGTCTGTGCCAGTATCCCATGCCTATTACTAATCCCTGAATGATTTGGTGCAAGCCAGACAAATCCTAAATGCTGCAAACATCATTGCTTGTCTGGTGGACCTCTCTGTCCATCAAAATCCACTATGTCTGCTCACGGGCCAAACAGCCAAGACATCCCTGTCTTCTGGGATGTTCCCCTTCCACTGTCTGACTGTGCACCCCAGTGCCTTTGCCCTGCTATATGAACCCTGAGGTGTGCATATAGGGTTTGAAAGGAAAACAGGACAATATAGGATACATAATTAATAGTGTTATTTTGTGATAGACCCGCAAAGGGTCAAATACAGAAGAAAGTGCAGGAAATTGGTCCACATGCTAAGACCCCAAAGAATCTGGCTGAGAACCTGGGTTCCATGGCAATATCCTGCCTGAGTCCAGCTGAAGGACTAGAGCCTATGGCAGTGCCCCCCCCCATGCACCCAACTAGAGGCCTAGAGCTCATTACAGTGTCTCATGGAAGTCTGTTTCATAGATCTGTGCTGGGAAGGCCCAAAGGTCAGCAGCACAAGCTAGAAAGCCTACACCAGCAAGATGAAGGATCTGTGCCAGCAGACTGAGGGATCTGCGCTGGAGCCAGGAAGCGACACCCTAAGGACTGTGGCTTCCCTGAGAGGTACCACAGCAATCCTCAGTGACAAAGAGGTCCTGCTTTCCTCCAACAATGAGAACAGCCAAGTTCGTATCAGGAAGCCAGCATGACGAACTTCTCCTGGAAACTGAACAGCACACCATCTGCCTTTCCAGAGCCAGGAAGTGATAAAGACCAGAGCTCCCCCAAAGTGAACCACAGCCATTCTCAGCAACAAGAAGGTCCTGAGCCCCTCTGACAATAAGAACAGCCAAATTTATATGAAGAAAGAAGCTCATCAAGCTCCTTCAGGAGAACCCACAGCAACAGGAGAACCAACAGCACCACACAAAAACAACCACTTCTTTCTCTCCGGTTCTCCATTGTATGTTAACAACAACCCTCAGGTGGGCCATCCACACCCAGGACCATGCTGATTCAGTTCGGCTGGTGCTACAAGGGGACCACCAGCTGTCAATCCACCACAGGCGTGTTCCACACTGGGGTTCTGATGTCCCAGGCACGATGATGCCGAACATAGAAAATCCTTTACTGGCTCTCTTTCCACCCTTGTCAGAGCTGAAAACGTTCCCCTTATAATCCATGTGCTTCTCCAGGAGCCTTAATGAACACAGGCAAACTCATCCCTCCTCAGGCAGCTGTGGTCGGCAAGAGGGAGAGGAAAATGGTCCTGGAGCAGCCAGGCCTTTCTCTTCATTTTGGTGCAGGAAGGATCCAGGCTTTGTGAGCCCTGTGCCCAGGGAGCCTGTAAGGACGACTTCCGGCCTTGGCAGGGGTCACCAGGTCCCCAACACTCACTACTCAGGCTCTCTCACCGTTGTGTGAGGTCCCAGCACAAGACCTCTGGTATCGCAGAATATTTCCAGAGAGGGAACTCAAAAGGTGATTTCACTATAAAAAATGGGATTTTTGTTGTTGTTGTTGTTGCTATTTATAATGCCTAGAAAATTCTACCTTATTCCAAATAACACCAGGGAGAAATTTTACTAAGCCTAACTGTGTCAAAAGCATTTCAAATGTATTTCCTGCTGTCTCACAGAGCAGCCACTAACCAACATGGCTACTTACGCTGAAATTCGTTATAATCATATGTAATTAAAATTCAGATCACACTGTCTGTCTTCCTTGTGTCCAGTAACACATGTGGCCAGCACTACTATATGGGCCAGCCCAGTCAGGGAATAGTCTCACACTTGCAGAACGGTCTGCAGGAGGGGGCTGGTATGCATTATCCATGGCCGGCTGCAAATATGGCCAGGAATCCCTGGTGTCCCTGTATACAAGGCCCCTTTATAATATAATGCAGTAGTCTCCACGGCAAAGTGATAACTGTTTCCGCACCCCTTACATGAGACAAGCTGCAATCACAGGGCTGTGGTCTGTGCAGTCCGGCAGGGTGCTGTGAGCAGACCCATCTGCTGCCTGGTTGCACTGGGTTCCCACAGTTTCCTGGTTCCTGCATTCAGGGTGTCTAAGCTGTCTGTCCCCTCATGGTTTAGATTTAAAATGTTCTCCCAAAGTCATCTGTGTGGAAGGTGATGATCACGGGGCTCTGTGCCCATCAGTGGATCCATCATGGATGAGTTCACGGCTGACTGTGCTGTAGGAGGCGGGGCCTGGCTGGAAGTGGTCCCTAGGGTGTGAGCTGGAAGGGTGCATTTTTGTCACTGACTCCTGCCTTCTCTCTCTGCTTCTTGTGTGCTGTAGGATGAACAGCGTTCTTCCTCCATAGCCTTCCACCATGATGCATTTGCCTTGGAGTCAGTTTACCATGGACTGAACCCACTGGAAATTGTGAATCAAAAAAACCTCTCCTTTCAATTGTGGGCATTGCGTGTTTTGTCCCAGTGATGGGAAGGTGACTAAGGGAGGTGCCATCATCTTCATCGTTCTTCCCATTGTCCAGGCTCTAACCATCAGGCTCTGCTCTTTTTCTGCAAATTGCCTCATTTTGGATTCTGCATATAACGCACGGTATTTGGGTTTCTATCCATGATGTACCTTATTCCTAGGCCTTGCTTGGTAACTTCCTGTTCTGTGTCTACTTTTCTCTCCTGGATAAAAAGTTTCCTCAGGACATGAAGCCTGTGTGGTCATCTTTAGTTGATCTTCTCTAGGAATGGCATTTATAGTCACCAAAAGTGATCAATCTGCATTCTGAATTCATGTCATATTAAGGAATTACCTTATTCATAATTTTATAAACTATAAAGATATGAACCTTTTTCTTTTAAGAAAGGTTTCTCAGCCACAAGTGCCAGCACATTCTTGTTATCGCAGCCACCTAGGTGGCTGAAGCAGGAAGTTTGCAAGTTCAAGCCTAGCCTGCACATCTTACTGTCTTGATGAGATCCTGTCTCAAAATAAAAATGTAAAAATATAAAAACAGGCTCTGGAATGTAGCTCAGTGTGAAGGCTTGGGGTTCAATCTGCAAGACCCAAACAACAAATATCAAAGCAAATGCTTCTCAAAATGTTTTGCTATGGGACAGCTCCAATTCTATGGCTTCCATCTATCCATGCACAAATGGTGATTATATTTCTCCAATGTTCTCTCTCCCTTTCTTTTTGTCTCTCAGCACACATGCCTGCATTCACAAGTGGTACACACAAATGTATTTAGGATGATTATTTGATGGAGAACTTGGCTCAATTTTAAGGTTTATACCAATCATTTTGTGAAGGCTTTAATTTCCTATGCCCAATATGTAACAAAAATTTTGAGGCATCTGAAAACATTAATTGAAGCACTCAACATCGGGTGATATTTCGTGTATTAGTTTTGGACGTAAGTTCTCATGTCTGAAATATCATGTTGCACATGTGCAAGGCAGGCATATTTTTGTAGCAGCCATCTTCACCTTTGTATAATTGGATTAAGTGTGGAGGAAAACTCCACGATGTGCTACCAGGAGGACTGTGACTTTCAAATGCTTGACAAACCAAACAAAGCTTAGGAGCCCTTGTTCTAGACTGAATAGACTCGAAGTTCACAGTGGGTTTATAATGAGTTTATCCAATGATCCATGGGCAGTAGAATTGCAATGTAAAACATGCACAGTCAAAAAGAAATTACTAGTAATAGTACAAGCCAACGGTGTTACAGTGTGGACCAACCCATTGTGTAACTTCTGCAGCCCCTGTCCTCTTCATTTCTGAGCAAACTTAGTTTCTTGGCTGCAGTGATTAAAAGCCCCGACTGTCAGGGTTTGAAGATGAGTTTGTTAAAAAGCTGGCTCAGCCATTACTTGATAAGAATGCTTCCCTCAGGTCTTAAGAGCCACTGCCGCTGGAAGACACTTCCTCTGACCAAATCCAGGTGTCTCGATGAATCCATGTTTGCAATTCTTGATGGCCACATTCCATGCGGAGTTGGCATGTGTACACAGCACATCTTAAACCTATTCACATCCCCTTCCCTCTCCTTCTATGTCCTCTTCCCTCCATCTCTCCATCCCCTTTCCTTTGCCAAAGGTTCTATCCCCTGTGTCCTATTATTTATTTTTTATTTTACTCTTTATTTGTAGTTTTGGTTTCTCATATAACAGAAACTGTGTGATATTTAAGCTTGTGTGTCTCACTTATTTCACTTAATGGTATGGTCTCCAGGGGCATCTGTTTTCCTACAAATGACTCAAGTTTATCCTACTTCAAGGCAGAGTAGTACTCCATTGAGTGTAAATACAAGTTCTTTAAACATTCGTCTAGTAGTGGACAAATGAGCTACTTCCTAGAGGCTATTATGAATCATGGTGCTATAAATATAAATGTACATGGATCATTATAATATGATACTTTTAACTCTTCAAGGAAAATACCTAGAAGGGGAATAATTGGGCCAGATGGAACTTCTAGTTTCAGATATTTGAGGGACCTCCATACCCATTTCACATGTAGCTGTGCTAGCAATCTTTCCCCTAGGGTTTTTAGAGTTGGAGCAAAAAATTTCTCCTCATTTCTTTAGACCATGTTGACATGCTAAGATGCAATCTCTCTCTCTCTCCTTTTTCTTCTTTTCTTCTTCTGTCTTCCTCTTTCTTCTGTTTCTCTCTCTCTCCTTTTTCTTCTTCTTTTCTTCTTCTGTCCTCCTCCTTCTTGTTTCTCTCTCCCTCTCCTTCTTCTTTTCTTCTTCTGTCCTCCTCCTTCTTCTGTTTCTCTCTCTCTCCTTTTTCTTCTTCTTTTCTTCTTCTGTCCTCTTCCTTCTTCTGTTTCTCTCTCTCTCCTTTTTCTTCTTTTTTTCTTCTTCTGTCCT
Organism: Dolichotis patagonum; assembly: GCA_004027295.1. Lineage (NCBI taxonomy): Eukaryota > Metazoa > Chordata > Mammalia > Rodentia > Caviidae > Dolichotis > Dolichotis patagonum. The sequence goes on from PVJX010000727.1 coordinate 53,176, forward strand.
CCTCCTTCAGTTCCCCCCCTCATCTCCAAATAGAGTATATTAAGATTGTTGATTCACGTGTATTTCTGCACATGTAACTACATCCCAATGCCTGGTCCAGCTTTGCCTGCATATGAGCTGAGGTTGAGATTGTCAGACCTCCCTAAGCACAACCCACAGTGGAAGTCCTAGAGGGACCCAATTGCTCCACGGAACACATCTGCTAGAGAAATCTACCAGGGTGTCCTCACAGTGCCAAACATTGGGTGCCTTCTAGTGTTTCTCCACGATTCCTAGCATGTACCACCCACCACCCTGGCCCCAGCATGTCTGGATGGGAAAACTAATAAAATTTGGGAAACTTACATCTGTATCTCGAGTAGAAAGGTCTTGTTTTTTTTTTTTTTAATAATCAGAAAGCGCTGGACCAAGAAAATGTGCAGTCATGCTTTTCCAATAATTATGAAGACTGCAACTTATTATGGCAGAATCCCATCACCTAGAAGTTGACATGCCCAGGGTTATGAGTAAAAGAGAACCATTCTTGGTCACTGTTTATTTACTTACCCATTCAGTCATTCGACAAACATTCCTGGAAAACCCATTCAGTTGCTCCCAGCTATGATCAGGAATTCAGAGTCAGACAAACAGTGAAACAATTTTAGCCAGTGCAGACGTGCTTCATCTGGGGATGTTTCTGTCTCGTGTAAGACACACCTGTCTGAGAAGCTTTGCTTCTTTTAATGAGTTTAGAGAAGGGATCTCTGGATGGTACATTAAAAGGATTTTGTACCACACACAAAGGATGCTTGGAAGACTTGTGCCACCCAAAGGTGGTTTACTTTCTCCCCCCACTTTTAACTGTATGCTTTTGCTCTCAGTTGTCTTCTAAGACACAGGCAGGTCTGTGTTTGTTTTAGTGAGTGGCTTGCCCAGGGACATTCTGCGTTGTAGCCCTAAATGAATTCCAGCAGAGTGGAGGGCTGAAGCTATTTTTCTTCCCCCTGTTGTGGTTGGTCTTTATTAGTCCCTAAACTTGTGTCACTCATTTTAAAGTCATTAGTGAAAATAGAAACAGAAGCATCTGGGTTTGAAAGCACACAGAAGTATTTCATGTAAAATTCTCTGCAGACCCTTTTGTTGCCTGTTGCCTGAAACAGAGCAGGCTACCAGGCCCTGACACAGCCTCATTTTGAATGTGGCAAACACTTTTAGTTCCTCCTGGTTCAGTCAGAGCAGAGCTGCCCCTGAATCCTAAGGTTTCCCACTGCCCAAGTGGCTCTAACCCACCTTGTCTTATTACCCAGGGCTCCTGGGTGCTATGGGATCTCCCCAGAGAATTTTTTCCAGGTTCTTCTTGTCCTGGACAAAGACCTGGACAAGCTATGTGCAATAGGCAGCAAGTGTTTTCATGTATTCAAGGTAGGAAAAGAAGTTCATTGAGCAGGACGAGAGTGGGCCATGGAGAAAGAAAGCAAGAAGGTCATGAGGTCCATGGCAGCCATCTTTCAGTCTTCATTACTCTCCATGCCTCAGGCTGATGTCATATCTGAAATGTCCACTCAGACACCTGCTTCATCCAACCCCAGGAGAAATGAAGATGGCATTTTTTGATTGGTCCCAGGTACAGGGCTCAGGAATTGTATTTCTGCTCTTGTGTTCTGGATCTCCATGACTGATAGGTCACATTCACTTTCCCAGCTTCCTGGCATCACTGTTATCTCCTGCTTCATTTCTCTTTCTTCTTCTTTCCCCCTTTTTTATCCTCCTTGTCCTCCTCTTTCTCTTTCTCTTCTTCCTCTTTTTCCTCTTGGTAGTATTGGGGCTTGAACCCGAGGCCTATACACTGGACTACATCCCCAAATACATTTTTTTTTTTTGGTACTCGGGATCAAACTCATGACCACGCACTTGCAAGGCAGGTGCTTATATTGCTGAGCTAAATCCCCAGCCACCATCCCCAAATACTTTTGAAAAATTTTTTATTGTTATTTTGAGACAAGGCCTCACGAAGTCACTAAGTTGCCCAGGCTGGGCTTGAAATCAAAATCGTCCTCCTCAGTCTCCCGTGTGCTGCAATTAGAGGTGTACGTCACCACACCTGACTCCTATTTTTACTCTTTAATGTGTCATGAATTATGGGAAGACTGTGCTAGGTATAATGACAAGTAGGGTGAATGATAAATACAATGACAAACCCTAATGTTAGAAGGATATTAGCTTCTCTTACACTAGGGGTCTTTCTGTAATACGTTCTAACACACTTCTTTCCCCTTGTGCCACAAGAAGCCCATGTGGGGCCTCACTTGTGCAATTGCTGTCTCTCCTGTAACAGGAGGAGTAAGTTGAAACACCGAATCTGACCTTCCGCTGCCTCCAGAAGATCTCTCAGCCTCCACAGAAGCCAGTTTGAAAACCCACTGATGTGAGATAATCTTTACATTTTATATTGGAGCCAACCGAAGTATGGAGAAGTTACGGGGCTACTGAAGGTCAAGAAAAGAGTCAGTTATGGTGTTGCATACCTGGAATAATAGCACTCAGGAGGCTGAAGCAGGAGGATGACTGTGAATTCCAGGACAGCTTGGCTACATAGTGAGCTCAAGGCGAGCTTGGGCTACATAGCAAGACCTTGTTTCAATACAAATGAACCAACAAAAAGTCACATAATGTGTTAAAAAGTGGGGGGTAGAATAAGCAGCAAACCTCATTCTATGTCCCCCTGCATTAAAAAAGCTTCCCTGCGCTGCATGCTGAGGTCACGCCTCTCCCTGGTGACCCTGATCTCTGACGGAAGTTGGACCAAGCTCCTCACTTTGCTTCTTTCATTGCAAAATGGTCACAGTGTGGGTTGCCCCAGTTGCCAACAGTCCAGTCCTACACTGAATAGGACAGGTGCATGGCCTCCTTCACCTGCCTCCTGCCTGGCCCAGTTTGCATTCAGCCAGTGCCTTCCGGTGGGACCAGATGTCACCATGTTCCCCTGGAAAGTCCTGTGCAGTCTCCAGGAATGGCACTGACCAGGACACTCTGCTTGGGTCATCACTTTGAGAGTTTCCCAGGGATCTGGAGCATGGTTGCCCAGCCTGAGTGCCATCTGCCCAGGTAACCTCTGTGGTGACATCAGGAGATACAGTCTCTTCCTCATCCAATTCGCCCACTGGGACACAGGTCTGAGAGCTCTGTGGGCACCCAGGACGGTTTCCTCTGTCAGCATCCTGGCTGCAATGCTGGTTCCAATTGCCAGCTCCTGGGGGCCAAGCCTTGGTGTCCCTGGCTGTGTGTGTCACCCAGGGCAGGGCACATGGCTGTGTGTGTTTTGGATGTACTTTCTGGGGACCGTGATCACTGTCACCTGGCTTGGAACAAGCACACTTGCATCTTCCACCGGGTAGCATGCAACAAATCAGAACCCGGAGAGGGTGGGTGTTTCATTTCTGTGGTGAAATAAGACTCCAGCCAGGGACAGAAGGTCAGGTTAGAGCCTGGTGGCCTTGGATTTGAGCACCAGCTCCCTCTTCCTTTGCTCTCTGACTTCCTTCCTCTACTTCTTGCCACAAACTTTGAAAGGTGCCTGCTTACACCAAAAGAACCTTCATTTTTGTTCATCTGAAGTTCAAATTTAACCGGGTGTCATGTCTTCCTCCACTAAATCTGGCACCTGGACTCTGTTTCTCCAAGCTGTCCCTTTGAGACACCCCCTCACTCCATTCCCAGATTCAGACTCTGAATTCTCATCTCCCCATCTGGCAGGCTCTCTGGCTCCAAGAATGAGCTCCAGTCCATTCTCCACGCTTCCCCATGAGACATCTAGGGAACGATGAAACTGGACCACCATTTTTTTTTTCTTTTTGGGCTTTGAATTTCATTCTTGGCTCCAACATCAAACATGGCCAAGCCAGGTGCTTGTGAGGTGCACCCTCTGTCCTCTGAGGGCTGGGAAGCTGCATTTTCATGTTCAGAGAGCTTCTTTTATTCCAGAATGGTCACAGCATGGGCGATTCTAGAAGCAAGACTCCCTGCCTGACATCTAACAAGATCAGCGTGGCCTCCACTCCCTGCACTGAGTCTTACCAGCTGGGTTCATGTTCCTAGGAGTCCTGCTTCTCTTCCTCTGTGTCCCAGCACTGTGGCCTTGGACAGTGCTCCTGTCTTCCCTGTCTGATCTGCTGTCCCTCTCTCTATCCAACAACAGCCTAAGGAAGCTTGGTTTCTTCTCTGTCCACATGGCAAAAGCAACAGAATGACTGAGCTTGATTGCTTAAAAGTTTGCTTCAAAGGTAGAACAATTGAGATGCCTTTGCATGAGCTATGACAGTTTTGCAGGTAAGCTACCAACCAATGCAAGAAATTCTATTACCATGCTTACTTCCCATAGATTTTTAGGGCCTCAAATGCACAGAGAACGTAGCGGATCTTCTAGCCTGTGAGAATGACTCCCAAAATAACCAATCTCATGAGACAAGGTCCCCAAGAAGGGTGTCCTGAGGGAGCACAGGGCCAGTTTGAAACCAGGAACCCAGGGAAAAGGCCAGGTTCCCATTTGAGCTGTTGATTTGAGGGCAAAACCAAAACAAAATAAATCTTCCCATCTCCCTGATCTTGCCAACATCCTGCCCGTGTGTTCCGGGTCCCCCACCTTTCTGCCTCAGCCCACTCCGTGGCAGGGTGTCAGCATTCTTTCAGTTTTTCTCTTTATTAGTCCGTGTTTTCAGTACAGAATGATTACACTCCCGTCATGGTAGCTGGTGCATGCACACAACACACTTTCAATTTTTTTTTTGTTTCCTTTCTGTTCTTCTCGTGGTCCCCCTTCCATTTGAGAAATATCTCTCTGTTTCCTGTTATCTGTCTTTTATTTTGCTTTTTACTTAGATTTTGGGTTTCTTGTACAAGAGAAGCTATGGAAGATGGAAGCTGTTTGTCTGATTTATTTCACTTACATTATGATATCAAGATGTATCCATTTTCCTACAAATCACTCAAGTTTACCCTTTATGGCAGAGCAGTACTCCACTGCGTGTAATGTCACAATTTTTGTATCCATTCATCTGTTGATGGACATATAGGAAACTTCCAAGACTTAGCTATTATGAGTTGTGCTGCTGTAAACACAACTATACATGGGTCCCAGCCTAGACTAGGAGCCAGTCCATCTGCCCCTCCTGTGCTCAGTGCCTCAGGAACACTTTCCACTTTCCCTGGGTGGAAGAAGGGAGGTAGTGCAGGCAGGAGGACCTGGATCCTGCAGAACAGGGCTCATAGCTCACTCTGGCCCTTCCTGTGCAAACAGCTGAACAGCTGGCCCCTGAGATGCTCTGAGAATTTGGTTCAGCTGTGCAAAGTCTGTGCTGTTGACTTGTAAATTCTTAGGCACAAAAATGATGTAATCCTAATGACATCTCAGGACAAAATGCAGTATGGAATTGTTAGCAATAAAAAAATTTTAAACTTCTATGCTGTACACGTGTCCCCCTCTCTTTTCTTTTACTGTAATCTATCAGACAGAGGCTGGGGCCATTTCCTCTTGCCTCACCCCTCTGCAAGTACTTCCGGGTCAATCTGATTCACTTCCGGCCAGGGCAAGCGAAGACTAAGCTTGTGCTTGTTGACTTGAGTTCATTCATCATCGCAGCATTCAGTGTCTCCGACTGAAAGAATGCACGATTCTCTCAGTTTTAGCCCCTGGACAGGCGATTTGGCGTAATGGGACAGATCTCCCTGGAGAAAGAGAAATCATTTCAAGTGGTTCACCTTCCTGTCTTAAAGACACCGTCTCTCCTTCTGAAATACTGGTGACTTGATGACAGATAATGAAGGGGCTGGGAAGCTGAGATTGATCTACATTAGATCTTTTCGCTGAGACTCACATCTATCCCTGCAACTTAACTCTGGTCGGAAGTCAACCTGCAGAGAACAGAAGAAAGCACTGAATCTGCACACCATTGCCTCTTTTCTGCTAGGCAATCTTGAGATTCAAGACAAACTCGTGGGAGGCTGAGGCAGAAAGGTCGACGCGACCCTATCTCAAAATATATTGAAAATAAAGCTAATCATGTAAGCCAGTGTGAGGGCTCTGGGTTCAGTCTTTGTGCTAAACCAACCAACCAACCAACAGTAGATTCTTTAGCATCTCCCCATCTGACGGATGGGCCCACCTTCACAGCTGGGGCAAAAAGGAGAATTCTATTAGAAAACCGCAGAATGGCCCGGAGCTCCGGCATTGTCTCTCCCATGCCTCCTTTTACAGCATCCAAGTTCTGCGGGGGGTGGGGGGGGGATCTCCAGGATGGAAATCCTTTCTTTCCCGATACCCTCTTTCCGTCTCCAGTGTGCTGATGGTTCCTCCCAGAGCCTGGCTCGCCTTGTAGCTGAGAGCGCTGAGACGCAGAGCTGACAGGAGGCTCCCAGATGGGATGGGCTGAAGAAGATGCTGCACAGCCCAGGCCGAGGGCTTGGTGCTGCACTGAAACTGTGCATGGAGCAGACCTTGATCAGACTCCCAGTGGTTGTCATTTTAGGGTCTCTATCTGTCTGATCTATGTGGTGGCCAATCTGAATTGATCACAGGTGGCTGCAGAATTCGGGCCATTTACACCCCAATTTGTTGGGTTCAGTAGGGGAGAAATTCCCTCCCACATTTGTCCCATCAACAGATTTTTATTTATTTTCTGTATCTTTGGTTTTCTTTGAGACAGGCTTTCACTAGGTAGTTTAGGCTGGTCTCGAACTCACGGCAATCCTCCTGCCTTAGCCTCCTGAGTACCAGGATTGCAGACACGAGCCACCACCCCTGGGTTACACTCCTTGTTCATGGGGCTTCCATATTTGCATATTGACATTAAGGTTCGACTCAGTGGTGTCAGGGAACCCAAGGATTCCAGAGAAACCAATGCTGACCTGTACCCCAGAAGGCTTATTGATGGCACATGCATGGATCCTCCAGGGGCATCTTTGGGAATACCACACCCCAGCCCAAGCCTGCTACTTTGAACTAGACAGGGTGTGCCAAGCTTTTCAACCAAGGAATCTCTTGCCATCTTAAGAATTATGGGGGTCCCCAAGGATTTCAAGCTTTTGTGGGTTACACCGACTGAAATCTGCCACACTAAAAATCAGAAATGGCTAAAATGTAGGAAGACAAACATGCATTCCAGTTCTGGTCAGACCAATGGTGTCATCTAAGGCAGGATCTGGAAGACGGCTCCAAAGGCTCATTAGAGAACGTGACTAACCAAGCAAATGACATATTTCTTAGCTTTAGGAATAAAATACATTGTTTTTATGGACACAGAAATGTGTCTGGGAAGCTTTTAGGTGCCTGGATTACACTCTGAGAAGCACTAACACTTCTTCCTTGGACTGATGCTCCCAGGATGGACTCATACATCTCCACCCAGCCACTGGTTCCTGCGGTGTTGATCCTTGTCCTTGTGGATAGTTTTTTTGCCAATGGCTTTTTTTCTTTTGAGATACAATTTACATAACATAAAATTTATTCTGATACAGTGTACAGTGTACTAGGTTTTAGTACAGTATTGGAGTTGGGTTTGGTCTCTGGTGTGGATTTAGAGCAGTAGAATTCACAGGAACTCCCAGAAGGAGGAGACTGCCAGGGTCCCTGTGGAAGCTGACTGAACTGTAACTTGCAAGGAGTCAGTGTGGGCCAGTTTTCCTTTACTGTAACAAACACCTGAGACAATCAATTTAGAAAGAAAAAAGGTTTATTTTGGCTCAGCTTTTCCAGATTTGGGACCTCAAGGAGGGCACAGTTCCTGGTAAGACAGTATCCTGGGACATGTTATTTGACCTCATGGCTGGGAAGACATAAGAGAGGACCATAAAGGACTGGGACCTCACAGCTTCCCTTGGGGCATCCTCAAATAATGACCCAAATACTGCCCACCATGGCATACTTCTTAAAAGGTTCTACCATGTCCCACTCCTGCCACATACTGGGAACCTATGTGGACATGGACAAGTGGGCAGTGCAGATCCTATTACAGCAGGGAGTGGCAGCACCACAAATCTCACAGGTCCTGAGAACTCTGCTGAGTGAGTTCTGAGGTCAGTGTGAAGTCTGGAGAGTTCATAGCAGGATGGATCCTGTGTCCTTCAGTTGAATAGAACAGACTCTTGATGGGTGAGTGTCCTTGTCATGGTAATAACAACAAGCTTACCTGGTAATAACAACAAGCTCTCCTAAATTTTAGGAGAGCTTTCACCATGACCTAAGAAGGAGGGGCGCTGAGGGTGCAAGGAGCTCTTATTGTGCAGGACAGGGCTCATAGCAGAAGGGGCTCACACATTCATCCCTCTGAGATGGTAAGAGGTGGGCTGATTTCCCAGGGTGGACTGCAACTGGAGATCCTCCTGCCTCAACCTCCCAGAATGCTGAGATGGCATCCTTACCTGAAAGATCAACACTGTTCTCTGCAAAGTGTTCATCTCCTTGTTATTTATCATAGCGACAAAGTAGAGGTTGTCTCAATGTCCTAGTAATGGAATATTTGAATAAATTATGATTTCATCATGAGGGCTTTTATATACAGCCATTAAAATGAGATGTATAAAGAATTTATCAGTACTTTCTGATGGAATACTCAATATAGAAGCATATCATGCTACTAAGTTAGGTGGACAATATTATCAAAACTATAAAAGTATATGTGGATTTTTTAAAAAATAAAGTAGTTCTAGTTTTATGGATAACATTTCAACTCAAGAATTTTAAAATATGTCAAGAAAGTAAATATGGGAGTATGTGTACTGTCATTATTTTGGAGAAAAAAAAGAAATTGGTGGAGTGATGCAATATTAGTTTGCCTTTGGGGAGGAACCGGAAGTCACATGGTGCCAGATCTGGTGACTAAGTTGGGTAAGGACACAATGCCATGTTTTCAAGAGCTGTCTTTTCATTGGGTGGCACTGGGAAGTAGTGTTCACCATATTTTTGATCCCACCTTGTAAAGATACTCGGGAAAGTGGACTCTAGAGCTGCTACAGAAAATGAGGGAGACAATGGGATGAGTGTGTATACATTTTGAGGGGATTCATGACAATGTGTCTTTTACAGTAATATATTTTTTAAAACAATTTAATCTAAACATAACTGATATAAAGTCATTTTCCTAAATCTCACATTCTGACCTTTGTCCCCACACACAGCCTGGCCTTGGCTTTCCTGGGTGACCGTGCCTGCTGTCACCCTGGATGATGATGGTGGCACTATGCAGGGGGTGCTGTCGCTGAGTCACTGTGGCTTCGATTCTGTGTGACACTTGGACACCACAGCAATGTCTGACTCACAGAACAGCTGAAATCATTAAAGGTAAAGCCTTGTTAAGTGTGATACTCATCTCATCCAGGCACATACCCTGTTCACGCCCCTGGAACCCTCGGAGGTTTGCTCCCATCTTGAGAACACATGCACATCACTTGCCACTAGCTCTTCTGCAGGAAAGGGGACCCCCTGGCCGAGCAGCCTGTATCCCTCTGGTCCTCATTTGTTACTTCTCTGCAGAGCACCAGGATGCCTACATCCAAACAGGCAGCAGGAGTTCATCCAGAACATGGTGTGGGCTCCACCCAGCCATGAGATCATTGTCTGTCTACAGATTATCTATATATGACATGAGAACACAGAGAAAGAAACTACAGACAGTCCTCTGATAAAATAGGGAAGATTAAACACATGCCAGAACCAAGTGCAAAGCTGCTCTTCCCTTCCATTGTAGATGGTCCTGATCTCGAAACATCTAAAAATAATTTACATTCAGGTTTAGGAATGGAACCCAGGTGTTTGGAAAGTGTTCAATCTGGCCAGCTGGTCTACCTTGGTCTACTCCAATTTCACCTTCCTCCTGCCCATCCACATTTTCTCCCTGCCCTTTAATCCCTTCTTGGGAGAAAGACCAAGGTCCATTCTTGAACTCATTTCTGCTGTTGCCGTCAACATCTTGGTCTGTGACTTTCCCCATGTGTTCCCCAGCCTTCGTATTGAACTCGAAGCTGAACTTCTCACCTTCATTTCCATCTTTCTATACATACAGCTTCCAGGGTCCTTCTGGAGACATTTAACTGCTTTCCAGAAGGCACATTACAGTTCTCTTTAGTTGCGTTTCTATGAGGCCCCTACTTTTTTTAAATTTTATTTCTTTAGTTACAGATTGTCAAAGCCTCTCAATATATGCTTTTCTTGAATTGGAAAACATTACCATGTAGTAGCTATATGTGTCAGTAAGGATGAGGTAGGCTACGTTGCAGTAACAAAATATCCATTAGTCCCTTAGTCCATTGGAGGCTTTGAAGGCTTCCTAGTTGCTCACCTGTGGAGCCTTCTCACAGAGGCCTTTCTTTGGCTCTTGCCTTTGGGGCTGAGGAACCAATCTACTTGCTCTCACACCAGAGCAGAATGCATGTCACTTGCCAGTTCCAAGAGAGAGAGAGTTAAATACTTTCTTTGAAAATCACTAATGTCATCCAGTTATGCTTTCTTTTTTTTTCACTGGTTGCTAGGGGGCTCAGAAGCTCATCTTCTGTGTCCTATGTACATCAATTTTATCTTTTCAAGTCTAACTTATTTTCTTTGGTTTGTGTTTTGTGTCTGTCTTTCGGATTTATTATACACATTCTTAAAAGTCAGTTCAGGTCTTTGTAAAATGAAGTTAATTGTTGATAGATAAAATGATAATTTCCCTTCATTAAATAAATATGGATTATGTTGCCACTACATTTCAGCATGGGTTCTGTTCGATCTAGGAAAGAAAATGTACAGGAAAAAAGAGTGACAAATTCTTCAAAAAGTTAAGCATAGAATAAATATTGGAACTAGTATCTTCACTACTGGTGGATATACAACAGAATTGAAACCAGGGACACCAATATGTTATGATGCACAAATGTTCACAGAAGCACAAGAAGCCAGAGGACAGACCAAGTGTTTCTTATACATGAATTAACAATAACATGTGGCATATCCATTCAAAGGAATACGGTTCAGCTACATAAAATAATAAAAGTTTTCATACATGTTATAATATGGAAAATTTTGGAAAGCACCATGATGAATGAAATAGTTTATACACAAAGGAGAATCTTGTATGTGGTATCAAATATTTGTGTGTCAAATATTTAACATAGACAAATTTACAAGGAGAGAAAGTAGGTCAAATGTTACAAGGAGATAGGGGATAAATAAGGAATTATTTCTTAGTGATATAGTTTCTACTTATATGTGATGAAAGAATATCAGAAATATACAATAGTGATTGTTACAACTGTAACTATTATGGTGGTATAGTGTGACATCATGAAGGTAATTCACACCACCAAGATGGGGTATTATTTTAACTCTAATCAATTAATCATTGTTAATGAATTTAAATTAAATTGCTCAATGTTACCACAGTAAAAATAGCTTCAAAAAAAAGAAGTGCTGAAAAATTTTGCATTGCTTTTCCTTCAGTTCATCATGAGAGCACATAAATATCTATCATGAAAAGTAACCCTAATTGACAACGTGTAAGAGAGGCTTTGCTGTGTTGTAGACAGAGTCAGTATCTTGAGCAGATAAAATGCTGGTTTCCTGGACCACAGTAGAACCAGTTCGTACTGTGGCCAAGGGAACCAGTTCATTTTGGGGGACCCAGAGCACATGCCCCACGTCCTGGCCACACCCTCATCAAGGATTCATTTGGAGCAGGTGATGTGTAATGGCCCTTCCAGTGTCCGATTCCTGGGACAGAAGTCAGTAATAGAGCCACAGCTGCCTTCTGATCACAGAAGTACAAGGTGATTTACATCCACGCAAACAGTTGAACGAGACAAAGTGAATGAGGCAGTTGCAGATTTGTTCATCAAAGAATACGATCTGTTTGTGGAACAGATTCAAGAATTGGCTTGGTGCAAGGGAAAGCAGGAGGGATCGAGGTATGGGTTTATCACAGCAGAGAGAAGGGGGTGTGGACTCAGGGGGCACGGGCTGAGGGGCACCTCCATCAGCATCCCCTTCCCCTTTCAGCGTCTTAAATTCACAAAGCAAAAGAAACCAAGGTCAGCGGGAGCCCCTTGCCGCTGACCGTAAAGATTTCGCCTGTAATCCCCGGCTTTATGTGAATAATTTTTTCACGTGAGTCAAATCCTGTGTAACCAAGCCAGGAATTGCATTTTCTCTGTCCAAATAGCTCTAGAACCCATATTTTAAAGTAAACTAATTAAGAATGAGTTTTCAAAAGCTCCGTTTTTAAGAAGGTGGGAAATCGAGTCACAGCAAGTGTGGCTTTGGTAGAGTCAACCAACTGGAAAGCAGGCAGAGCACCTATGACCAGCTCCCCTCTGGTGCAGTCCCAGGACCAGCAGGGAGCACCCCAGAGTCGAGACTGCAATTACCCAGCAAATGTAGCTGTTACACCAAGACTCCCCCAGCGCAGGGCAGTATTAATCCTCCGCAGCAGGAAATGCCGTCTTCCACACAGCCTGTGGTTCTGGCCATTTGAATGTTCACTCTGGTAATAACTGCAGTGATTTATACTTCAATCTGTAGAAAATGCTCCTTAGCAATCCTAACGAAAATCTCACATGTATGGCCCAAGCCCCGCGTCAGCACTTTTGAAAACGTCATTTGTGAGCCTACTGTTTACTTTTCTGGCAAGAAATGTGCCCATCCTGTTTTTGCTGAATATTTCCAATTTTCAATCCATTTTTACCTGGAAGCCTCTGGCTTGATCTCCAGGGCACGGAACTGCTCAGCTGGTCGAGGTCACTTCTGACTGTGACTCAGCGCGGGCTAGATAGTGAACAGCAAAGGAGCTGGGATCGGCATGGCATTTGAAGATTGCTGGCTGAAATTTTACCACTTCCCAAGGAATCGTGTCCACGCTCACATATTTAAAGATTTTTGTTTTCATTTTCTATGCCTTGTTCTTCTTTACGATTTCTATTAGGATCACAGAGCACCTCACGCAGGGAAAAGGCATGCTTTTTACTTTATGATGTATCGAGTCATCATCTAAAGTAGGTCATTTGGAGAATGTTTTGGGAATCTTTCTGGTTTTTAAAACAACCTCATTAAGGATGTAAGCTGAGTCTTTGCATGGGCCAAGGTGGCCAGATACAGAATTTTTGCCTATGTACCAAATTTGAGGTGCAGTTCGTGGCCTTGGAAGAAGTATTTAGCCTTTCCACCTTGGCTTCCCCAATTTAGAAAGAGATTGTTTGTTTTACAAGGTTATCCATAAACTCTGTGTTGGAAGCTCGGATCGACGAGGCACAGTCTCTGATAAGAACAGGTAGGGATCATATTTCCCACTGGGGCATCCATGGGAACCCAGTGGCCTCTGACCCCGGATTGCCTGCCCACCGGGGCTGAGAGGGCACTTACGCGTCAGGTCAGCAGGGTCTGTGGCCTGCACACAGTTTTCTTTAATTGGCACTGGTGCCATTCTCTGAAGGAGGAACAGAGGCTAAATAGCTCTCCTCTTGATGTGCATAGACTGCTTCTTAGTCATCACTGATTTTGCTTCGAATGTCAAGTTCTGGTCCCCGGTTGGTACTTGGATGGAAAGTGATAAAAGTCTGAGCACTGGGCCCATGCAAAATAGGAAAAAGTATCATTATTCATCAAATGCTTTGACTTTCTCTGCCCTTTTTAGCGCTTTAAAAGAAAATCACGCACTCTGGAGGAAGATGTCTTCATTTGAACTCAGTTCTCCCACGGCCGCTGTTAGAAACTGGGCCTCACACCTTGCCATGTTGTGACTTGTGTCATGCTCACCCTTTCTGACAACCCTGTGGTCAGGGACATTGTGACTGTTAATCTTGATGTGCCAACTTAGCTGGATCAAGAGACTCCCAGCAGCTTGATAAGCACACTTTCTAGAGTGTCTATGGCTGTTTCCAGAGACACTTGGTGTGAAGATCAGCACACTGAGGGAGGACCGCTTCCTTGTCGATGGCACCTTCAAGGGGTTTGCAGCTGGGGCAAGTCTGCTGCATGTTCTGGGAGCTCCACTGTGCTCCAGTGGGTGTGTCTTTTTCTACCATCAGCTGCGGACACGGGTCTCCAGCTTCTTCAGCCTCCAGCACAGACTCTCAGCAGCGACTCTGCAGGGAGCTCCCAGGCCTTCGACCTTGGACTTGCACTGCATCCTGAATCCCTGTTGCTCTGTGGCTTCCAGCTTCTCAGACTGAGCAGCTCCTGGAACCTGCAGCTCTCCAGAGTGCTGATGGCCACTGAGGACTCTGCTGCCTCTGATCCTGGGAGCTACCTGATAAATCCCCTTGCACGATCATATGTAGGTTTTCTACAGTTCTGTTCCTCTAGAGAACCCTAAGCGATGCAGAATGGCCAGCCTGCTTTGCACGTCTCTTGACATAAAACAACAAGATGAGCAGAGGAGGCAGCCAAGGGTGAGTATAGACAGGCATCTGCCACTAGCTCGCTGTCCAATCTCTTCCCTAACGTCTGCTTCACAGGCCTCTGAACAGCAGAACGTATCAGAACCCAGGACTGATGGAGTCCATGTCCAGGACACTAAGTGTGGAACTCACCATGCTGGTGTGGGTGTGATAGGGTTTTATGGAGCAGTGGTTTAGCTACGTGTGGGCGGTGGTCTTCGGCCAAACAATTCAGATGGTGCTAACGTAGCCAGTCTGCACAGAGGGCACACAAGCAGTCAGCATCTTCCAGTTGCCTCCATGGATCAGGAAACTACTACAAACCCTAAGGTAGGGGGTGGGAGGAGGAAGAAGTGCCCTATTTGCAGATCACTCTGAAGACCCTACCAGCTGAGGAAGCTCCTGCTTGGGCCTTGAAACAAAGAGCTAGTGATTGGTTACAATACTGGGCATCACATGGCTTCAAAGCTTAGTTCAGTGCAACCGTAAATGCTGAGTGCAGTTTATTCTGTTTTTTTTTTTTTTTATTTTAAAGAGAAAAAAAAGCACAGAAAAATTGGAAAGCAATAAATCAAGCAAAAAAATAAAAAACCCAACAAAATCCATATGATGACAACATCAACAAAATATTGATACAGGATTTCAAGATAAGATGATAGGAATTTAACAATGGTTGTTATGTTACGTATTGTTATCTTCAAACCTATGCTCAGGTTGCCAGATACAAACATGTGAAATTGATGAAACAATATGCTTTCCTGTTGAGCAGTTTCTTTCCCTTTCACTGTATCTATTGTAACTTTTGGACCCTGTCTTAGTTACTTTTTACTCATCGCTGAGACAAAACACCTGATGCCCAAAGTTGGGAAAGGAAAGGTTTATTTCTTACAGTTTTTGGAGGTTTCAGTCCACACTCAGTTGGCTCCAAGGCAGGGTGGCATGGTGGGGCCGCAGTTCATGGCGGCTGCAAACAGCAAGGCGGAAACCAGCAAGAGAGAGAGACACCTTCTTCCTGCCATTACATCACATTCTGGCTCCATCCCTAGGCCTGTGTAGCACTCACACCCTCAATCCAAGCACTAGACAATGAACCAATCACAAATGCATAATGCAAAGGCATGAGGCTTGGGGGCCACTGACATAAACCATGACAGACCCTATTTCAGTTTCTTTTACTAGTGAGATAATATAGTGTTTACACACGTGAGCCTGATTTATTTCACTTAGAAGTTGTCTCTAGGTGCATCCATTTACTTATACAAGCCTCGAGTTTATCCTTCTTTATACCTGAGTAGTACTCCATGGTATAGAAATACCACATCTTTTTAATCCATTCCTCAGTTGATGGGCATTTGAGTTGTTTCCAAGGTGTAGCTATTACAAATTGTGCTACTATAAACATAAGTACACATGTATCATTGTGGTTTGATGTTTTCAGTTCTCCTGGGAAAAATACTCTGAATGGTAATAGCTGGGTTGAATAGAACCTCTAATACTGTTTTGTGTGTGTGTGCATGTGTGCAATATTCACACTGATTTCCACAGTGGTATTACCAGCCTACACTCCCACCAACGATGTAGAATGGTTCCTTTTTCCCACAGTCACTTCCGCATTTGTTATTGGTTGAATTCTTGATGATAGCCACTCTTTCTGCAGTGATATGGTATCTTAATGTTGTTTTAATTTGCATTTCCTGAATGACCTGTAATGTTGAACAATGTTTCATATATTTGTTTGCCATTTGTATTTCTTCTGAGAAGTGTGCATTCATCTCAGAGGCCCATTTGTGGATTGGGTCTTTGAATTTGGGGGGCCTGATTTTTTTTTAGTTCTTTATGCATTCTAGTTAGAAATCCTTTGTCAGAGTTACAGTTGGCAAAAATCTTTTCCTGATCTTTGGGTTTTCTTTTCACTCCTTTGGTGATTGCTTTGGATGTGCAAAAACTTCTAAAAAGATGAGATCCCAGTTGATTCTTTGAAGTGTTTCCCATGCAGTTTGGCTTTTTTTCATGAACTCTCTGCCTGCCCCTATGTCCTCAAGATTTCTACCTACTTTGTCTTCCAGTAGATTTAGTGTTTCTGTCTTAATATTTAGATCTTTGATTCATTTTGACTTTAGCTTAGTGCATGGTGATAAGTATAGGTCTAGTTAAAGTCTTCAGCATGTGGAAAGCCAATTTTTCCAGTGCCATTTATTAAAGAAGCTATTTTCTTCTTCTGTAAACTTGTTTGGCCCCTTTGTCAAAGATAAAGTGGCTGAGTGTGTTTGTAGCTGTGTCTGTAGCTTCTATTCTGCTCCATTGATCCTCAGGTCTGTTTATTTGCTAATACCATTGGCAAATAATTTTTATGATTTTATACTTGCTGATTTTATTATAGTGGCTTTGTAGTATAATTTCAGATTAAAGATTGTGATACCTCCTGCCTTGCCTTTGTTGCTCAAGATTGCCTTTGCTATTCTAGGTCTCTTCTGATGCCAGATGAATTTTCAGAATGTTTTTTCTAGATCTGGGAGGTATGTTAGTAGTATTTTGATCAGGATTGCATTAAATCTGTATAAGAGTTTTGGGAGAATGGCCATTTCCCTTATGTTGGTTCTTTCTAAAGAAGAGCAAGGGATATCATTCCATTTTCTGAATTCCTCTTCAGTTTTTTTTCAGAGCACTATAATTTTTAATGTATAAATCTTCTACTTCCTTTGTTAGATTGATTCTTAAGTGTTTCATTTTTTGGATGTTATTGTGATAGGTGTGGTTTGTCTAATTTCTCTCTCAGTGACTGTGTTGTTTGTGTACAGAAAGGTTATTGACTTTTGAGCGTTGATTTTGTACCCAGCTACAACTGCCGAATTTGCTTATTAAGTCTAGAAGCCTGTTGGCAGAGTTTTGGGGATCTTCTTTGTGAAGTATCCTATCATCTGCAAATAATGATAATTTAACTTCTTTCTTTATTATCCTTATTCCTTTTATTTCTCTCATTGGCTTTGTGCTGAGCTGGGTGGAGCTCAGAACCTCAGGGAACTGTGTGGTTAGCCAGGGCACTCCCTGATGGATGGCTCCAGGGCTATGGGTTGGGTTGAGCGAGGCTGGGTACTTCCAGGTGGGGTGCAGCTGGCTGAGGGTCCCCTGAGGGATTGTGCTGGGAGGCTGGGCCAGGCAGAGTTTGGAACCTGCAGGACCCATGTGGCTAAGTGGCTAACTAGGTTCCATTGTCTGATTGTAGTTTAGTTACTAACATTTTTCCCCCTTTCTTTCTTTCTTTCTTTCTTTCTTTCTTTCTTTCTTTCTTTCTTTCTTTCTTTCTTCTTTCTTTCTTTCTTTCTTTCTTTCTTTCTTTCTTTTTTGTATTAGGAATCAAACTGAGTTACACAGACTGCCTTGACACATATATATTTTGAAACAGGATCTTGCTAAGTGAACACCTTGCTTAGGCTGATATTTTCCTTAAATTACCTTGCATCAGTCTCCCAAGTACTGGATTTGTAGGCCTGATCCAGCTCACCTAGCTTCAGATTTATTTCCTTCAGTTCCTGTCTGCCATTGAGTTGGTTGTCCAGTTTTCAGGCCATGATTCTGAGAACCCAGAATTTCATGGGATGAAAAACATAACACTGATTGAGTTTATTGATATAAATGGACCTGGGTACTGCAGCAATTTTCAACAGGGATCTGGCTATCTTCAAGATTGATGGCTGCTTCCAGTTCGCTCCTTGGTGATTATCATGGTGTCGTTGCAAATAAAGTTCACAGCATCATGGTCTCAAGGGACCAACAGGGTCACAGAGTCTGCACTCTGGCTCCTCGGGAGCCTTTTCCAAGCTGCTGTGTCACAGTCGCCAAGAGGACCACGGAGGGTACAGCATCCCACAGGTCCTTGAGATTGGTACCCCTCCTCTCCCCTCCGCATCTCAATGCTGTTAGAAACACACTCTGCAAAGGCAAATCTACTGCACCTCCGTTTCTGCCAAGAAAGCCAATTCCCAGCAGATGTAATAATGACATCAAAGCTTGGAAGACAGCGTTCCTTTTTTACCCTCCTGTTCTGATTATTGTGCAAAAGCAGCCACTGACCAGCTCTGAAGACATCGTCCGATGACATCGGAAGGTGGATTCCGGGATGCTCACCCATCCCCTGCATATTCAGACTTGTGGTAAATGGGGCAAAGGGAGGAGACTCTGCTGGAACATTGAATCACTGGTTTTTGGGTTATGCCTCTCAGTTTGCAGTAAGTAATACCAATGCAATTTTGATGGGTCATTTTCTTCTTCATTTCATGGAAGCCTCAATAAGTGTGGCCTTTCTCAGTGCATAAGAACTGGTTACTGTTATCTCTTTATCATAAAAATATCTCTTCCTGTATAAAATGAGACAACTTTTTTTGAGACAGGGTCTTGCTATGCAGCTCAGGCTGGCCTTGAACTCAGCCTGTAGTTCAGGCTGGCCTCGAACTCATGGCAATCCCTCTGCCTCAGCCTCCCGAGAGCTACCACTTTACCTGGCAAAAGGAGACAATCTAAAAATCAAATGTTCCTCATTACAAACTACAGTAGTGCCCAACTGCATGGTCAAAATGAAAACTAAGTTTTCAAGTTTTATAGCAGCCAAGTTTTTCAGAATCTTCACAACTTCAGTAGTTATCACAAAAGTATCATTCTGACCATGACTTACTTTCTCCTTCTCTCTGTCTACCTCCCTGCCCCTTCAGTCCACCTATCTCTGTTGAAATACCCATGATCCTTCTCATATATTATGTTTTCTTTAGCCCCTGTGCAATCCTCACAACTGGGAAAATAATCTGACTTCAAGTTTGATGTTTGTGTTAGGAATGTATCATTTTGGTAAACTTGCTGTAGTCCAACTTATGCTATACTTATATACCAGATAGGGTTCTCTAGGAACAGAATCAATAGAAAATATATGTGTAATTATGCAAGGGGATTTATTTATTGGACAGCTTAGAGTGTCAGAGGCAGGAGAGTCCACAATAGATGTCTACTTGCACAAGCCTGGGAGATATAGGAGCTGCTCACACCAGGAAGCTAGAAGCTAAAGAATGAGAAGGATCAAGGAGACAGCGCCAGTGCAAAGCCGATGGCCTGAAAGCTCCCTGGAGACTTGTTGGTGCAAGTCTCTGCATTGGAAAGAGGAAGAAACTGAAGACCAATGTCCCGGAACAACAGCAGCAGAAGACGCACCCCATCAAACTGATTGGAGCTCTTCAAAAACAAGCAGTGCCTTTCTTCTTTCCTGTTTTCATCCCATCCAGGCTACAAACCTAATGACTGGTGACACCCACTTCCAGGGAGTGTCTTCCCTGCCATTGCTGCGCTACATGTTCATCGCCCGCAGACAAACCAAAGCCATGCTTTAGTAACCAGCTAGGCATTTCTCACTACACTCAAGTTGACATGTCCTGGTGGAAGGTCACAAGTTAAGAGGCACCATTTTGTTTCTTGTCTCTTTATGCAAGGAGACACACAATTGTGCCACAATAGAGCCATGTCAGGGCCAGCCCCATCGATGGCTTTGCCAACTCAGGCTGCTAGGACAGAGTTCCATACAAGGAGACACTGACTTCTTGTATATCTGGAAGCTAGGATATCCAAGATCACAGTGCTGACAGATATGGTTCTCTGGAAGACCTCTCCTCCTGGGTCTTGGCAGGTGATGGCTTTCTTGCTGTGTCCTTAGAGAGGGAGAGCCCTAGTGTCTCTGGCTCTTCTCTTAAGGACACTAAAATTATCCTAAGATTGTCTTAATTATATTAACATGATCAATGTTTCTATGAAACCTAATTCTGTCCAAGGGCCTTATCTCTAAGTACATGGAAGGTTATGAATTTGGGAGGTAGGAACATAAACATCTGTTCCATGATAATGATAATACACAAACATATATTGAAATACTAAGCCTGTTTCTGGTACTACACTGTGTATTAGTTGGCTTTCCTGTTGCTGGGATAAAGTAACCCCACACCCACACTTTGAAGGTGAGGTTTAATTTGGCTCACAGTTTCAGGGGATTCAGTCCATGGTTGGCTGCTCCAAAGCAAGAACATCATGGCCAAAGGGAGTGGAGAAGCTAAATAGCTCAGTTCATGGTGGCCAGGAAGTAGAGCAGAGCAACAGTGTTAGAGAGGAAGGGGACAGGGCCCAGATACAGAGCCTAAGGTCACCCTCTGTGACCACCAGAAGTGGGCTCTACTAATCTACTAGGTGTTCTTTAATCTAATGAAGTTGACAAGTCAGGATTGATGGTCATACATGCTGGGTGAAGGAGTACTCCTTAGGAGATCCGGGCCTTCCTAAGGGTGTGGATTTTGGATTTTGGAAGCCTTTGGAGAAACCCAACCATATCCATAAGGTCCAGAACCCTGCACAAAAATGAAAATGTATAAACATTGAAATGGCTTGTTGGATTTACTTCAATCTTAATAAATCAAATTGAGTAGATCAACTAGTGAGAGTATCACTTTGTGATACTTCCTTTTGCAGTACTGAAGACTGAACCCAGGGTCTTTGCATTGACCTACCTTCCCAGCCCTTTCTCCCAGTTTTTTTTTTTCTTCTTTTTTTTAAGACATAGACTTCCAAACTACTGTGTCTCCCAGGCTGGACTCATACTTGTCATTCTTCTGCTTCAGCCTTCCAGAGTGCTGGGATTACTGGTATGTGTGATCATGCTTGGCATTTTCTTACTTTTATTTACCAAATTGCCAAACACCAAAGGAGAACCACCATGACAATAATTATTTATTTTATAGACCTACAACTTCTTAATTGATTCAGGCTGTTTTAGTGGAATATTATAGACAGCGGGTTAGAGAGTAGAAATTTGTATTCCACCTTTCCTGCTGGCTGGAAGACGCAGGTCAGGGTGCCCTTATGTTGAGTCCTAGTGAGGACCGTCTTCCTGGTTTGCAGATGGATTCCTTCATGCAGTGGCTCCACACAGTAGGCAGCAGGGAACATCAAGTAGGGCCATGTTGTCACAAGGATATTGGTCCCATTTCTGAAGGTTCCCCCTCACTACCTAGTCACCCCTAGTGTTACATCTCCTAGTAGCATCTGCAGATGCGTTAGGATCACAACCTCTCAAATTTGGAGATATATCAATTTTCAGCCATAGTACAGTATGTGGTGTACCATATAAGAATTAAAAAATATTTTTCACTTAGAAATATGTTTCATGCTTTTCTGTGTGTGTGGCTGTGTGTGTGTTTTTGAAAGAGTATCATTATGTAGCTGAGGCTGGCCTTGAACTCATTTTGTAGCCCTAGCTGGCCTCAAACTCACCGTGGTCCTCCTGCCTCAGCCTCCTGAGTACTGGGATTGTAGCATAAGCCAATACACCTGGTTCATGCTCATTTTTAAAGTATAGTTTTGCAGGATATATAATTCTTTTTCATTGACTTTTTTTTAACTAGTTCATGTTTCCAATACATCATGATTACACTTGTCCTGGGGAGTTGATGCATGTATACAATACATCTTAGTTATTTTTCTGTTCACTGTCCCCCCTTGTCTCTTCTTTTCTGCATTTCTTGGTCCCACTCTCTTTTAAAAATGATCTATCTTCATGTTTCCCATTATTCATCTTTAATTTTGCTCTTCCATTTATTTATAATTTGTGTTACTTATATAAAAGAATCCATGTGCCATTTAAGCTTGTGTGTCTTATTTATTTCACTTCATCTGATGATCTTATGGTGCACCTATTTTCCTACAAATAACTCAAATGAGTCTGTCTTTATGGCAGAGTAGTACTCTATCACGTGTAGATACCACATTTCCTTTATCCACACAGCCAAGCTAGAAGTCATGAGCACCGGTTCTCCCTTTGTACAGAAAGGGCTCAGAAACATTGGCTGAGGCCACAGGGTTCCCCAGCAGCAGAAGCTGGATTTGAACTTGGGGTTTCTGGTCCGAAGTCTTGCTCCTCTGATGATGGAGATGGACTCCGTTAGCCAGGGATGACGGAGCCAGGTAGGGCCGCACGCCAAGTCGGCATCCCAGCCCCACACCTGCTTCTGCAGCTGTGGAGCAAAAGCACAAAGCAGAGTTGCGATCTGTTCCTCTTTCTGCATGTACCACTCTGTTTACTGCTCCATTCTTCTGCTTCATGCTTTTTATAACCCAAGAGGCAGGGGCTTATTTATTTTTAAATATAACTTGGAAAAAATCCACACACATGTAAAAAGGTTTATGCTAAGATGAAGCAACATACTCATTAAGTAGGCAGAACAGAAAAGTCCCCAGCACACATTTCTCTTTCTTCCACTTTCTGGTTATTGAAAGCAATGAATAGGATTGTAAGTGTTTGTTAAATACAACTTCTCAAACTTTTAGCTTGAAGAGAAAGGTGTTTCTAAACTTTAACGGTCCTCTTAAATTTTTACAAGGTTTTCATTTACTCTGGAACAAAGCTGAGACAGTTTGCTGATGACCCCTAAAATGAGGGGAAGAGAAAGAAAATGGAAGAACTGAGACTGGGTTTTGTGTGTGCCTGGCGTTTGGTCTGTGGGCCTGGTTTTTATTAGCTCGTCCTAGCTTCAGGTTAACTCTAGTACCCTTTCGAGTTGGCTTCTTTATGGACACAAGCTGAGCTGAGTCCTTGCAGATGCAGTCATGGTGCATACACTAAAGCGTGCATCTGTGAGCACTGCTCCTTCCCCAAGATAACAACGGGTCCCTTGGCTTGGTAATAATTTTAGTTGATTGGATCTATTTTTTATGAGTATTTTTATTTCTTATTTTCTTTGACTATTGTATATTATACATTTCAAATGATACATTTGGGTAAATTAATCAGAGACATTTTAAAAAGTCAGTCCCCAATTGCATTATTTCTGCTATAGACTTTTAAAAAATAACAGAGACATTATCGTTGTTGTACTCATATATATTGTTCCCTCTGATTTTTATAATGATGTCTTTGATTTTTATTTTATTACAGAATAAAACAACATTATTCATAATAAAATAATAGGAGAATATCACACTGTGTATAATAATCTTAAAAGTAGCAATTTGGATTACAAGACAGACAAAAAGGACTTTTACATAGAAACAAAAACAAAGATTTCTTTTCAATAAACTAAGAGAAACTAGTAGTACAAGCGAAACAAATTAGCATATATATTAAAACATTTTTGAAACAACAAAATAGTTAATTTGAGGAATTATTTGAACTCAGTCCTTCCTATTTTGCTTTCTATTTGTATAAATATTTTGACCCAACAAGTTCTTGTATTCCGTGTGTGTGTGTGTGTGTGTGTGTGTGTGTGTGTGTGGTACTGAGGATTAAACCCAGGCCCTTTGCAGTGAGCTACAGCCCCAGAACTTATTATTATTATCCTTATTTTAAATTTTGAGCCAAGGTCTCACTAAATCACTAGTTGCCGAAACTGGGCTGGAACACTTGTAACTCTCCTGACTCAGCCTTCCACAGTAGGGGGCTTACAGGCATGTGTCACCACAGCTGGCTTATAGTAGTATATTTCTTGACCCTGTTATAGTAAAATAGCACATGGAAACCTAACTCTGTATGTTTTTACTATTTTAGAGCAACACGAAAGAACAAACAAAAAATATTTTCAATTTTACCAAGGCAACAATCCTGGAATAATTAAAAGAAAGAAGGTGTTTTGCATGATGTCTTTCTGTGTGGCAACTCTTCTCTGTTCCCACCTGCACACTGGCTATACCAGGAGTATTCATGGGTTGATTCTGGAAAACCAATTAGAAAATATGAGAAGCATTGAGGTTGTGGGGTACTCAGGATACACAATAAACTCCTCCTGTGACTTATTCTTGCAAACACCACCTACGTTCTCAAATCCATCACTGAAGTCCTGTGAGGGCATAAGCAGTATGATTAAAAACAAGATGTGTTTAAGTTTTTAAAAATTAATTGGACAAAAAGATACATCACCATGAATCCCCTCAGAATCCTCCCCTCACTTTGCTCATACTCATCTCATCATCCTTGCACTTTCTGCAGCAGCTCTGCAGTCCTCTTTCCTGAGGGTTTAGCTGTGCTGTCCTCCATGTCCTGAATGGATTTAAAACTTTCCCTTTCATGACCATTTTGACTTTGGGGCAGAGCCAGAAGTCACCTGGTGCCAGATCCTGTGACTAAGGATGGTGAGGACACAGTGTCAAGTTTTTATGAGCCTGCCTTTCTTTTGGATGGCGCTCAGCAGCAGCATTCACTGTATTTGTGATCATACCTAGTGAAGACACTCAGGAAAGAGGGCTCCAGAGCTGCTGTAGGAAGTGGCCAGGACGAATGTGTATAAAGCAAAGGGGAGGACTCTGAGGGGACTCATGGCCATGGAGCTTTCACACTGACCATATTTTTGCGCTGCTCTTGGGAGAGAGAGCACAACGAGCCCCTTGCCTGTCTGCCAATGTCTGTTTCCCTGGAATTCTGGGGAAGTCCACAGTGCAGTGTCCCCCAGACCTGCCCAGCATCCAACCTTGGCTCTCTGTCTTCATCCTGGTTTTAACCTACCACAAACCAGCAGAGAGACTTTCTGGGGCCCACAGGAGAAGTTCCAGGAATTCCTCAAGCAGAACGCACCCAACCGTGGCCAGAGCCACATGTGTGAACTTGAGGACCTCAAACCACGAACTTGTCGGCAGGGCTTCATAGAAATCACTTTGGCTAAATTCTGGGCCAAAAGGAGTCTGCTCCTGCGGGTGAAGCACAATGAGTCATTTATGCACCAGACTTTTCCCTGGGCCCCTGAGGTCTTACCCAGCCTGTCCTGTGGTCAGTGACTGTGGTCAGTGGGTGTCTGTGTTTTTAGAAGTTTAAAGTGAACCGGCTCTGTTAGGGATTGAACCTGTGACCCCCCTCTCCATTAGCGCTGGACTTTAATCACTGGAACCGCCTGCCCAGATGTGCTAAACACAAGCCACTTCCATGATTTGGGCCTGTTGTGTGTAAATGTGTCGAGAGTCAGACCTCCACTCATCCAAAGGTCACTCAGATCTCTCCGCTCGCCACTTGGGTAAGCTTGCAATTTTTATTGAATTTTCATTGTTTGGTCGAGCATGGGAAAATGAAATGCAGGAGGCTGGGTTCGGACATGGAGGAGGAAGAGCATAGAAAGCAGGAACCAAGCAGAGCTCTGGAGACAAGTACAATAGGCACGTACATGCGTGTGTGAGTGCATGCGTGAGTACGGTGAATGCGTGGTTTTTCTTTTTTTTTAATTTCAAACAGTTTGAGGCTCTGCCTGCAAAAGCAGAGCATAGCCTGGGCTCAAAGTACTCAGCTTTCCAGATACCTGAGAGCTACATTACACACCGCTTGTTAAATGTGTGACAAATCGGGGGCACAGTAGCCATCCAGCAGGCTCCAGTCCTGCATGCTGGCTAATAAACCAGCTTTTATACACACACTGCCGGTTCCAAGTTGGCTCTGTTCAGGTTTCAGCCTGCAGCCCCTCTGAAGCTGGCTTTTCTACAGGACCAATGAGGATGACGTGCTGCCCTTGTTAGGATTCCAGATGCTGCCCCAAGCCAGATGTGGGGCCCCACTTCTTAGTTTGATGGCGGGGGTGGGGTCTGCCGACCCTTCTCACCTGGGATCTGATGAAAGATGGTTGGCTTTGTATTTTTTATGGAGAATTATATATCAGAAGGCAGCAGATTTAAAAATTAATTCAAGATTCATTTACACATAGCTGCACTTGGAATTATTTGGTCAATGGATGAAAAATGAAATCTTCACTACAAAGCAAGAAAATGGAAGAAGTGTCAAATTTCAATCCCATTTCCCATAAAGAATTATCATGCCCCAAGACCCTTCTGAGAACCCCAATTAATCACCCGAGTACCCATGTTTCGCACACTCTCTGTGAGCAAACGCTTTAACCAAGGTGCTGCTTGTGTTTGCTAAAGGATTCCTGCGTCAGGGCAGAAGAAACTAATTAACCCTGTACCATGCATGGAGCAGGAAAAAAACCAGAGTGGTTATTTTATACAGATCTGGGGAGACTGGTTCCTTTTTTCAAGCCAATGAAAAATAAATCAAAAATCAGAGAAAAGGCTTTTTTCAAAAAAAATATGTGGTGCTGTTAAATTTTAATGTCTACTACCAAAAACAACACAGGCTTCCCTGCACCCTAAATCAAAAGGGAGCTAACAACCCAAGGAAACTCTCGTAAATGTGAAGTCATTTTTTGGTGGTGGCGGGGGGTTTGGGGGCACTATAATTAAAAAGCATGAAGCCTGGTAGGACCTCAAGAATTAGGTCATGATCTCTAGTTGAATTTTGTCTTGTAGGCAAACACATGTTTTTTAAAAATTTTTAGAGCAATGGTATTACCTTCTTCAGGCACAAGCTACCCAAATGAAGACTCATGCAATAGGATGACGAGGAGGGCGTGTGATCTATTTTGAAATATTGCAAGCTGAGCTTTCCCCGAGCAGCTCCCAGGGTGGAGAGCACACTGCATCTGCATAACCCTTTATGGCTTTTATTTTGTTCCCCTCGCAGCCTTTTATGCCCACCCAGGCACATCTGGGAGCAAAGCTCCACGAAGCAGTAGGCTAACCTTCAGTAATGCATTTTGTTTAATGCCCGGTTTGGGCTGATCATTTCCTGAAAACCACTCACGTGATGCCTTATTCTCAAATCACTGGAAAAAAAAGAGAGAAAGCCAGCGAATTATGGTGGAACGGAGACAGCCATGGAGTGGGAGGTAATTGAATCTGCTGTGCGTACTCAATACACCCAGTGCATTAAAGGGCCCGGTGATTGCGGAACAAGCAGTGAACCTTCGCAGAAGGCTATGTGCAAATGAGGTGAGCTCCCACTAACGCAGGATGGACATTCTGCCAGATCAGGTGTTTCGTCCTGCAGGGAAAGGGTCTTCATTTCCATAGCTCTCCCCCTCCCAGGCAAGCTTGTGTTTCTCTGGCTGGTTACCTCATTAAAGGAAACCATTTCAAAGTGACTTCAGCGGTTGACGGCATTTTTTTCCTTGCTGAATCAGCAAGCTTGATGGTGAATCAATTTCTACTGCTGCTACCTTTTAAAAGCAAGAAAATGTGGTTAGCTAAACAATGTCCTTAATTTGCAGAGCCTCTGAAGTCAAGAGAGAGGCAGAGGAAGCAGAGGATGCTTTTCTGGGTAGAAGTGATCCAGATGGAGCATAAATGTCCTTCTTCTGCTATTATTATTGCAGTTTTTCTGCATTCATATTTTACATGCAGTAAAAGATTGAAGAACCCATAGCCTAGTGAGGAGTGTGTGTGTGTGTGTGTGTGTGTCTGTGTGTGTTTCAGTGCCCATTGAACTATATCCTCAGCTCTTTTAATTTTCTATTTTGAGATAGAATCTAGCACAGTTGCAAAAGTGCCAACCTGGACTCAAACTTATAACCCTCCTACTTCAGCCTCTCAGCTAAAGGAGCCATTAAGACTGCCAACACGGGAGATATAAAAAGCAGCCATGGCTGCAGGACTCCTGGGCACCTGGGACTCTGCTTGGGATAGGATCAGGAATGGTTTCCTGTCCTGTAGCGATGCGCAGTCCACACACAGTGCTCCGGGAATGCACGTGAGGGATGCTGGGCTGGGAGACACAGGCTCGGGGAGGAACAGACAGTGACTTTCTTGGACCTTTGGAATTTAAATGGCCTTGAGACATCTGTGTGGCTATGTGGCTGCAGCCCAGTACTGGTTTTGAGGTAAAAGTGCAGAAGAAATGGAACAAAGGAGTCATCAGAGGCAGTGATATCTGCCCAGTGGATGTACATTCTGGAGAAAGAGGAGGAAAGAGCCCCAGGCATGACAGCATATAATGTTCTGGTCCCAAATAGAGACTCGTAAGGAACAGTCAAAGGTCGCATGGAAACAGGAGTGCCTGATGCCCCTGCAGCCGCTGCAGAGTAGCCCAGGAAGAACAGCAAAGCTACCAGCGTGACAGAGGCTCCCACAGTACTGGTCTCGGGCAGCAGCTGCACCTCCAGTCCCAGGAGGGTGCATGCCGCTGGGTGGTGGCCAGCTGGCTTCTCAGAGTGGGATTTGCCGGGCCTGGGGCAAGTGGGCTGCACGCAACGTGGGCATCATCAGACTCTCAAATGCGAGGTTCTCCGAAACAGACATTCCTGGGACTTTTATAAGATTCAGACAGAAATATTCAGAGAAGTGACTGAGAGAAATTTTTAGAAAATATTGAGACAAGTGAAAAATTTTTCTGACCCTTCCCCATGGGCACCCAGAAAAATGACCCCTAAGAATGTAATGGGTGGACTTCATATGAATGAACTGCATGAACCTGCTTTTTTATTTCTCCAGTGATGGGCTTAGGTCTGCTCTTCTCCACAAGGCACAAACTCTTTTAAAAAAAGAGACTACAGGAAATGCATTTTTATAAAACCAAAAGCATCTGTGTCTGGGCACAAAACTAGGACTCCAAAACTCCTTTGTTAGTTGAATGTATGGTTCACTCTGAATAATTGATGATAATGTATCTACCAGGTTAATGCAACAAGAAAAGGAAATCTCAGAGGAGGACATATTATTATTATTTGGTGATAAACCATGTCTTAGTCAGTTTTCCTGTCACTAGGACAAAATGTCCAACACCAATAACTTAAAGTTTACCTTTGCTCACAGTTTTAGGGGATTCAGTCCATGGTCAGCTGCTCCAAGGCAGGAACATGATAGAGGAGAGTGTGGCAGAGCAAAGCTGCTCAGCTCGTGGCAGCCAGGAAGCAGGGGAGGGAAGGGAGGAGCTGCAGACAATAATGCACCCGTCCAGGTCACACCCAGTGACAGGTCTCTTCCAGCCAGGCTCTGCACAGAACATTCAGCTGTGAACTTATCCATGGATGAGTCCACTGATGTATGTGGCTCTTCATGATTTGATCACCTTCCAAAGGCTTTGCTTCTGAACCTGGACAACTTAGGGACATTTTAGATGGAAACCCTAATGCAGTCCCCAGGCTCTACCTTCAGGAGCTTTCTAGCTGCCTAAGGCTGTCACCTTTGCAGCTGTGAGTGTCCCCACCCCCACTGGTATCAGACAAGAAGGCAAGGGAATGCCAGCTGTCTTAAAGTCTGACACCTTTATATTCGTCTTTCTGCTTCCCCAACTCCTATGAAGTTTCCTGAAAAGCATGACTGACTTGCATTTTAAGGTTCAAGGTTCAAGAAAGATGTTTATCAAAACACTTCAACAGGGCTCAGGGAATGAATGCATGACTCAGAATAAACTCCACATTCAAATCCTCATTTCACAGCTCCAAGCATGGAACTTGGAAAAACCAACATAACTCATTGAGAGGTGATTCAGTGTGCTATTAAACGGTGAAGAGTTCTCCTGCGTTTTGCTGTCTTTATGGAGGATCAAATAGGATAGTGTATAAGAAAGTATTTTGTTAATGTTTAGTACTCACAGTTTTCAGAAGTGGCAAATGTGGATGAGCATGTTAAGAACTCATTTCTCCACCCTGCATGTACTTTTTTTTTTTTTTTTGAGGTCTATTCCAGTCTGGAGGGAACAGTGTGTTCAGAGGACTAGGGGTGGAATTTGTGAACAAGAAGATGTCAAGGTTTGATTTTACATGAGAAGTATTGTGGACCACTCCTGTCCTGTGAACTGTTTCCTGTTCACTCTTGTTTCTTGGATTTCTGGTGCTTGGAGAAGCTTCACTGTGCTGGCAAAGCTAAATGGGTTTAGGCTGGACTCAGGATAAAAACAAGAAGTGGAATCAAGGCCAGATGGGCAGCCCCAGAGTCCACAACCCCATTCTTTAGCAGTCATCCTGCTAATAATGTCTTTCTTGGCCTTGCCCGTGTGACTATTTGCCAGCTGTAGTGTGGCATAACTGAATCCAGACTTTGTCAAGGGCATCAGACTCTCCTGACTGTCCATTTCCCATTTGCCAGCTGGAATCAGGTGACAAGAACTTCACTGAATCTTGTGATGCTAGACAAGGAAGATGTCTGTGTCCCAGAATGTCCTCCAGGGGAAGACCCATTTCCATCAAGAGCCTCCACATGACTGGTGCATAGCTGAGGCATAAACCTCCATTGTAGCCTTTTCTTGGATGTGGACTTGGAGACTAGATGTTAGTCTGTCCCA
This sequence comes from Dolichotis patagonum, assembly GCA_004027295.1. NCBI lineage: Eukaryota > Metazoa > Chordata > Mammalia > Rodentia > Caviidae > Dolichotis > Dolichotis patagonum. The sequence continues at coordinate 83,660 of PVJX010000727.1, forward strand.
CAAAGCTTCTGGTCTCTGTCCAGGAACAGGGGTAAAAATAACTTCCTGGACCCACAGGTGGTCAGACTTGTTGAATAGTATAAGAGTTTCACAGAAATTTGGGACAAAAGTCCTCACAAATTGACCAGCATCCTTCTAACAAGTTCTTCACTTCATCTTTCATGTATTGGACTCAGAAACAGAAGGGGTTTCTGGGAGCTAGAATGAGTGACTGGTGCCTTATGGGTAGAATTTTTGCCCCCCACTTCTACTACGACACATGCTCTAGTCAGTATCCTTTGGTTCAGGGTTATAAAGACACAATGAAGGGGCCTCAAGAATACTGAAAGAACATCACAGAACTGGAGAATAAGACATCAATATGGGAACCTCTTGGTAGTTAAGATTGAAATCTGAGAGAAGGGGCAATATGGTGCCCTTTCATGGGACTCTGATTACTTCCTGTATATCCAGGGTCCTTTCTGCACATCTGTTGCCTCTCCTCTTACTATCAGTCTTCCCTTCCTCATTTGTCTGCTGTTTCTCCTCCCCTTCATTCAGACAAGCATATGGAAACCATTTCTTTTCAGCTCTGACTAGGTATGACCCTCCAGCCACAGCGCCCAACTTCTAACAGACAAGTTTGTTCTTTTCTTTCTTTTTATTTCCCCAGAGTTGCTCTGTCTGTTTTTCTTTTTATGTTAGAAGACCTTGGGATACCACTGAGCTTGGGCCCTGCCAGCCCTTTCCTATCCAGATAGGGTGATCAGGGTTGCTGGGAGACATTTGGCATTTAATAAATGGTTTGGGGGGCAGCTGGAATGATGAGGAAAGCAGATGTTGCCAAAGAGAATGTGAAATGATAAGTTAGGACTGGCATCTTTGCAACAGAAAATGATGAGATGCTAAATAACTGTTGGCTGTTATACGTAGCATAAATATATGTGTATTTGTATGGAGATATATGGTTCACACTAGCTATGTTTTAGGCACTAGGTTAGGTGTTCGGAAAACAAGTCATAAATCCTTTGTTCTTTAGAAATTAACAGTTTACTTGAGATGGATCAAAACATGCATATAAATAGTTAATAATAAATTATAATAAAGTAACAAATATATCTCTTTTTTTTTGTTTTGCTTTTTGGACTAGGAATTGAACCAGGGCCTTTGTATTGAACTACATTCCTAACCCTTGTTTAATATTTTATTTCAAGACAGGACCTCTCTAAGTCATTAAGTTGCCCATGCAGGGTTCAAAATTGGGATCTTCCTGCTGCAGCTTCCCAGAGTGCTAGAATTACTGGCATCTACCACCATATCCAACTGTCTGCCTCATTCTTAAAATCAAATTGGTTTATAATATCTCAGATGTAATACCTAGTTGATGGTTCTTGAATATTTCCGAGTGGGTTGTCTTACTAGCAAGTGTTTATCCATACCAAGGTTACCTCTGGAGAAGATCATAAAAGAGGTTCTGGGACTTGTTCATGGCCCCAGGTTCAGTCTGACTCTTGCCAGCTTGGAGGCTCTAAACCCAGTGATCTACAGTATAGAACTGCATGACAAATGTCACCAGCTTGCATTCCTCCTCTGCAAAGCAGCAAAAGACTCTTCACCAATCCTAGTCTGGAGGGTTTGAATGAGGCCTTTTCTAGAGCAGAGCAGAATCACACTGCAGGGGCAAGAGAGCGGTGAAACCTCTCGTCTCATGATATTCTGGATGTGGCTTGAGCTCCACAACCACATGGAGGAGGCAGGCCATTGGAGCAGGGTTCTCACTCTTCCCATTTGTCTCAGTTCCTTTCTCATTGATGAGACACAATCCCCAACAGCTGCAGTTATGGGGAGGAGATCTTTATTTTGGCTCACAATTTGTAGAAGTTTCAGACCATATTTAGCTGGCTCTGAGGCAGGGCAGCGGAGTAGAGGGACATTGCAGAGGAGAAGCAGCATGTAGCAGGGCAGCAGGAACCTGAGTGATCAAGGAAGAGGAGGGAGAGAGACCTTTCCAGACCACGCTCCCAGTGACCCACCTCCTTCCACCAGGCTTCATCTTTCAACTCCACATTCAGCTCTAAACTCATCAACAGACCAATCCACCAATAAGTATCACACCCAGTGATACCTTCCTGCCCCTTCCCTCCAGCTCTTAATCCACTCCCCATTTGAGAAAAGCCTATTTCCTATTTTCTTTTATTTTTCTGTTTGTTTATATTTTAGCTTTCTTGTATAATAGAAAAGTTGCAATATTTAAGCTTGTTTGTGTGACTTATTTCACTTAATTGTATGGTCCTAAGGCCTATGCATTTTCTGACAAATGATTCAAACATATCTGTCTTTATGGCAGAGAAGTATTCCATCATGTGTAGATGGCACATTTTCTTTACCCACTCATCTGTTGATGAGCATACAGGTATCTTCCAAGATTTAGCTATTATGAATTGTGCTGCTATAAACATGGGTGTGCCTGGATCACAGCGATATGACATCTTTAACCCTTCAGGGAAGATACTAGCAAGAGAAGAGCTGGGTTGAAAGGCATTTCTAGTTTCAGCTTTTGAGGACTCACCATACTGATGATTTCCATGGTCCTAGTTTATGCTCCTGCCCACCATGTAGAAGGGTTCCTTTTCCCCACAGCCTCACCAGCCTTCTTCATGAGAAGCGTGCAGCTGGGACCCCAACCACAGGCTTCAATCTGGCCTGACTCAGACGGCACAAGCAGGAAGTGTCCTCTGCTTACACCACGGCACTGTGTTGGGTCATCTAGTCAAAGACAACCACTGCTTTTCCACGTTGTGTCGTGTGTTCCTCAATGCTGCATTCAAAGCTGAGGTCCACAGGAGGATCTCTCTGCTGTCAGGGAATGGGAACAAGGAACGAACCCCCACGCACGCAGGACACAGGTTGTGATGAAGGACTGAGTCCGTAGTATGAACATCCTGGGCCACAACACGCTCCCAATCTGTCATTGCTTGGGTAGAGAGTTCAATGTGAACTGGACATCTGGGGTCAGATATTAGGAAATTTCAGTCTGTGGAAAAAGGGGAAGTGACAGGGCATCTAGGCTGTATTCTGTGATGTTCTAAAGCAAGTCACTAGGCATGAGAAATGTGATGAAAAATGAAGGTGAATGCTTAAATTTAAAAAAAAAAGTGTAGTAAAGTACAAGATGTATTACCACGAATCCCTCAGAATCCTCCCCCTCACTTCCAACATACTCGTCCGTGGTCCTTGCTACTTTCTGCAGCAGCTTTGGAGTCCTCTTTCCTCCAAGTCTGGCTGCACTGTCCTGCCTGCCTTGATGACCAGAACTGATTCAAGATGTTTCCCTTTCTTTGTCATTTTGACTTTGGGGAAGATCTAGAAGCCTGACAATGCCTAATTTGGTGGATAAGGTAGATGATGACACACAGGAATGTTTTCACTTGACAACAAAAATATTTGAATTGATTCAGGATCAATCAGAGACACGTACACAAAGACATGAAAGAAGACTTCCAGAGTTGCTTCAGGTGGCAGGAATGATGAGGTGAGAGTGTTCAACGCGAGGGGGCAGGTTTTAGAGAGGAAAGTGTGGCAGTGTGCTCTTTACTGCAATAATTTTTAAAAATCAAATCATTCACCCTACATTTCAGTCACACTTCCTGTAATATAAGTGAATGCAGAGCAGACAACAGCCACCAGCAGACAAGCAACATTCTACTGAAAATCATAGCTCCCACACTGTGATGGGGAAGAAGCTGTCCTCTCTCTTCTCCCCACTCTTTCTTGAAGTGAGTTACTCAGCGTTTGGTGGAAGGAAGCTGGCCATGCACCACATTAGGGGAGCTCCGAGAAAATGTGGAGATTTCCATGTGCTGTCACAGACGTCTGCACCCTCCAGCCTCCATCACCACAAGGACATTTTTTTCAGAAGGGCAGGGCATATAAAACACTTCTCCATAACCCAGATTTCTAGCAGGAAAGGAACCAAGAAGATGCATTTCCTCCCCGGAAGGTGGTTTCCGTCTGAACCATGCTGAAAAGCATTAGTGGGAAGACCCAGCTGCCAGGAGATGCAGTGGCAGGAAATGTACCTGGTTAATTTATGGGGTTGGGGTTGAACACCTTAGCCCCACAGGCTAAGCTAGGCTGGGCTTGGCTTCTCCGCTCCCACAGTGTCCCCCAGCCCAGGCTGGAATTAGTTCCTCCAAGCCCTCTAATTGCTCAGCCAGTCTCCTAGAAAGCTTTGAAACTCTGGTTTCTGCAGGATCTTGGGTAGTTCTGTTCCCCCTCCAAATTGGCTCCTAAATTATATAAATGATAATTCTCATCCAAGTCTAAGTCCATAAGGGATTCTAATCTTGGAATACCCTGGAACACATGAGGCATTTACTAGGTAGTTTTGTTTCAGAGTCATCCAAGTATAGTAGAATGAGCTTGATAATGTTGGGTATTGCTGGTTTGGGAGTGAAATCTCTTATGTGTGGAGATCCCTTTTTGAATATAAGAGAAAAAGTAAAGAATTTGCAAGACACAGGAACAAGAAGTGCCAGAGTGAGCACAAGGATGTTCCAAAGGACATGAGGCAAACGTGGTCTGGGGGAGTGACACAGGGATGTGCTGTGGTCAACCAGTCCTTCAGTGACTATGAATTCACACCTGTGCATGGGGAGCTTTACTTGGGGGAGCCACTTGGACATCACCAACTGTGAGGGAGATGCATCCATTCCTGTACCATGCACCCAATGCTCATTTTTTAGCTGATTCATGCTGGGAGACAAGGACACAGTGGGGCATTGGGTGTTCTGTGGAGGGGACACCTGGTGTCTCCAGAAATGGAAATGCACACAGTTGGCTGTGGATACAGCACCAGCAAAGCCAGTATATCAATGACAATAGAGAGCGAATGAGGTGCTTCTGAGTGTCCTGGAATCTCTAGGGAGGATTTTTATGTTGAGGAGAACAGAGAAGAGCGTCAACACAGAAGAAAGATGTATCCCTATGGAGTTTAACCCAGGCAATTCCAAAAAGCACCATCACAGCCTATCCAAGAGTATCTTCTCAGTACAGAAGGATGGCTGCTGCCAATGATGAGCAATAACAAATTCAGGGCAGGCAGAGGAAAGGGAGCCCCATATGCTGTTAGTGGACATGTTTGTTAATACAGTCAAGGAAGGCAGTAAGAAATTGAGAGTAGACCATATGACCCAGCAGTCTCCCTTCTGGAGGATGAAACCTCTGTGTTCTAGAGACATCTGCACCCTACTTACATAGTAGCCTCATTCTAAAAGCCAAGACAGGGACAGAGCCTAAAAGGCCATCATCACACAAGTAGATAAAGAAAAGAGTGCATAAAATCAGCAAGGGAAGCCTTCGGCTGCAGTTGGAGGAAAGAAAGTTACACCCCTGGGGTTCCCTAGCCATTGGGGCGCACCCATAGGCAGCCACTCCACACCTCTCCACTACCCTGGGAACCTCAGAGGGGGAGGAACCCAGCTATCTAACCCAATCCCCACACTGCAGAACAGGCAGCCAATGTGGGCAACACCTGGGCCTCAGCAACTGGTTGACTGATTCGGAAGAACACAGGAAAATGTCAAGATGAAGGAGCGGGGTGCAATCTCAGACCTCCAGCCCACCCAGAGCAAGTCCAGGAGACATAGACATGAAAGAAACTAGAAGTCACACACCTCAAATTTCAGAAATGATAGCAACTGAAGTAAAGAGACTAGTTTGTGCTTATATTGTTTAGTTAAATTGCTTGCCTATATCTCACCCAGAACAAGTCCAGGAGCCATGATCAGAGAGAAAATTAGAAGCCACACACCTGAAATTTCTGAGATGACGGCAACTGAAGTAAAGAAACAACTTAGTGCTCGTGCTGCTTGATTGGGTTTACATACCTGTGTCTGGTGGTCTGAGTATCTATTTAGAGGATAACACTGTGCATTACAGTAACTGTGGCTGATTTCTGACTGCCTTGTTTTTAAAATCCCATATCATTCCCATTGTTTTGTTTTGTTTCACTTTATTGTCCTTGAAATAAAAATAATAAAAAAATTAAAAGATCTGCAAGGGTCATTGTTCACTTTCAAAGCAAAGAAGACCCTGTTGTTTGCCACAACATGGATTAATCTGGAGGCCTCTATGCAGAGGGCAGTAACTCAGACTCCGATAGAGAAGCAGCTCAGGGTCTCTTATACGTGGAATAAAAGGAAAAGAAAGCGCTCAAATACACAGAGGCCAGGAAAGAAGCAGTGGTCTCCATGGGGGGCAGGGATGGGGGGGAGATGTGGAGACCCAGGAGAAGGGGTACAGAGTAGCAGGTCCATAGGGCAGGGATACAGCTCTACTGGGCAGTGTGATGACTGCTGCTAATAAAATTCTAGTAGGGATTTAGTTACTATCATCACAAAACAGTGAGCATGTGAGATGGTAGGTTACTCCACATCACTAGAGTGAACATTTCACTATCCATATGCACTTTGTAACAACCTCAAAGAGACAAGAAAATTTATTCCAAAGAGCTCAGGTGTGCAGTGTGTGTGTGTGTGTGTGTGTGTGTGTGTGTGTGTTTTGCTTCGGCCTGAACGTGAACCTTTGTGTTGAGCTACATTCCCAGCCATTTATTTTTGAACAAAGAGGTAAATCAATAAAAGAGCCTGAACGTAGGGTCCCAGGGAGCTAATACAGCCAGGAAATAGCAGATTTGGGGACTCTGATCTTTTTCTGGTTAAATGCATTCATGAGACAGTCATCAAGGAAGCAGCAAGTTTTTAATTAAGCTGTGACTGAGCTGCTGGCCTCAACACTCAGAAGCACGTGAAATGTCCCATCCAGGCCTGAGACCAGCTGCTGCTTCCAGTAGCCCGTGATAGGTCAGTTCCTGGTCCAGTCCATGTGGTCACTCCAGCCTCAGGGACAAGGCTCATTCAGCCTCTGTGGAAGCAATCTAAGCCCTTGCTTTTGAAACCCTGGCCTCCCTCCACTTTCCAAGAATGTATACATCTGGGCTGGGGATTTAGCTCAGTGGTGCTGTGCCTGCCTGTCAAGCATGAAGTCCTGAGTTCAGTTCCCAGTGCTTTACAAAATCCCCAAACAAATGAAAAGCAGCAGCAACAACAACAAAAAGAATGCATACATCTAAGTCTGTTTCCATCAACGCACACAGTAAAAATAGTAAGCACAGCAAAACATCCTGGTTTATTTTCAGTGCAAACAACTTCTGCAATTTAAAAGAAAAAATAAACATCTGGATGGCACAGACCATGAAAGCACTGTCAAACACTGGACACATCAATGAGAGACAGGAGACACACACACACACACACACACACGGGGGGGGAAGGAGAGAGAGAGAGAGAGAGAGAGAGAGAGAGAGAGAGAGAGAGACTAAGTCAATTTGAGAAAAAAAACTATAACAAAAAAGTTCTCCCAAGGTTCACTGCAATCAAATCACCTATTTTAAAAAAAAAAAAAAAAAAAACTAGAACTTTTCAGAAACCCAGACTTGGGCTACTTTTCCCTTTAGAAATATGGCTAGCTACAGATAAATGAGATGCCAAATCTTACATTGTTTGACCCCAAACAAACATGAGCAAAGAAAGTGCTTCAGAATCTCCATTGACTTTTAAGAATGAATGTCATGGAATAGTTAAAGACCTAAAATAGATCATATTCCTCAAAGTGGCCCTTCTGGCCCACAAAGCATCTCGGGGTTTAGTACATAGGTTCCAGTCACTCTCCGGGCACAGCTTTTCATTTTCAGGGTCAGGAGCCATCTGGGGGCTTGCGAGGTGAGCTGGAAGCGATCACAGGGAAGGCTGACTGCAAGACTGTTTGCTGTTTGACTTTGCGTCTGAGACTGCCAAGAGTAGAAGCGCGGGGTGCCCGAAGGGACAGCGGTTAGAAGACTGGTGTGCTCCTCCGCCAGGGCCTGGATGGAAATGATTAATGCTTAGCAGGCGAACGCTGGGGCAAGCAGAGGGAAGCAGTCCTTAGTGCTCCTTAATTGCTCCTTCATTCATTCTACAGACGCGCTTTGAGCTCTGCGGGATGCCTGCAGTGTCGCCCACAGTCCGAGGCTGCGTGGAGCAGGGATTCCAGGGAAAAGTCTGGCAGGGGGATGAGAGAAGATGGTGATTTGGGCAAGGAGGGAATGGAAATCCAGGCTGCTGAGGAATGGAGGTTGGTTGCTGGAGGGGACGAGCTGGTGACCACAGTGCAGATGGGAGGCGGAGTCGTGCAAGTGTTGGGGGAAAGCTGGAGGTGCAGCGGCTGGAGAAAGAGGTTTCGTGCAGAGGGAAGCGTCCACATTGCACACATCTTGGAAACATCCAGGAAGAACAGGAGGAGACCCAGGGGCTGGAACTCAGGTCTGCCCTGGGCCCTAGAAGAAAAGAGGCTGGAGCAGCTTCCTTCGCAGCCACTGTGAAGATCTGACCTTGACTTTGAAGGACCAGGCAGGGAGCAGAGAGCTCTGAGCAAAGCCACGACTTGTTAATGGACCACTGCAGAGCTTGGTGTGCGGGTGCAGGCCTGAGGTTGGAGCGCTCAGAAGACTGAGACAGGAAACTCCCAAGTTCAAGGAGCACCATGGAAGGCGGGAGTAGGTGACTCCCGAGGCCCGCAGATGTCCCAGCTCTTGGGTCTCAGACCTTAGCACTTCAGGATTTGCACTGGTAGCCATCTGCCTGCCCTGGGTCTTAGGCCTTCAACCTCAGGCCAAATCACAGCACCAGTTCTCCAGGTTCTCTGGGTTGCAGACCATAGATTGTGGTCTCCACCATCAAGTAAACCAACTTGCATAACACCTCTACTCTTCTATTTATCTGTCTGTTCCTTTTTATTTCTTTGGGTAAAGTGAGATTAACATAAAAAAAAGGAGAAAGATACAGTGGCTAAGATTGAAAATCAACAGAGAAATGCAGACTTTGCAAGAACACCAGGAAGCAGAGGGCAGCGCGAGGACCCTTGGGATTGCCAGGAAAGGAGTGTTTACTGCAGGGAACAAAGGGGACCTGGGCTGGGTCACATGTGAGCAGTAAGAAGGTGGAAAGAGGACTTGAGAGGACTCTGGAGGACAGCACTGGACAGCACTGGACAGAGAGCTGGAGTATGCTTTCCCCACAGAACAGAAAGAATGGAGAAGGGGAAAAGATTACAACGCATCACCGGCCACCCATGGAGAGGGGAAAACGGAAGCGAGACACCCGTGACTCCCTGGTGACACCAAGAGTGGATGTGTGACATGTGTCCACTGTGCAAGGAGGAGGAGGGGACAAGTTGACAGCTGGGGACTGCAGGGAAGTGAAGGCAGAGGGATGCTCTATGCCTTGGTGGGTGAGGAGGACTCGGGACCCCAAAAGCACCTGGGGGACAAAGAGAGAATAGATCTGCGGCACAGCACTGATGTAAGGGGAGATGGGACAGTGGGGGCCGTGACTCAGTTTCTCCTATGACACCCATCTCTGCTACTCACTTATTCTTGTACCTACTAATTTGGCTTTGATTTTATGCTGAGGAAGCTAGAAGGCAGGAGAAGGCTGATTTAATGTTACGTTTAACATAGCTCATCAACAACATGTTTAAATACGAATGTGCTTGCAGTTTGCTTTGTAGCTATGGCTGTGTATGAGTCCTAGGAATGACCTTGAGAGGACCCGTTGGGAGTAAGAACCCATTTTATAAAAGGTTAAACTTGCTAGAGCAATGAGGAGAATCCTCTCAACCATGCAGCCGCACCTCTGTTCTCAAAGCAAAAGCAGCTTCAAGTCCTGCATTAGGGAGCAGGAAAGTGCAGGCAGGAACCAGCCGTAGGATCCGTTGCATTTCCTGCCAGTGGACCATGTGATCTCGTGTGAGTGTAAACTGCTTGAGTCCAGGTACGCTTCAGCCCAGTTCTTTTGACTTCCGTACCTTAAAATCAAAGATGGATCTTGTCTTCAAAGCAAGAATACCACCTTGGGGATCAGAGTGACTTGAGACTGAGTCTTTGCCCTGCGCAGGTGTGGATTGCAGCACATTATGTAACTTTTCTCGGACTTAACTTTACCATCATTTAATCAGTATACAACTGCCTCACGGTGCTGACGTGAAGTTTAAGTAAGATTCGCAATATGAAGTATGGTTAAAAAAACAAAAGACAAAAAAAACTATGATGAATGTGCAAATTAAAAAAAATTATTACCATAAAAGACACCTTGCCATAAATTTCCCCCCTCTCCCTTTGCACACACTCGACCCATCGTCCTTGCCACTTCCTGGAGTCCTTTTTCCAGGGGATCTTTGGTTGCACTGCCCTGGCTGCCTCAGTGTCCTCAATGGACACAAAACATTTCCCTTTTGTGGTCGTTGTGACTTCAGGGAAAAGCCAGAACTTGCATGGTGACAGACCCTGTGACTAAGGGTGGATGAAGACGCAGTGTCGTGTTTTTATGAGCCGCCTTTCTTTTGCACGTTGCTCAGCAGCAGCAGTCACTGTATTTCTGATCACATCTTATAAAGATTCTCAGCAAAGAAAGTATGTTTCTCTGCAGAAACTGTGGCAAGGGCGACTGTGTTTCAAAGCCAGAGAGATGATTTTGAGGGGGATTCATGGAAGCACACGTTTTAGGGTAACATATACAATATTTTCAAAGGGGAGCAGAAGAGCAGGACGATTTCCTCCTACCTGGCCTGGCCAGAGTAGAGGTGGGTTTAGGGGAGGACCGAGCTTATCCACACACACCCTTTCTTTAGAACAATTGGAAAGATCCCGGGTTCTTGCATTGAAGCTGAGACCCGAGGCTGGGCTGAGTGGCAGACTACGATGGTTGCAGGAACGACCAGGAGGCCCTAAGCTGGCCGCAGGAAGGTGCAGCTGTTGGGTACAGTAGAACCTGGACCTGACCGGGACTCCTGTGATGCAGACAATGGCACATGAGGGAAATCCATGCAGGGTGTGATGGTACCGCTGAAGGAGTTTCTTTCTCCCCAGTGGTGCCGCTGATGGAACCAGGTTGCAGCATGAGACCACAGCACGGGAGCAGACTGAGGTCCTGGATAAAGAAAGGTGTATGCCAGGCTTTATGGATTGTGCATCTGTTGGGGGACAGACAAGCAGAACTACGTTCTGCCACCGGACACTGACTGATGCCACTCTGAAACAGCACTCATGTGGCAGGTCTCATAGTGCAAGAGATTTACACAGTGTGGAGGTCAGGGCTTCCCACATGGGCACAAGGCTCCAGCCCTCTGAGAGCTGCCCTGGGAAACACAAGGGCATTTTGGGGACTCTCTATGCAGTTGAGACACACATGGTGTAGGTATAGTCATGTCTTCTCATCTCTAGGGATAAAGAGAAGCCATGTCACACACACTGTGACACACCCAGTATCACACACAGGGTAATACTGTGTGGCACACATGGCCTCATGCATATATATATTCATACACAGAAGCATCTATCTGTATACGTATCTATGAATATCTCCATCCATCCACCTATATATGCATATGTGTCATCTGTCTGTCTGTCTGTCTATCTATCTATCTATCCATCCATCTTCTGTCATCTACCTATTACTCATCAACCCTGGTATCACATACCTAGTTACATAAATGCATCATTTTTTAAAAAATAAAATAGGCATAACTAAGCTTCTTATCACTTTTCAGGGAAAATTACATCATCTTTGAAAAGTCCTCATAGGAAGTAAAACATAGTTAAAAAGGAGATAGAATAATAGAAGTGAAAATGAAATATTCATTTGCTTAAAGGTTAGTATTGGACAATTTTAAATGTTCTTTTCCCTAAAGAAGTTTAAAAAAATTATGAACAAAATAATAATGATACAGTAACCATAACACAGTTATTATCATGAATTTTCTTTTAAAACCACTTTTATTTGTAGTATTTTGCATGTCACAATGTTTTTTTACGGTTTTGTGTCATGAAATACTCATTGTTACTAGGACATTAAACAAAAATATCTCAACATGTTGATGTCGACCTCAGTAACCACTGCCATCAAATGACACAAAACTATGTTTTAGATTTAAGGACACAGAAACCTCCTTATTTATTTCATTCTTGTGTACAAAATAGTTGCTTTTGTCTGATTTTGTGCTTTGCTGTTTCATAAGTTGTATCCGGGGGACATGTTACTGAAAGTGTTCCTGTTACCAAGAAATCTACCCTGGCCCCAAACTGAAGAAGGGAGACAGCTCAGGGGCTGGGCTCCTTAGTACAGAGCAGTGGTCAGTGCATCCTTATGTCCACAGAGAGTCGTGCAAGCACACAGGAGTTGCACAGAAACAGCACAGAGTGGTCACCAAGGTGAGGTCCCAAATGTCCAGTAGCCACACTTGCTGAGAGGCACCCAACTCTACCAGGCCTCAGAAACCAGCTCCAGGGAAGCAGAGAAGCATGCTGCTCTGGGGAGCCCTCACTGCCTTCTACCCATCCCAGGGAAGCCAGGGGCCTCTTCTACCTCTCCGTGGGCCTGGTCCCTAGGGGTCCCGGAGCTGAGGCTCCTGCAGGTCGGATTTCAGGATTTCAGAGCAGACCTGGAAAAGCAAACTTATAAGCAGAGTTCTTAAGTCTCAGGGAGTCCAGGGGCCCAGACATCTGCTCAGAGAGTCTCTGCAGCTATTCTGAGGACACAGCTTTTATGTCATGGCAAACCGGGCTCTGTTGGAGTCTCTCTCTCCTCTCACTCCCTCTTACTTCTCTAGCTCTCTCTTCCTCTCCTCCTCCTCTTGCTGGACCCTAAAAGTGCTGTCCCAACAGCAGAGAGGGCTTTCAGAGCACGAAGTGGACTGATAGATGCTGTCCTTTTTCTTTCTGATGACTGCAGCGACCCTCTTGCAAGGCCCTTCCTCTCCTCAGTGCCGCAGACTGAGCACCACAGCCCCACTTCTCATACAGACCTCTGCTCCCTTGGCGTGAGCCTGGGCTCCCAGAAGGCCCTGTGCTTGGGCAGTGAGGCCAGGGTGGCCACTGGTTATGCGTGTTTCTGGCGTCCCTGTTTGTGTCCCTGCATAAACCCAGCGAGGCAGTTTGCAAAGTAAACGCCTCCAAGCACCGGAATAGGAGGCTCTGTGGGAGAAGAGTCCACCAGCAAGGTGGTGGCAGGCTGAGGGACAGAGGGTCTTTTCTCTTTGTTGTTTCTTCAATGCACTGGATTCAAAGCTGTATTTCTAGGAAGAAGTGAAATATGAAAAGCAGAACAGAAGTATAACGTAATGCTAGCCGGCCCTCTCTGTATGCACACTTTCTCGGTCTGCATTTATGTTATCTTTACAATGGCAATGCCTGCTAAGATTTATAAGTGCTGGCTTTTCCTTCTGACAGTCTTAGAAGGAAAGACTTAGAAGGTCTCCCAATTGCTACCCTATTTTACTGAGTGCTTAAAATCTCATTTGGTGTGAAGAATCTGGGCCAGGAACTTCAAACTCTGTGGGGCAAACCCATTTCAGTTCCCAGGTAAGTTTTTGGCACTAGAATTACAAAGAAGCCCTCTGGAAAGCTGAGCCTGGGATACTAAGAAACACAGGATTCTGTCTTCCCCACTTTAATTAAGAAGCTAACGGAAGAAAACCCTGAGACGAAATCACAGTTAACACACATTCACATTACAATCGGCATCAAAGTACTCTAAACTCTTCAACAGCATTGACTCTTTCTGATAGAATTGATAAACCTTCTCTCTCTCTACTGATACCCTCTCCCTCCCTTCTCACATCTGGAAAACCTCAGTACAACCATAAACAGCGTAGAGGAATGATTTACAAGTGCGATTTTAATATATGTGAAAGTCTACAAGCTCAAAAAATACATGTCTGGTGAAAAGATACGTATTTATTCAATGTGTTAGTTCACTTGAGGAATTCCTAAGATCAGTGTTGGAGATCTTAAGAGAAGTGTTCCTTCATTCCAGTGACAGAAATTGATTAGCTTTATATAATTATTTAATGGGTATGAAATATGTGAATATTAGTGTAAGTAAATTGAACAGTTCAAATATAATGTCAAGTATGTATTATTTAATATGTGTTACATATTACTTAATATGTATTTTAAGAAAAGCTGTACCATGTTTCAACAAAACTTCTTATCTTTAACCTGAGGTTTTATTTATAGTTCAACTATACGCCAAAGAAATGGTTTTCAATGTAAAAACATGGCTGGATTCTTAAAAACGTTGACAACTATGTTTTCCCATATTAAGAGCTATGATTATAAACTAAAGTCATTCAGTTCTAAATAGGACACAATGGCTCATTTGTAATATCAGTGCATGTGCTGTGATTAAGATACCTCGGTGTAACTTTCCTTTGAAGCCTTTGAAAAATTAGTCCCAGAATAGGAGTCCTTGCTTCCTTCCTTCCTCCCCCCCATCCCTTCCTTCTTTCCTTCCTTTTTTTCAGCACTGGGAATCAAGCTCAGGACATTTGGCTGAGCTGCGCCTCCAGACCTTATTTTATTTTATTTTATTTTATTTTATTATTTTATTTCATTTCATTCCATTTCATTCCATTTTATTGAGATGGGGCCTGGCTATGTAGTTCAGGCTGACCTGGAACTCACTACCCAGCTCAGGCAGGCCTCGAACTCACTGCAATCCTCCTGCTTCAGCCTCCCGAGTGCTGGTATTTCAGGCCTGTGCCATCATGCCCAGCTTTTATTTTGTTATTTGTGAAACAGGGTCTTGCTAATTCACTAAGCTGCCCAGGCTGGGCTTAAACTTGCGTTTTTCCTGCCTTAGCTTCATAGAGTGCAAAGATTATAGGTGCATACCACCATGTCCTGCTCGTCTTTATCTCCTTTTCTAAATTTAAATCATGGCTTCTGAAGTGTACCTAACACTTGCCTGTTTCAGCAGACTCGTTATTCTCTGCTTCATTCATAGGGGCCCTGAACACATTTTTGTCTGGGTGAGAGGGGTCAGATGGACACGTAACATCAAGGCCTTGGGTTCAGACATAGGAGGAAGTCACATCTGTTACACCAAAAACAGAAAAAAAAAATGTCTTTTGGGTTAACCCTCACTTCTGTTCATTTTCAGGAATTTTATAGATTCATAGATTTAAAGAGAAACTGGGGAAATATTTCTTTTTATTTTTCTGCAGCAACTGAGGTATAGATTAGCCAGGATTCTAACCAATGACCATGATTAGCTATAGCAATAAGGACAGATCAAATATGCCCACACTACTCTGGGAGGCTGAGGAAGGACGATGACAAGTTTTAGCTCAGAACACCAACACTGCCCTAACATGCAATGGGTTATCTGAGGCCTGGGGACTGCGTCCCGCTGAGTCTGTCTCCAATTCGCCTGTGGTGTGGACAGCAAGATTGTAGTCACTGGCTTCTCATTGTGCCGGCACTGAAACTATGGCATGGCCCAACCCAAGTAAGCTTCTCTTTGTTATTCAGTCTAGAAAGAGTTGATCTGGAAAGGACACTGCTCAAGTGGTCTCTGGCATCACAAATGGACGCAGCTCTGAGCCAACTTCAGTTGTCAAAGTGTTGTAGCCGGGGGTTGTGAGGAGAACAATTAAAATCGGAACATGAAATTTGTAATATTACTTTACGATGGTCACCAGAGTCAACACAAGAAAGTGCAGGAAATCTGCCCACAACACCAAAGACACAGAATATTCAGCCAAGGCCTGAATCCCACAGCAACATCCTACATGAGTCCAGATGAAGACCCAGAGCTCATGACAATGCCTCCCACGAGTCCAGCTGGAGATCTAGAGCCCACAGAAAGGACTCACATCCGTTTTACAGATACATGCTGGGAAGGCCCAAAGGTCAGTGGTGGAAGCTAGAAAGTCTGTGGAGCAACTCTGGCATGTATGAGTCGAGGCTGAGGAAGAAGGAGTTTGGTGTTACGGTTTAGATCCCAAACCTTACGTGTGTGGAAGGGGACTGGGTCCTGGGGTGCTGTGCTCATCAGTGGATCTGTCCATGGATGAGTTCACAGCTGAAAGTGCTGTAGGAGGCGGGACCTGGTTGCAGGTGGTCCATGTGATGTGATCTGGAAGGGTTGTTCTTTTCCTCAACTTCTCCCTTGTCTCTTTGCTTCCTGGATGCCGTGTGGTGAACACCTATCTTCCTTGGGACCCTTCTGCCTGACATTCCTGGCCATAGACTGAAACTATGACCCAAAATAATCCTCTCTTCCTTTAAAACATGGGTCTCAGGCATAACATTCCAGAAACAGAAAAGTGATTACTACACTTGGGAAACAGAGAGACTAGTACTATCCAAGGTACCCCTTCTTATCCTGGGTCGAGGCTTCAAAGAGTCTGGCATGGTTAGATTAGTGCTGTTGCTTGTCCTCAGTCAGCATGGATGATTCTATTACCTTAGTTATTTTCCTTATCATTGAGACACATTATTGAGATACCTAACACCAACAATTTAGAAGAGGAGAGGATTATTTTGACTCACAGTTTGTAGTGGTTTCAGTCAATAGTCTGCTGGCTCCAAGGCAGAAAGACTTGGTGGAGGAGAGACAACTTATGGCATGATGCACAGGAAACAGAGAGATCAAAGGAAGAGGAGGGAGATAGACCCTTTTAGACCACAACCTCAGGGACCACCTCCTCCAACCAGGCTTACCTGCTAACATCACAGTTAGCTATAAACTCAACAGTGGACGAATCCACCAAAGAGTATCACACCTCCATGATCCAATCACCTCTGAAAAGCCCCACCCATGAGCATATAAGACTTTAGGGGACCATCTAGTCATAAACCATAACATATATGGCTTGAAAACCCTTCCCTTTAAATGCGTGCTCTGAGAGGAGAGAAGAATGTTTTTCAAACCTGGATCTCACTTGTGCATGAAAGTATCCTAGTACTTTATATGTGGCATTTATTCATTTTAGAGTAGGCACCACACAGATACCCGTGTAAGGTCACTGTCTGCACGTTCGTCATTCAACAGGCATTTGAGCACTCTCAATGGATTTGACAACCGGAAGCACAATTCTACTTTTCCAAGCCAGAGAATCTTCTAGGATGACTTCAAGGTTCAGACACACAGCCTCCTTCCCCTGACAGGAGCCCATCCAGATGTACTGGGGGTTTTAGTCTGCAGTAGAAAGGATGAGGCTGTGTCTGGGGATGACAACAAACACATTGCATAAGTAATGGAGGTGCCATGCCACTGTGCACCTCTGGCCACCCTGGACATTTCTCCATGGCTCTGTCTGCTTTTCCAGGTCATGGCTCCTCTGCTATTTGCCTGAGTTTCCTAATGAGCCTGAATTACCAGGCTCTGACTGCCCAGGTAATCCTGGGTATTGAACCAAAAATGGAATCTGCAGTTTGCTTTGTGCTTCCTCTGGGTCACACTGGACAACTGAGAATGAGCAAGAATGGAGGCAAAGTTGTTGGAAGTGGTTATAGGGCTGTGGGCAGGCCTGAGAGTAAAAGAGTGGCTGGCAGGACAGTCCTTGATCTCAGGACGCTTATCATCATGTGGACAGACAAAACTGTGGCTTGTGCAATTAAATGGTAGTAAATGGCCCTGTGTATCATCAAGTGTTAAGTGGGTAGCAGAGAACAAGCTGCTCTGTTAGAGGGAAGTCCTATTGGGAGCTCAGCAATCCAAGGAAAGAGGGCATTTAATGTCGACTACATGCTGCATAAAACTCATTTAAACTTTGCTGCAGTATCTTTGAGATGCAAACCACCATTTGTGTGCTAAACAGGGATGAAGTCAAAACAGGGACTTCCTTTTTCTTCTTCTTGTATCCTCCTTCCTTTCTGCAAACATATGGAATTATAGAATGGCAGCCAAGCCCACCATGTCTATTATACACGATGGCTTCACATAGCACCCTCCTGAGGTTAAGAGCTGGTTGCCTGTGCCATGGGGGCTTGAGGACACAGGGTGACCATTGGTAACAGTGGGGAAGTATCAAAAGCCCTGTCCACACTTGCTTCCCCTCATCAAACCCCAGGGTCCAGAGAACAGAAGTTCTATGGCCTGGCTATAGCATTGCCATTGCAAACAATCCCAGAGTGGACACAAAGTCTTCTGCATTCAGTTGTCAAAGTGACCTTAAAGGTGATTCTGTGGATCTGGGTTGAGCACAACCAAGACCTCCTATCTTATTAGCTATTTTTGCTTCTTTTGAAATATATTTTTTTCAATTTATTCTTCTTTATTGATTGAGCCATTTGGTTTTTTGGTGTTAAGTTTTGTGAGTTCTTTATGTATGCTGAATATTTCTCCTCTGTAGGAAGAGTAGGTGGCAAAAACTTTCTCCCTTTCTAGAGGCTCTCTTCTTCACTCTGTTGGCTTCTCCCTTTGCATGCAGAAACTTTTCAACTTGGTATATTTTCATTTGCTGGTTCTTGCTAATATTTCCTATGCTATTGGAGATCCATGCAGGAAGACTTTGCCTAAGCCTGGAACTTCAAGTGTTTCCCTTACATTTTTTCTTGCAATTGCAAAGCTTCAGGTCTTACATATGGATCTTTAATTCATTTTTGAATTGGTTTGTATACAAGGTAAAAGAGATCTAGTTTCAATTTTCTGCAAATGGGTACCCAGTTTTCCCACCACCATTTGTTAAAGAGGCTATCTTTCCTTCAGTGTGTATTTTTAGCTCCTTTGTCCAGAATTAGATGATGGTAGTTGTGCCAACTTGTTTCTGCATCCTTTATTCTAGTCCATTGGCCTATGTGTCTATTTTTTACCAGTGCCATGTTGTTTTTGCTACTATGGCTTTGTAGTATAATTTGAAATCAAATATTACTATGCCTTCAGCTTTGCTTTTTTTTTTTCCTTAGGATTGCTTTGGCTATTCTGGGTCTTGAGTGCTCCCATAGACTTTTAGGTTTACTATTTTTGTTCTGTGAAGAATATGTCCAGCAGAATTGCTGTGGAAACTTGTGACAGATTCTGGGAGGATGAGACTCACTTGGTGGAGGTATATGTTTGCCAGGTGATGTTCACTCCACCTGCACTAGAGAGTAGTTGATGAAAATGTCATTCTGTGGGAATATCCGGTCCAGTTCAGCGGTAACATTTGTTGAACACTTTCTGTATGTGTTCTTGCATTTAACCCACATCATAGAATATTTTTTATCTCAATTCAGCAGATGAAGAAGTGAGGAACAGCAACTCCAAGTAGCAATAAGGCCTAGAGTCGTAATTCAGTACCAAGTATTCTGGTTTGGAATCACTATCTCACTTCTTCCTGGTAAGAGTTAAGCAAAGATGAATACCAGGAGCATAATGAATTAATAATCCTTAAATTGCCTAAAAATTCCCTGATACAGTTGTCTTTGTGTTCACCCCTGATTTTGGTTACAAAACACCACAGATTGATCACTTTATTTTATCAACATGAAGATCCCATCTGGAAACATTTGTGAAATTCCAACTGAGTCACGTTTTTCTGTAGCCAGAGCTCAGCCACTCGACTTCGAAAAGGGAAAAGAAGAAAAAGCAGCTAAAATTTAGCTTTTGAAGACTCTTGGTTTGAACTGAAAATGAACTCCCACTAAAATCAGCCTCTGAAAATCTATTTCTCCCTGGGGAGAGCAAAAATACAGTTTTTCATTTGCAGTGGCTTCTAGGGAAAAAAAAAACCTGTCCTAAATAAGATTAATTGAGAAACAAGGGCAGCATCTTTTTATTTTAATGTTGTGCTGATGCCTGTGTGTCTACAGAAGCCTAGAACAGAGAAATACAGGGAAACTATCAGTCTCATTCAATCTGTGAATACCTCAAAGTTCTGCCATGTGACTGCTCTCCCTCTCTCTCTCTCTCTCTCTCTCTCTCTCTGTCTCTCTCTCCCAACTTGAACACTTTATGGATCAAAGTTTCAAAATAAGTCAGAAATCAAACAAAGGTACCTGCGCAGCTTTGTGAGCAAAACTTGCAGAATATAAAGATATCCTCCATAACTTTTATCGTCAAACCCAGGAAATCTTACCATGGGATATGAAGCCAAAGCAGTTAGTGCACATGTTAGAAAGGAATAATCTAATCAGGGAGATAACTCCTCATCCTATCTGCCAGCATTCTTAAAGGAAGAAGCTCTAGGACTGATAGTTGTATGAAGGAAGATTTGTCATAGGAATTGCTCACATGATTCTGTAGGCTCATGAAATCTGTAAAAAATCTTCATTTCTCTGTTCACAGAACTGAATGCTGATACCTTCTAGAAACACCTGGCCAGGCGCAGACTGGGATGCTGTTTTACCAGTGGTCTCACTGCTGATACTCAGATTGGCACCTGAGCTGTGTATTCAAGTTAGTGCAATAGGGCGGGACCCATGAATCAGTTCTGTCCTGGAAGGGGGGATTTATGTCACCCACTGGGTACCAAGAGGGGCAGGAAAGTTGTTCTGGTCTAAAGGAAGTTGAGTAGGTGCACTCTGGGAGCTGAGTTCTGGCAGCTGGGGTCTGGATGGACCCTGGCAGGGTGATGAGGGAGACTGCAGGAAGGGACAGAGGACCTGCTGTGGATGGTGGTGGTCCAGGAGGGATCACAGCAAGGAACGCAAAGATGGAATTCCAGAGTGCTGTGCAAGAAATAATCTGAACACAAGAAGTCAAATATCTCATGGTTTCTTTCATGGGAGACACACAAAATATAAATAATTTAAAGAGCAGAAGAAAAGATAGATGACAGGAAATGGGGAGGAGGGCTACGTGGAGAGGGGAAGGGATCTGAGTGTAGAGAGAGATGGGTGCGAACATAGAGCACAGTTCATCAGCAAACCTGCTGCATCTGGAAAGGTCGGAGAGGGGACAGTGTAGGAACGTGAGTCACCGTCACCTTGCAAACAGGGACTCAAGGCAGGGTCTTGAATTGACCTCAGCCTCCCTGTTTTGGTTTCTGTCCTCGGGCACTGAGTTGTAGTATACTTCAAACTCAGACCCTGTATGTACTCTTCCTTGGAGAGAGAAATGCGAATGGACTCTCAGCCATCATAAATAAGGTCACTTTTTAAATTCTTATTTATATGAGTCCATGTTTGCTGTGCACAGCAGTCACAGTCGCAGTGGAGAGCAGGTGCCTGCGCAGAGCACATCTTCCTTCCTCTTACAGCCTCTCCCCTGCCTGCCCTCTCGCCATTTCTTGATCCCCTTCGCGTTTGAGCGAGATCTATCTCCCTGCGACTCATCGTGTGTCTCCTGCTGTGCTCTTTAGTTATATTCTAATACAAGAAAAGCTATGTGGTATTTAAGGTTGGGTGTCTGATTTATTTCACTTAACCTCATTGTCTCAAGGTGCATTATTTTCCTACAAATGACTCAGGCTTATCTTTATGGCAGAGTAGTACCCCATACTGCGCAAATACCACATTTTCTGTATTCATTCACCTGTCAATGGACTTGCAGGCCCCTTCCGAAATTTAGCTATTATGAGTTGTGTTGTTGTAAATGTGGGTGTGCATGGGTCGCTGTAATATGATGTCTTTAACTCTTTCAAGAGGATACTTAGAAGGGGAATAGCTAAATAGGCTGGAATGATTAATGTTAGCTTTTTGAGGAATCTTCACACAGATTTCCATAGAGGTTGCACCACGCTTCAATCCCACCAACAATCTAGAAGGGTTTCTTTCTCCCCCGAAGCCTTGACTGCATTAGTTTTTATTTGATTCTTGATGATGGTCATTTTAAATAGCATAAATCAAAAACATCTCTATGCCCCCTAGTACTATCGTCCTTATCCATAATCATAATTATAAGGTAATTCTTTTTCTAATTTTGCAGCCTTTGAATATAACTTATTAATACTAATTTTATTATGTTATTTATTGGTATATGTTTGTGATATGTAGCAAAGACATTCATTTTAGGGAATTGGTACATACGCATACAGCATCTTTAAGTGTAAGACTTTTGCATGTTAAAAACAGGAAAGAAAAGCAATATACCTCAAATTAGGAAATTTGATCACAAGATTTTTTTTCTGAAATAATAGTACAAAAGGGTCTTTGGTAAGGAAAACATGTTTTCGAGGTTCACATGTTTCTATGCTTACACTTTTGACTTTTAGTGAGTTGAGGTCTTTGTTGAATTCACAAGGCAATTGTAATTTTGTTATGAAATATAGAAGTAAAAAATGGATCTAGCTTTTGTGAGGCCTAAAGCTAATAGAGTGATATTTTGGGAGTTGGGGGGAGAGGGAGGTCCTAGTTGAGGAATGGATAGAACATCTTCAATATAAATTTGCTAGCGCCCCCCTGGAAACCTGGAGAAAGTTGTTTTCTGTGTCGATCTTGGAGCCTAAGTTCTCATCTCATCATGATCAATCTATCTTTGTGAAAGGACCTGGCATTGTGCCCAGCACATAGCAGGTGCTTAATAAGTCTTAACTTCAGTTGACCTTGATTTTGAAACCAAGCCACATCTTTGTAATAGTGACATTCACAGGGTCCGAACTGGCCTACTGCCCTCTTCCACTGGGAAACCTTTCTGCAGAATACCCAGAGTTCTCAGGGTCTCCTGAGCAAACGCTATCACTATTTACAGGGAAATGACCTCATCAATCAAAATAGCCCACACAACCTTAAAATCTGTCAGTATTCACCAGAGATAAGAAGTCCATCAAACTGTGATAACCTTGCCAGGTTTGCATACAGACACCATCCCTCTTGGAAAATGCATTTCTTTGTTTTCTTCCACTGACTGGGACCCTGATTTCCATCAGATGTATACAGATGGATTTGCTTTAAGAGCTGGGGGCAAGAAGATACCCAGGACTGGGTATCCTCATGGGTATCCACTTGTGATGAGAATATGTCCGACGTCCATTGCCCTGGGGCCCTTCTTTAATTTTAATGCTACTGCTATGCTAATAAAGAAAAAATAGATGCGCACATTTTCTCGAAATATTCCACACAGACAATGAAGAAACTGAAGCGCAATGCCTCTTGCATGACTTCTGATTAAAAATAGAATCAAATATTTAAATAAAAAAAACAAATTGAAATACTCTTAAGCAACGTCTGTCTGGGAGACATACAGGCTCCCCAGTAATAAGTTATGCAAATATGTACTTTGTAGTCAATTTCCTAGGGACATGCATCCACTCTTATCTCCTCCTGCCTGGCCTCTGTCTGCAACAGACAAGACACAGAGCTGCTGCCCCTGGTGTCCATGAGGGGCTTAGGAGGCAAAGATGCTATTGTTTGGATTTTACCAAAGAGATGCCCTTCTGTGCTGACCTCCAACTCACAGAGCAGCTACATCCCCACTTGCAAGACAAGCTGTCTCTTGACTCCCATATTCACATAGAGGAATAAGTAGATGAAGCAAGGTCCCCAGCTGCAGGTCAGGATGCAGAGGTAAGGAAGGCAGGGACCCAGGCAGCTCCTGGAGGAGTTTTCAATCCAGAGACGCAATGCACAGGCAGGGGAGATGCACAGCCCTGCGCTGGCAGAGGAAAATCTCTGTGTCCCAGGGGGCAGCCACACAGAAAAGCAGGGCAGAAGTGTTCATCCAATGGGGAAACAAAGACAGAAATAAGAAACCGGAAGGAGGAATCCTAGAGCAAAGGAAAACCAATTCTAAAGGAAAGAAGCCCAAGCAAGTCATAAACAGACATAATAGGAGAACTGACAATAAAAATGCATTTTCCAAAACATCTGGTGTCAAAATAAAAGAACTCAGAACTAGATAATTTCTTACAGTGGTTTCATCTTTGAATTGTGTCCAGTGGTGACAGAAACAGGAAAGCCCCCAAGGCGAGTTATTCCAGTAGGAGCCCCCCCACCATCTTTTCTTTTGGAGGCAACATTGGTATTTGGCAGAGAAGGTACAGTTGTTTGCTTGTTTGTTGGTTTTTCGCATGACATTAGAGAAGAAAGAGGCATGTTAATAGGACTTAATTTCCTAGACCTGGGCAGATTATTGCATCTTAATTTTTTTCCTTTGCAATCAGTTAAATAACAAAGGAAATTTAAGATTGCATATCCATTCCTACAGCTACTGAAAGGATTAAATCATGCTTCTCCAGAAACGAACACATTTCCTTTCACCTTGGGAAAACAAAAGACAAAATTCTGGTTTTTTTGTTTTGTTTTGTTTTGTTTGCATGAGCGATAACAAAACAATTCTGCAAAGTGCCAAAATGTTGACTATGGAATAAATATTTAAAACAACCTTCTTCCTGTAATGCGTATGTAAGCACCTTGAAAACATTTCTGGCCTGGTCTGTTTATGACCAACGTAATCCATGCAATAAATGAGACTTGGGGGGGGCAGGGAGCTATCTACCTGGGCTTGACCCCCATTCTGCTGGAAGAGGTCACTGGCCTGCAGCAGACCCCTCATAATGAGCTGCACAAAACAAGGATTAATTCATTGTTCCCTGCTTTATCTCCCCCTGGTCAGGCTGCAGAGTCATTTACATTTCAAAACAGGGATTTACTCAAAATATTCGGATAAGCTAGAGAACACCTGCTTTTTTCAGCCTTCACAAATAATATCTGTGCAGTGTTCCTAGAAGGCCAAACCCCTCTATCTTATCACTGAGTAAATACTGTGTGTGTGCAAAGAGGTGAAGAGCAGAGCTGGGGGCAGGGGTGCCGGGGTGCAGGGGACATCTGGGAAGAAACAAAAATGAGAACAGGCAGAGAAATTAGGTAAGGTCGTGGTGGAGTGGTTGCTTACTAGTGTTAAGATGTGAATTCTCTGTAGGCCACAGTTGCATGGGCTGGTTCACTTCCGCCACAACAGAATGATGGGTTTGGTGTCAGGAAGAGGAGGAGCTGATGTGTTTGGAGCATCTAGCACTGAGCACAAGCTCCCTGCTGGGCGCTGTGAATTCCAGGCTTACCATTTCTCTCTCTCTCTCTCTCTCTCTCTCTCTCTCTCTCTCTCTCTCTCTCTCTCTCATTCCAGGTGTTGATCCCTGAGCTCTTTACACTGAGTTACATCCCCAGAGTCCATTTTATTTTTCATTTTAAGACAGAGTCTTGCTAAGTCCCTAAATTGTCCTGGCTGGGTTTGAACTTGTGATCCTTCTGCCTCAGCTTCCCTGAGTGCTTGGATGACAAGGGTGCCCATCGTATGAGGAGTTCCCTTCTCTTTGGTATCCCTGTGGGACCACTCAGCAGCTCTGGTTCTTAACTGCCCTATCTTTCCCTAGAGGTGTGACTTGGGATCCCTGCTAGCTGCTGTCAGGCCACTTTCCCCCTCTGAGAAGTCAGTGGGTTTGCTGCCCTTCAGCTCTGTGGTGGATGAGGTCAGGACAGCAGCTGCTGGGTGTTCAGGTAGCAGGGTGCAGGAGTAGGAAGTCCCAAGAGCTGCCAGCTCGGTGTGGGGAGGCACCGTGCACCTCTTTCCACCTTCCCTGGCTTTCCTGTGTCTCGTCTAGTTCTTTGCTGGGGACACCAAGGATTTAGGAGGAAATCCCTGGGGCCTCCATCTGGTAGCAGTGAGGGACTGTGTCTTCCATTGTCCAGCCTGAAAGTCAGAATTGTTACTTACTGCTGCAGTGTCCCACCTGCCTCAGTGCCAAGTCTGCTCCTTGGAAGGGAATTAGAGTCTCCCCTAGACAGGATGTCCCAAGCTTCAGAAACACTCAGTGACCTGCAGTGTTTCTGGGGCCCTTTCAGCGGTGCATGACGTATTGCACCCAAAGTCTACAATCATTCACCCCGGGTCCACCCACACTTGGGGTTTTCACAGCGAGACCTCTCCAGACACTCCTGCGTGCAGAATGCTGCTGCCCTCTGCATTTTTGTTCAGCATGGAGAAATCGTTTTGCTTTATGCCCAGCCAGCCTTTGATGACCTATTATCTCACACACCATCTTCTTTGGAAGTATCACGCACATATGTAAACTTTTTAGCATTCTCTTCTCCAAACTCCTTTTTCTTCATCTTCTTGCCCAGTAATTCCAAAAGTTACCACCAAACTTGAGCACAGGAGTTGAATGGCTGTATCAGAACCTACCATTTTTCTTTGTAGGCTAAAAACTGAGGGCCCACGACAAGGGACAGACACATGGTCAGGGGGAGAAAAACTGTGAAAATTCACACTTCTTGTCACTTATTTGATAAGCCCTAATTTCCAGCTTCCTTATGGCAAATCAATGATGACATTTCCAACATTGTTTAAATCTCTATCTGTCTATCTATCTATCTGTGCTGGATTGATAACTGGTGATCAACTTGTAATTCCAGCTGAACTGAATCAGGATAGTGTTGAGGATGAGTGGCCCACCCGAGGATTGTTGCCAACATAAAAGGGAGAACTGGGAAGGAAGGAGTAGTGCTGTTGGTTCTCCAAGGTGTTGTTGGTTCTCCTGACGGAAGCTATTGAGCTTCTTTCCTGATATGAATTTGGCTGTTCTCATCATCAAACAAGCTCATGACCTTATTGAGTCTGAGGATGGCTGTGGCAATTTTCAGGGGAGCCATAGTCCTTATAGTAGGGTCATTTCCTGGCTCCAGTGCACAATGCTTGTTGTAGTCAGGGATTTGCAAGAAAAACAATTACATGCAGGACACATAATTTATGGTATTATTTTATAATAATCACCTAAATATTCAAACAAGAAAAGTGTAGGAAATCTGTCTACACACTAGACACCTAGAGAATCCAGTCATGGGCCTGGACCCTATGGCAATAAGCTGCATGACCTCAGTGGAAGACCTAGCACCCACGACAATGACCCATACATCTGTTTCATGGATCTGTGCTGGGAAGGCCCAAAGGTCAGCAATGGAAGCTAGAAAGTCTGCGCCAGTGAGGTGAAGGAGCTGTGCTCATAGTTGGGGATTCTGACTGGAGCCAAGAAGTGATGCTCAAAATAAAGTGAGGTCCCAAGCTCTTCTGACGATGAGAACAGCCGAGTTCATATCAGGAAGCCAGCGTGATGAGCTTTTTCTGGAGACTGAACAGCACACATCTTCCCCTCCAGAGCCAGGAAGTGATGCTCAAATTAAGGACCAGAGCTCCCCCAAAGTGAACCCCAGCCATTCTCAGCGACAAGGTCCTGAGCTCCTCTGATGCTAACTGCCGAGTTCATGTCAGGGGAGCCAGCTTGACAAGCAACAGCTCTAAAAGCAGCAGCTCTAAAAGAACCAACAGCTCTAAACAATGCTCTTTCTCTCCAGGTGTCCATTTTATGCTGGCAACAATCCTCAGGTGGGCCGTCTACACGTCTACACTCAGCACCACCCTGACTCAGTGTAGCTGGTGTTTAAGGGGCCATCAGTATTCCATCCACCACAAGGCTCAGCCCACTGGCACTGATTCGTCACCCCACTGGCACGGATTTTCAGGCTTCCACTGCTGACCTTTGGGTTTTCCAGTGCAGATCTGTGAAACAGACTTGTGTGGGTTATTGTCACGGGCTCTAGGTTCATGCAGGGTGTTGCTGTGGGATCCAGGCCCTCAACATTTTTGGGGGTCTTTAGTGTATGGACAGATTTCTTGCACTTTTCATGTTTGACACTTTGAGTGACTATTATAAAATATTTCTATAAATTATGTGTCCTGTACTAAATTGTTTTCCTTGTAAACCCTGACTATAACTCTATCTATCTATCTATCTATCTATGTATCATCTATCTCCCTATCCACTTAACCACCTATCCTCTAAGTATATCATCTTCCTATCTATCTCTCTATACTCAGTGATCTATCTGAACTAGGAATTATCTTTTCATGTTTTTAACACAGCATAGACTGAAAAGCTATATTCTTTTGCAAATTCAGTTAGCATTTTCTAAATATCTTAAGAAATATATGTATATGTATATTACATGTACATATAACATTCTAACTTTGGCAGGCAGTATATTTAGCCACAGTGGATCCTTCTTGTGACTTCAGTCCATGTTTCATGACTAATATTTGGGATGTACTAGACAGACATAGGGACAAGTCTTAGCAGAGATTGTCAATACTTGTACAACCTATATTTTATTTTATTTTATTTTATCTTATCTTATCTTATCTTATCTTATCTTATCTTATCTTATCTTTTGTCTCTTGGTACCGGGGAGGGGGATCAAACTCAAGACCTTGTACTCACCAGGCAGGTGCTTATGCCACTGAGCTAAGTTCCTAGCTACAACCTACATTTTAAAAAAGCATTATTTTTAAATATCTATTATCTATCCATCAATCATGTATCTATCTCTGTCCCATCTCTGTCATCTCCTGCAATCTATCTGCCACCCATCTCTGCCATATCTCGCTAGGTGTATGGGCTATAGTCTGTCATCCATTTAACTACTGTCTGTCCGTCACCCAGGTATTATCCATGCTTCCTTCTCACTCCCTCATGGACATATCTATCACCCATGCTTCCTCCTGTCTGCATCCATCTGTCTCTTATGCTCATGTGATTGATTATCCACCACCATGACCTTGTTATCACACGATTTTCAGAATCTGAGAATCGAAAATCTGGACCTTTCCCTCCCTCTTAATTTCAAGGATTTTGAATGCTGAAAGATCAAAAGGTTCAAACCTTCTCTGAATTCCACAGGGCAGATCCTAAGCCCATGTGTCTTGGGAACCTTCCTTAGGTTATTGGGACAGGCTACCTCTCCAGGGTCACCAGTGACATCCCGAAGGCAAGCCACAGAAGGTGGAGATTGGGACCCTTGCTTCCCTGAGAGGAGGAAGATGAAGTGGAATGGAAGTCGGTCACTAGTGAGCACCCAAACCCTGCCATTTGTTGCTGCTCAGGAGAGAGAAGTCAGACTGCTGTCTTGTAAGGAGAAAGAAGGCCTCTGTAAAAAAGAAAATATTTTCAGCAGTGTTCAGGAATCTTACGTGAGAACATACAATGTTTCCAAACTCGTAGGACCAGGGCCTTTGGAAGGCCTAACTTGGGCTTTTCTCCGGCCAAGCCCTGTGGTTTGACATGTGGGTTTCTGCACAGGTTGAAAACCTCTGCCCTGCCCACAGCTGCCAGCAGAATGCCATGCGCTCCCAGAGTTTTCTCAGTTCTGTCTGTCTCCAAACATAACTTGAGTCTACCAGCGCAAGTCTAGACTCCTGCAAAGGTTGCATCACAGGTGAGCGGTGGGTTCCGTCTGTTTGGGGCTGGGTCTCCTGCTGCTGACCCGAGAAATTGTTTACTGGAGACAGACAGAGCGTGCATTAGAAAACAAAAGCCTTCTCCCTGTGATCCAGACACAGAGCGATATGCTGAGACAGGAGCCCAGGATGGCTGCAGGACAGAGGCAGAGCACCAGCCTGGGCAGGAACCTCTGAGCAGAACCACACTCTTCTCAGTGTCCAGCGCCATTTCACAGAGCGCCTGGGACTCAGCTCCGGAGCGGCAGGACATTTGCCCATGTTTAGCTCCTCCACCTACACCCGCAGGCAGGAGTATCCTGGTGATCACATCACGGGCCCTCACAGACTGAAAGCCGGGGTCTGGAGCAAAAAGAAACAGTAGAGCACAGCGGTGCACCTGTCATCCCAACATTCCAGGAGGCTGAAGCAGGGGGGTAACAAGTAAGAGCCCAGCTAGGGCAGTTTAGCAAATTGCTGAGACTGCCCCAAAATAAAAAGGGCTGGCAAAGTAGCTCAAAGTTCCCTGGGTTCAATCCCTGTTCTAAATAAATAAATAAATAAATAAATAAATAGTATTTAAAAAAGGGCTGAAGGTGTAGTTTAGTTCAATCTTTTGTGCATGTACAAACACAAATGCAGGCATGCGTACATGCACAGAGTAGGCCAGCCTTCTCCCCCACTACCTTGCTTGTCCTGGGTGTCTGTTTGGGCAGGCTGAAACGTTGTCGGCCAATAAAGTCAGTAACTGCCTGGCTTTGGAAACCTTTGAAAATCCCCACAGCTCTTGGGGACACTAGAACTGCATGTGTGTGTGTGTGTGTGTGTGTGTGTGTGTGTGTGTGTGTGTGTTTTCCTCCATATTTGTTTTTCTCTTTTTCACCAAAGAGCATCTGAGTTAATTAAACCCCAGTTAAAACACAGTGAAGGAGGTCCAGGTCTTGTGCATTCTTGATTGGTGCGCAGATGAACAGGTGGTGGGAATTCTGTCTCCAGTTGCATGGAGAAAGGAAGCCCGTTCCTCATAGCCTGCTGTCGTCGAGGTGGTGAACTAAATTGGGGATTTAAAAAGTGCTTGGCAGGCATGGCTTATTTCTCTTTGTGCCAAGAAATTCTATTTTTGTTCTCATTTAAGTTGAAAATTCTCCCTATCAACAGTTGACCAGTGTAGCTGGGGGCCAGTTGAGGTGGACAGGGCTGTCCTCCTGCAGTGACATTGCTGGTGACATCAGTCACCAGCTTATCTTTTTAGATGGCAGGAACCAGAACCACTTAATAGGATTCCCAAACTGGATTCTGGGAGGCATGAATGTCCCGCCCTCTCTCTTGTTTTTCAGGGTGCATCCAACAAAAGCTGTATTGTTCTGTCACTTTCTACACAAAATATCTTTGAATAAAGTGTTTAGTAACATTTGTCTTACCCACTTTACAAGCATGCACATACATACACATTTATGGCAAATGTTTATTTAAGCTCCTTTTGTATACTATACGTTTAAATAATGTTAAAAGATAATAAAATGAGAATCATTAGGTCCAGAAAAAATAAATGGGATCTTTTATGGAAATATTTCTATCCTACCTGACAGTTCCTTTTTTCTCATGACCCCTTAAATCTGTTCATCACCTAGGAATTTTGACATGAATTAAAGGCCATACATCACAGTGTATTTTTACAAGTACTGTTTTACTTACACATGGCTTAAAGGTAATTCTATTAATCTTTTCTATTTTTTCTTTTTTTAAATTTTATTTTAAAGGGGTAAAATTAAACACAACAAAACAGAACAGAACAGGACATAAGAAAGCGTAAATTTCAAAGCTAGACAACCAGAGATCTTCACTATCTGTCATATTGTCTCTTGTTTTCTTCCAAATGGTTGTCCATATCTTTGCATACAGGGAGCTCATACTAAATAACATAGCCAATCTTTTCACAAGATGTGTAGTTAACTGGCTCCCACTTGCTAAGGGGGAGGGGACACAGGACAGGGGGACAGGACGACATGAGATGTCTAATTCTCAGGCCATGCGCCAGCAGGCTCACAGCCACCCCCCAGAGAGGGGAGGAGCTCCTTGTCCTCCTGGCACCCCAAGTAAACTGCATGGTGCAGGTCCCCACTCGCCAGGATCTCTCACCTTCAGGCTGCCGAAAGTCTGCCACATTCACAGCTGCCCCCCAGAGAGGGGAGAGCTCCTTGTTCTCCCGGCACCCCGTCTACTTTTTCTTAACATGTGTTTGCAGTACATGATTACATTTATCATGAGGAATTGGGACATGTGTAGAATTTAATTCTTTTTCCTTCTTTTAATCCCCTACCCTTCCCCACTTCCCACTTCCTATAACCCAGGCCCTCCTTCTCACTTGCAAAAGCTCTATTTCTATCATTTTCCCCTTCTATTCTTTTTCTTGTCATCCTCTTTCCCTTCCTTCTCTCCCTTATTCCTCCATTTCTTGTTCCTTTATTCATTTGAAAAGGACCTCTCTTTTCCCTCATTTACTTCTCTCCTATTTTGCTCTTTATTTATTTGACAAGTATTTGGAAGCATCTGAATTTTAGGGTGCAGTGTACATTTCTATTGAGTGGTTTCTATGCACTTTAATTTCCACAGCATACAGAAAACCCAGTCCTGCATCCAGGAGTAGCAACAAGTGCTTCAGTTTTGGCAGAGAAAATGATACTTTAAAGCACCAAATTAATTAATGTTCCAAACCTTAATCTATGATCAGATGAGACCATATTGCCTGAGAAATATAAGTGGAGAGAAAAGAAAAAATAACAAACATACTGCAGCATCCGCCTGAAGTTTGGAAGACCTAGCTTCACTTGAGCCTCCCTTGGAGGACTCCTCCAGCAGGGCCTGAGGCTCCCTTTCTCTACACCTCCCTTGTTTATCAACCTCTCCCTTCTGTGGTGCCCGGGGCAGTGAGATCTGGACCTGAACTGCACCTCCAGACAATTGTGGCTGCTACCTCCCCACTTTCCCCCAAGCTGGGAAACAAAACCTGCTCCATCCAATGACACATGCTAATTAAACTGAACTCAGAGAACTGAGATATTGACAGCCAGCCCAGCCCACAGAGCAGGGAGTTTCAAATCACAGCCCCACCACACTGCCCTTAAAGAGGCAGAAGGCTCACCCAGGCTCTCCCGGGTGGCACAGCCACTGGAGGTCTCTGGCTTTCGTTTCCAAGGACCAGGCTTTCGCTCCTGTGCCCTGGCTGCAGGCTTCCACAGCTGCCCTCTTCCAGTCTGTGGGTGGTCACCTGCAATACCACGTTCTGTGCTCTGACTGCAAGGGAAGAGCCCATCATTCATGTCCTGCATGATTTGGAGAGGTTGGGGACAGGGAATGGCAGGCAATGGATGGCTGGGGTCCCCCTGCCCTGGGGCCCCTGTTTGTGCGTTACCCCAGCAGGAAGCCAGTTGATCCCAAAGCTCCTGTCTCAGGGTGGCTCTTTCCAATCACCTGTGCAGAAATCATGGGGTCGCTTCAACTTCAGGACCTGTGCGCCTCGCTACTGGGCCCCCAGGAAAGTGCACTGGCTGGGCACGACTAAGAAATTGGCAGGGACTCTCAGGGGGCCAAAGCTAAGTTCTCTGACGTGAAGTTGGACTCACAGGTCCAGAACCAAGGAGCATCTTTCTCTTCCTCTGGAACCCCATGGATAACAAGCACAAGTCCGCTGTATAAATAGTATCCATCTTCTGGCTCTAAGGGGTGTCAATTCTGGGGGGAGGTAAGTTCCCCTTTCAGTAGCTGGTTGCAAGGCATACATTTGCCAATTTCCTGTGGGAGAGGGAAAAAAGAACACTGATTACTGTCCTGGATGTGTGCACCTCCCAATGAGCAGGACTTTTATGTCCCTCATATGATTGAAGCTCATTTTACAATAGATTAAACAGCAATGTAAACCCCCCACAAATAATAATAACAACAATGATAATGTATATACAAAAAGGGGCAAGAGCTTAAGATGTATCTATTATTCAATAATGTCAAGATGAGGACAGTATCTAAAAGGAGCCCCTTCGACTAACACAACAGGGAAAACACAAGTTCATATACCTGAAACTCGCATGCATGTGACACCCTCATGCAGCCTGTGAGAGGAACAGCTTTCAACAGCCTGAGAGGAAAGCAAGGCTGGTGCATGTGCATTGGCACGTGGCTGCACATGAGGAGAAGGGACCACGTGTGTGTGTAGAGTTGAGGAACCAGCGATCTGGGTTGCAATTCTATTTCCACCTCAGCTGCTTGTGTGACATTCATGAATGGCATTTGTGCCTAGGAAATAAGTGGGATGACATCTGAGCTGCCCTTCACAGGAATAGTACAGAGATCAAAGGATTCAGGTGATCAAAACATGGTGTGAAACCATCCAAGTTTAGGTAGGGTCCTTGTGCACATGCTTCCTGGGAGAAAGTAAATGTGTAGCCCAGCATTGAAGGATGGGAAGACTTGGAAGGCGGATGTTTAAGGCCAAGCAAACTCCCACCTCAGAACTCAGAGTTTGGGGTGCAGTGTGGGACTCAGCGGGACTAGGAGCTCAAGGACGCTAGCTGTGTGAAGACTGGGAAGACAAGCATGTCTCAGAAGCTAAGGTCGCACACGCAGCCTAGGATAAAGGAGGACGATGCCACAGAGATCTCTGGATGCTTTTGCTGAGTGACTCTTGCCCAAAGTTCTTCCCCCTTCTTAGTAGTTATTGGATTGGGACCTACACTGCTCTGTAATGCCTCATCTTAACTTGCTCATATCTGCTGACACAATTTTTGAATGAAGACACACTTCCAAATATTTTAGGACTTCAACCTTCCTTCCTTTCTCTTTCTTTCTTTCTTTCTTTCTTTCTTTCTTTCTTTCTTTCTTTCTTTCTTTCTTTCTTTCTTTCTTTTTCATGGCACTGAAGATTCAATTCAAGGCTTTTGTGTTGAGCTATCATATACACATATAATTCTTTTTTTTTCTTTTGAAACTGGTTCTTATCAAGTCACTAAGTTGCCCAGGGTGGGAGGGCTGGGATTTCAGGTGTGGTCACCAAGCTCAGATTCAGAGAATATTTTGACAGGATGCCATTCAGTGAACGGCACCTGCAGTATTGTTAGGACAAATTCTCCTACTTTGCTGCAGACCTTGTGAAACAGAAGCTCCAGAGGTCTGGGATAGCAGTGTGTCTCCAAGGCCTCGCTGGGAACTGTGGATCTCATAGGCCTTAGAGGAAAAGGCAGAGAGCACGGAAGAGGGTGGATGGTAGAGCACCTTCGAGGAAGCGAGAATCATTGCTTGTGGGGTTCAGCAAAAGAGGAAGAAGGAAAAGGGTAGAGAGGCTCACTGACATTTAAAAAATGGGACTTAAACATGGTGCGGCAATTAGGAAAAATATAAGATGTAATTGTAGGGCTTGTTGGGAAACCAGGGAAGCGAGCTACTGAGGGTGAGAAAGAAGCTGAGACAGTTTCTGACCCCATCTCTGTTTTCCCTCCTCTCCTCCTCTCCTTTACTCTGTTCCTGTCCTCTGTTCCTCCTCCTCCAGCTCCCCCTATCTCTCTCTCCACCTCCAAGTCTCTCATTCTCACCCTCCCCTCCCTGCTCAGCTGTCCTGCTTTCATGAGCTCAGCACAATACTGCATCTCCACGTGTGCCTCAGGGCCCAGGAGCTATCTCCAGCACAGCCCAGTGCCTGGCCCACTTGTCCTAGGAGGAAGGATGTTGGGCATACCCAGGGCTCTGGCCCCTCTGCGGCTGACAGACAACCTCCAGGAAGTCCGTGTGACTCCCTAGTCCTAAGTTTGGGAGGTTTGCAGAGCTGGCAGGTGCCCCCAGTGTGTGGGTCTTCCTACCAACTTCCAGAGAGCTCTTGGGGGCTGGATTCTAGGCCATCACAGTGTAGGAAGCTCCCAGGAAAGTTTTGCCAATTGGGTGACTAAGTGGAAATCATAAATTAAGTCTTGAGCAGCAGACGAGACTAGATGGGAATTGAGTGGAGCTAGCATTAGAGATAAAAGCCAGATACGGAGCAAGCAGACACCAGAAAAATGTGAAAGGCCAGGGTCAAAACAAACAAGCTTAGACGCATCACTGGGTGTGCAGAGGTGGTCAGTCTGCAGGGTCAGTGGTCTGAAGGCCATGGTGGGCTGGGCTGGCATCTCAGGCCTGCAAGGAAGAGAAGGAATAAAGGTGGAAAGAAAAACAACAGCACCTGCCTGGCGAGTGCAAGGTCCTGAGTTTGGTTCTCTGCACCAAAAAAGAAAAAGAAAAGCAAAGAAAAACAACAAATGGGGTTGAACTGGCCATTCCAGAGTGATTCCTTTTTCTTAAGACACAAAGGGGGAGAATTCATATGCTTATCTGCCTGTGAGGCCAGATTGCATCTTAAACAACTGTGCAGCATGACTGAGAGGACACTGTCTAGGATGGGCCAGGAGACCTGCTCCGGAAAATACCCACGTCCTCCAACTCAGTGTTTTTTCCCCCAGGAATCATGGGTGCTGCCCTCAGTCCCCGCCAATGTGCCTCAGGCTCCTCAGAGTCTACTAAGTGATGCGCATTTGTTTTAAAAGTATCTCTAGCTCAGCATAGCTGGAGCTATGCTGTTCTCAGAAAGAAGATTCCAAAAGAAAATGAGAATTTCCAGTAAAGGCAAAGCAGCAAATGGTGGGGAGTTGAGCTGTATTCTGGGAAGCTCTCCGCTCTTATTCTGCATGGGATCAGGGGAGAGGAATTCTTTCCTTTTGCACAAATCCAAATAATCCCTCTGGCTTTTCAGTAAATTAGGCTCACAGTGCCTCAGTCCTTGACACATATTGTGAGGAAATTATTTGATTTATTTACTTGATATACTTAAAGCATTCCACTCATCTGCAAGCAATTGGCTACATGAAGAAAATACAAATCCAACACTTACACAGAACGCTGCAGGGAGAGGGCTCTGTGCAGGAGAGACAGCTCAACAGGGATTGGTCACTGCAAACTAGGAAAGCATTGATATGAACCACAGGGGGATTGGGGGATGAGCAAACCCAAAGCCAATTATGATCGACCATCCCTGACTGTAATTTCATTCATCCCCCAACTGACAATTCGTGCTCCTCCAAGAATCTATAGTGACCCGCCGAAGCTGAGCAGAGACAGGGCTGATGCTTATGAGTGCTGGAGACACACTTCCTGCACCGCACACTTTACAGATTCTATCATTCTCCCAGCTGCAGGAGAGAGCCTGTGTTTGGAGAGGACCACACGACTCGCCCAAGAGAAGGTGGTGAACGTAGCATGAGAGCCCTGGTTCTCAGGCTAACGATTTATCTCCATCGTATTGGTAAGAGGTGAGAATGACTCCATTCTTTTGTTCCTTTTTAAGAAGTTAAATTAGAGTAAGATTTGCTTCACACACACACACACACACACACACACACACATCCTTCATTTATATAACCCTTTTTTTTCTTGTTTGGCCATACTGATTATTGAATCCAGGGCCTTCACATGGAGCTATATCCCCGGACCATTCTTTAATTTTTATTTTGAGACCGCATCTTGCTATGTCACTATGCTGCCCTGATAGGATGCGAAGTTGGGATCTTCCTGCTTCAGCCTCCCCAGATGCTAGAATTATAGGCATGCATTACCATGCCTAGCAATACACATTTTCCCATGTTGCACCTAATTCAATTATGGCCACAACTTTTTGGGCAGGTAATGTGAACATGTAATACAGGTGCAGCCAATAGCATAGAGTCTGACCTACTTGTACTGCCCTTTAGTGTTCAGATCCACGTTCCTTTGTAGATCCTCTTGGCCCTTTGTGAGCAGTTTGAGCAGCTCGCTTGGCTTTCTCAGTGTGATGGTCCTCACCTGTGTCTCTGATGGAGCATGAGAGTCCCCAGATGTCTCGCCCTTAGCAGGGATCAAACCCAAATTACCTGGTTATTAGTGGCAAGGAAGCACCACAGAGGAATCCTCGCCACTCTGAAAGGGCCAGCCACACTGGGGCTGCTCTCCTGGTCTGTCAGGTCACTGGTATGTGAGGACCCAAGGAGAAGGAGGGAAGACATTGATTCTGGTTCAGAGGGATCTGCCTGGCTCCATTCAGACTTGATGCGAGAGCGATTAACACGGCGAGCCCACGGACCAAGGAGGACAAGCGTACACTTTGAATAGCATGATAGCAAGCAGGGAGCCCGACCCCAGCAATTGGAGAGTCACTTCCTCTGTGCCTATGCCTGGCTCCAACATCCACTATGCCCTGAAGGTCTTTCCTTTGCAGTGCACTGAGGGTCCCCGGCAAAGTAAGTCTTTAGCCATCCATCGTATTATTCCAGCAGGCTGATCGATGTTCTGTGTTTCTGACTATGTCTCAGCCTTTTCTATGTGGTTAACAAAACCCCATCACCTGCTTGGCTTCTGTGTGATGGATGGTTATTTCTTAGAGTTCTGCAGACTGGATATACAAGGCCAAGGTACCACTGCAGACCTAATTTCTGGGTCACAGACATCTCTTTTTGTGTCCTCATGGACTGAAGGGACAAGGGAGCTCTGGCATCTCCTTCTCTAGAATGACACAAACCCACTGTAAGGACTCTGCTCCTATGGATTTTTTAAAGATAAATTTTCCCTAAAGCATCATCTCTAAATACTGTCATGTTGGATTTTAGAGCTTTGACATATGACGTTTGGGGCAATATAATCAGTTCATACTACTGGTGAGACCTGTAGTTGATGCCCATAAACTTGTGTCGTTTGTCTGTAAAACAACTTCCACTGGCCTAATGTCAATTGGGATGTAACCCACCTGCTCTCGAGTGGCCATATGACCTCAAGTAATGGCATTAACAAGGGTCCCTATGATCTTCAGCACTTGACCATTTAGGTGTCCAGTCAGTAGCCAGCACTGGTAAAGGGGACGGCTCTAGCAGAACCCGGGTTTAGGTGACACTCCATCCCTGCACTGGGCCTGTGCTGAACCCCTTCTAGACACAATCTCACATGAGTTACTACATTCTCTTTTATTTGTAAAGGCATCTTGAGTCTAGACAGGGTTGAGAAAGATGATAGTTACTGGTAGTCACGTGCAAACTAATTGATCATTTTTTTTACAAATGGTGCCCTAAACTAGCTTTCTTATAAAATTCATTTTCAAAAAATGGACTTGAACTATATATGATGGTACATGTGTATAATTCCAGCATTCCAGAAGCCTGAGACAGGAGAATTGCAATTCAGAGCCCAGCATGGACAACTCAGTGACTTAGCAAGAGCCTGTCTCTAAATAAAAAAGATACAAAAGTACTAGGGTTATAGCTCACTGTGAAGGACTTGGGTCCAGTTCCCATTACCACATAAAAAGCCTGACCACCAGGCTTTAAAATGGCTGTTATATTTAAAACTGTATTTATTTATTTTTTTGCCATGGAGTATTATGAAGGTTTTGGCAGCAAGCATTTCTAAATATTCTTGATACACTCTGACCAGCTCAATGAAAGGATGATCCTCTTCTTGGTATTTGCAAACTCATAGAGCAGCCTTTGATTTCAAAGTCTGCAAAGCAATACCTGAAACGATCAGTCCCAAATCATCACCTGGTACCAGAAATATCAGCCAGCCAGAAGTGCTCGCTGGAAAGACAGACTCCTGCCTCACGCTGCAGAGCAATAATGAATACTTCCCAGGAGGAAAGCTTCCAGATCTGCATTTTCAACAATCTCTCTGGATAGCTTTTATTCACTGCCAAGACTGAGAGCAAAGGTCCAGAAAAAACTGGCTGAGGTCAAAGCTCACCCAAGAGCCTTGCAATGCAGCTACTTGAGATTTAGCTTCTTGTTAAGGTAGGATGGACATTTCCATATTTGTATATCGTGGCGTTGGTCTGGAGAAGCCAGAATTCACAGTACACCTGCAGTCTCCAGATTTAGACAATTTGAAGAGGTTATTTCTTTGGGGACTTCATCTTCTCTCCTAGCAAGGAAAAAAAGAGAAGGTTATATCAAATTATATATAAGGTCCTTTCTGCATATAAAATTCTATGACACTACCATTAGGGGACATTTGTAAAACTTCTGCAGTCGTGAGCATATCTACCTAATTCTATCCTAACTCACTGCTTTGGACTCTTCTATTCTCACTACATTTTTATGGGTAAACAACAGTGTAGTGGGAAGGATGTATTTAGCAGTCTAGGTTCCCCTAGAGATATTCATCAGTAGGAAATCATCTGTGAGTTAAGAGCCTTTGGTCTCACAACTTGAAAAGAAATTATGATTTTACAGTTAACAACAAGGTGTCATTGTTGAAACAGTTCACCAGGTGAAATACTGTCGAATTGAATTTCCCACTTTTACAGCTCCTGTAATTCGAGAGGAGACTTTATCCAAATCTATTAAAAAGCACACTTGTGTACCCAAATTTTCACAGATGAAAATCCATGTTCTCCTAGGCAAATGGAAGTCATTGCCCTGTGGGCTGACCTTGCTCTCCTGCAGTCCTGTAGGAATCTACAGTCGGTGGTTTTCAGGAGTCCCGCTCCAGAGCTCAAGCTTTGGCTTTCCAGCCCTGTAACTCTGATGTGAAAATTCACTGCGTTTTCCTGCCTCACTCAAATTCCCTGGTGTCAATAACTCCAACCTTGGTGCCAATAAAAACAAGCCAGGCAAAGCCTTGGGATTGCTCTGGTGGAAGTCATCGCTGCTTTCCTCTGGCCCAGCAGGAGGCCACTAAGTCTCAAAGTTACACAATGGGACATTGTGACCAGACACATTCCGCCATTTGTGTGGAGCTGCACGGCTGGCCTGTGGGTGGGTGGATGAACTTCCGGCCGGCCATGGCCCATCAAAGCCAGGGTCCCCGGCACATTTGGCATCGTCTGTCTTCCATTGTTCCTCCTGGACATTTCCATTATCAAATCAAGTTACAGAATCAGCTTCTCTGCCTTCCCGAGGAGCTCTTCAAGGCTAATTCGATTTAACTTCACTCACAGGAAGACTGAGGACTGTGTTTCTCAGAGACAGAGGGTCCCACGAGGCAGAGCTGGCTTCCAGCAGACACCCCCAGCCTGATCTGCAGGTGAAGAGCTGGGGAGGGAGGGGAGATGTGACCTGCCTGGGCCTGTGCGGCAGTCCTCACCACTGATTCTCGCTAAGGGCTGCAGGAATGGGACACAAGTCCTCATTCTTGCTGCTTAACTACGATCCCTCCCTAACCTGCAGCACCAGTCAGCTCTCAAGATTGGACATGACGCTTGGCCGCCTGTTCAAAGGACCCACATTGGTTTCTCTCACTGCCAGCTGCCTCCAAAAATGTGCACAGGTCCTGGTACCATGTGCACGCTTCCCAGGTTAATGGGAGGGTTTGGTGGCCAGCGGGAGGTGTGAATTCAGCACCAGGTCTGGTATGCTCCAGCTTTTGCAGCCTGTCAGAGGTGTGAGTTGAAGATAATGAATCCAAACCCAGTGATTTTCTTTTTCTGCTTTGCCGCTTTATTATCCATGGTGACAGAGGCACAGCAGCCCTGTGGAAAGAGCAAGCGTGCTTTGCGGAACCCAGAGCAGAACGCTCTTTGGTGAAAGGCCAAGATGACTGATGACTATCACAGTCTGTCTACTAGGCAATTAATCAGTTTTCATTTTCATTGACTCCAAACTCAGTGAAGAATGACCCAAAGTAGCTCTTCTGAAATTCAAACAGGATTGAATGGCAAATGTTATCTCCGCCATCCATTTGGGTACCACCAGCCACACTGGGATTCTGGGTGCTTGGGAAGGGGCAGGGCCACACTGAAGTGTGCTTTATAAGTGCAAACCACTCACTGAATTTTGGATTTTGAATCAGTTATAGGGCAAATAGACAAATGCATCTTGATATTTTTAGGTATATATGAGAGAGTAATTTCATGTGATTGATTTTAATAACAAATTGCACCCGCTTCTTTTGCTTTCTACAGTTAGTCACTAGGAAGGTGAGATTATTTCCACTGGACTGTGTTGCTGGAAGTCACTGTCTTCTAACCCGAACATCTGACTGTGGACATTTAGGGGCAGTCATATAATCACTTATTTTATTTTATTTATTTAGTAATTGGCTTTTCATAGTAGTAGAGACTACTAGGACTTTCACACGCAGCTAGATCTCTCAACCCTTTTTTTGTTTTTAAATTTTGAGGCAGAGTCTGGCTAAGTTGTTCAGTAACCCAGGCTGGGCTTGAACTTGCAGTCCTCCTGCCTCAGCCTCCCACAGGGCTGGGTAGTGTGACCACATGCCTGGCTTCACTTGATTTTTCTGTATTGTATTCTCTTAGAATTATATTTGCTTGGGGGATTTTTAGATAATGGTTACTAACTTGATCCTTTCACAAGTCTTTAGTCCTAATATCTGTGTATTAGATTTTATATTTAAATTCAACTTAAAGTGTATACCACTATATTTTAAAAAAAATAACTCTGATGGTGGAGGTGTGGCATAGCACTAGAAGTGTCCTCAGGAGGAATAAGGGCCTGATTTCAATCCTTGGCACCAAAATAAATAAATACATAAATAGCCCTGTGTTATGTTTTAAGAATGTGAAATAGGAACAGATTCACTTATCTGTTCAAGGTCATTTCCAACTTCAAGCTGTACTGTAGCTGGTGCCCAGAGATGAACATTTTGGACTTTCATTCACCTCTGCCAGTGCTCCGCCCATCTGGAAGGCCTGTGGTAGGGGAGTTTGACATTTTGGGTGTAAGATGTACCCTAAAGGCCCATGAGTTTAGAGGTGGCACTTTTGGAAGGTGACTGAATCATGGGGTGCTATACTGATCAGTAAATTCATTGTGGATGAATTCATAATTGAATGGGCTGTAGGCAGCAGGCTGGTTAGAAGTGGTCCCTGGGGTGTGACTTGGAGGTGTTTGTTTTTTCTGTCCCTGGTTTTTCCCTGGGTAGATTGTATCATAGCCATCTGGTCAACCAGGCACGGAGCAGGTGCTTCTTCTCTGTCTTCTGTGACCTCCTTATCGTGGCTTCCAGCCATTCTGGCAGCAGTGTTACAGACTTCAGAGAGTTCCAGAGATGGCGATGGCTGTCCAGACCACTTCTTTCTGAGGTGCTTTAACATGTCATTCAGGTAGGTGAATGTCCTGTGTCCCAATACAGCACTCTTGGGACCCTCCTGGGGAGTCACTTGGGGACTTGGTTTCGAATGGGAAAAGGAGGAAAGGAAAGCATGTTCCCATCAGGATGGGATGGCACCTGCGGACATGTGTGTCCACTCTGGACCTGGATTCTCAGGCCTGATGGGGACCAGCAGAGGCCCGAAGCAGAGCCTCATTCCACAAAGAAGCAAGCTGAGAGCTGTGGTCTGACTGTGTGCTCCATGCCAGCTCTTGCGCTGTCTCAGTCCTTCTGTGCTGCTATAACGGGAGGAGCGAGACTCTGCAGTTTATGAAGAGCAGAAGTGTGCTTCTCACAGCTCTGTGGATTGGGCCACTCATGTTCACGCCCTGGCATCTGATGACGGATGAGGATCTTCCTGCTGAGTTCTCACCCGGAAAAAGGTGGCAGGGCAAACAGGGACAAATGCTATGGCAGCTCAGAAGCTGGCACGGGTGCACGACCCTGTGCCCATGTGAAAACAGCGTCCTGTTCTTGACCGCAGAGTCCTTGATGCCTCCTACAGTTTGTTCTCATGACTCTGCAACTTTGGGGTTTAAGTTTCTAACACACACATTGGAGGGGCACATTCAGGCCACACCTCTCACCCACTGCACAACATCAGGAAAGCCCCCAGGGAGGTTCTATCCTTGTAGAAGTTTAAATGAGGCTAATAAGGCTTACTGCATAAGGTTATTGGGGGAATTATCCAGAGTCACCATGGGGCACACCTAGGGTGACTTAGGGTACTCTTGTAATACTCTGTTCCTTCCCCATTTCCCAGAACTTCTGGGAACCTCATGAGGTAACCTTACCCTCTGCAGCTGGTGAAGCAGGTGGCCTGATCAAGGCTACCAGGTTTACATCCCGCTTGCCCAGCAGTCGCTTCTGCCACCAGTGCCTATTACAGGTGGCTGCTGTGATTGTTCCTGGCACCTTGCCCTTACCAAGTCAGAGACGCTCCTGGGCCACTTGGGAACATAATTCGAGCAGGGGATTGGAGATGTACTCCTTAGTGGCACAATTAGTCTGACTCTTTTGTCCCTCCCCCGGGGGACTGTCTAGCCTGAGCACAGGGTATGACGCGGATGAATTTAGTGACTGTCAGCTCTTTACAATCTGCAACCTCGTCTAACTTCAGGCCAGAGTCCTTGTGTGGAGCACTCTCCAGCTTTTTAATAACATTTATTAGTTTTCCTGGGCTCTATCGAAATTTTATGAAAGTGAGATGGTGGGAAAGAAACATCAAATTGCTCATAATCCCATCACCCACAGGTAACTAAGATTATTATTTTGGTGAATTTTTTCCAGTCTCTCTTTTTTTTTAGTTTATTTACCACTGCATTTTTTTTCAGTTTTAAGGTTTCATAGATGGTAAGCTGCTTGTTTATCATAATAGTGCTTTCTGGTGGGAAAGAAAAAGATATAGGCACCACCTTATCTAACATATGCCACTTTATACTGAAATTTAAGATCATAACATGTGTATCTCAGATTCCCAAATGCATTCAATAATTGGCTCATCACCCTTTGAAATATCTATAGGACAATGAGAGGAGGCACATCCTCTCTGGCTGTGTGTTACCTGGGCTTTCTCTTTCCCAGGCTTCTTTGGGAAACATTAGGTGATATCAGGTCCCTAAGTGTACCCTGAAGGGTACCTGCCACCTCCTGCCTCTGCAGCTCTCGGGCTACACACTGTTGGTCAAGTTCTTGGACATAATCTGCAATTTACTCAGCTATGCCAGAAACTACACAGTACTTAAAGGATGCCCACTTTATCATCATGCTGCTTCCTAAGCAGAGAGAAAATAAAATCCTAAAATAAGACAGGAAGGCCATTCAAACCTTTTCACCAAAGATGATGCATTTGTTGGGGAGATATTTCAGGGATAATCTCATGTGGATGATATCAACTATCATATATATATATATATATATATATATATATATATACATACATATATATATATATATATATATATATCTATCTGTCTATATATATATATATATATATATATATATATATATATATAGAGAGAGAGAGAGAGAGAGAGAGAGAGAGAGAGAGAGAGAGTGTGTGGTGGTAACTCTACCCTTCCTTTTAAATCCATGCCCCTAACCTGCAGCATACCACACACAACTTATTTCCTGACTGCCTTCTTTCTGATTCTTTTTGACTTACCTCAAGCTGATAGGAGCTTATCTCTTACTTCCCAATTGCACTGTTAAATTTAGGGTAGCAAGTTTCACAAAATCCAAGGAACCTAACAGTTTCCTTGCATTTTGCTATGAATCTGACTCGGCTATGCCACTTCCCCTAGCCCCACCCAGCCTAGTTTTGTCTCCCTGTTGCCCTGAGCTCCTCAGAAAGCCCTAAGCTTATGCAACCTGAAGCCTCTGAAGTGTGTTTCTGGAAACCTCCTGCAACCCAAAGGCGCCCTTGATTCCCCTGGGATGAGGCTGCCCTAAGCACAGAGCAGGGCGATATTTC
This sequence comes from Dolichotis patagonum, assembly GCA_004027295.1. Taxonomy (NCBI): domain Eukaryota; kingdom Metazoa; phylum Chordata; class Mammalia; order Rodentia; family Caviidae; genus Dolichotis; species Dolichotis patagonum. The sequence continues at coordinate 128,261 of PVJX010000727.1, forward strand.
CAGGAGGGCGGGGAACTGCTCTGCTTTTCCTCCACCCTCCACAGAGCACAGGGCAAGAAAAGAATTGCCATCTCCTGCCAGAGCTGCAAGCCACATGCCTAGGAACAGCATTGCATGTCCCTTTGTGGCCCTGCAGAAGATGTACAACCCCTGTATATGATGCTTAGCAAAGCCTCTTCCTGTCCAGCAGAAGCACCAGCAAATGTGGACGGTGGGAGTCACAGGAGAGAGAGTAGACATCCGTGGGTTGGGCCCATGCAGTGACAGTGCTTCCCTTATTAAAATATGTAGATATGCACACCATACTTCATTTAAACATTCCCCTGTGTTTTTACATCCCCAATAAAAGATATTTACTTATTAGAAATAGTACTATGATAAGCATGTCTCAAAAAATACCTTTGCAAACCTTTAAGTAATGTTTAGATGAATATATTTGCAAATGATCTACAGTCAAAGTGCACTGAGTTTTAGATTTCAGCTCAGTTTGATCGAAATTAACACATTGTTCTAAAGAACTTGTGCCAAATTAGATTTCCTAGAACTATATTTGAACGTTCCTTTTGCATACATATTCCAATGATATATACCAGCAGCTATTTTTATTACAGCCATAGTAAGAGAGGAAAAACAATCTGTGATTTTTTAATGTTACTTTGCCACTAGAGGGGTTGAGTTCTTCTCTTTTTACGTTTATAAATTGTTTGTATTTGCTACACGCGATATCTTCTGTGTTTCTTCTGGAAATTTTTATATTGGATTATTTATATTTTCTTGATGACATGTAGAAACCATATATTAAGAATACTGTACTTTTTGTCTTTTATTTTTCTTGACAATATGGTCACAGTGGTAAAGTATCTCTTTGAGTGTTTGAACTCTATTTATAACGTCTTTTGAAATATAAGAGGGTATGGCTATGTATATATGTATATATGAAAATGTTCCATTTTATAGAGAGAAACTATTGATACATGCGTATGTCAAATATGTATTACTGCTTGTTTTAAAAAGCCATTGTCAACACTTCAAAAATTATAAAATTTTAAAATATTTTCTTATAATTAAAGAACAGGTAGAGGTATACATCCATATACATAAATTTACATATATACATATACTTTTAGATATATGTGTGTACTTGTATATTTTCCATGTGGAAAATTACGATATGACTATTTCTCTCTACATATAATTTTTGGTTGCATAACAAATTATATGAGCATTTCTAATATCTTTCATTTCTGATATAAAATCCTGCATTTATCCCATACTAAGTTTCTGCATATGAATCTGTATCAGACTCTGATACTTTGCTTAGTTATTTTCATAGTAAGTGAACAACTAAGTCCAAATCCTACTTTTAAGTATTGCTCGTGATTTCGTCATATGGCTGTGTTTAGTTCATTTCCTACTACTGAAAATTAAATTTGCTTTTATTATTAGTTCTATGAACATCCGTGTGAATGAACCTCTGATCTGTATCTACACATGTTTTCTACAAGATTGATCCTGTGAATTAATCTGATCTGACTGCATTTGAGGCTCTACATTGAAAGAGATTTTCAATATGACAACAGGAAACAAAATTATTGCCATTTATGCTCCCCTCAGGAACTCATGGAGGGCTACTCTCATATCTTCACCAGTAATTGTAGTTTTTATTTTTTTTTTGTTTGTTTGTTTGTTTTGAGGCAGGGTCTCTGTGTATTTTCTAGGCTGGTCTTGAACTCGTGAAAATCCTCCTGCCTCAGCCTCCCAAGTGCTGGGATTACAGGTGTGCATCCAACATCCAGCTTAGTACTTGTACTTTTTGTGAAAATAAAGGGGAAAGAAAGTGCTCAAAAGGAAAGACAACTAGAATAGGGGAAAGGAGGAAAGAAAGAAAGGAAAAGATTATATGTATATATGTATACATATACTATGTGTGTGTAAGTAAATATACACAAGATAGAAAGCTATACTACTAATCTCTATCAGTTCATCAAAGAACAGTTTGTGCTTTCATTGGTTATTTGATCATTGTTTTCATGACTAAATCTCGTCATCTGAACAACTGCTTTTAGGATCACGGTATGCACTATATTAACTGGTGTTGAAATTCTGTATTTTTATCCTTTTTTAAAAATATATATGGAATGCTGGTTGTTGGCAATGCTAAGAGAACATTTTGATTGAACTGTAAGTTTGTATTTTCACCTCTAAGTGGTAAGAAGTCATCCAGCCTCGTTATGAAAACTTAGCTTAGCAAGAAGGATGGCGCTTTGCAAAGGTTAACTCATGAGTCTTACAGGTCAGAAGCACATGCTTATAAATGGGTTTGGGAAAAATCTTTTTTTCCAAAAAAAACCCTTTTTTGCTCTAAGCCTAATGAGGTTAGGATCTTTATCTTTCTAATAGGAAACTCAGGGTGTCGCCTCCATTCTCCAAACTCCGGCTCTGCCTCTGGGCAGGGCGCTGCTGTCTGGAGCTGCTTCAAGGACCAGACTCTGCTGCTCACTGCGCGGGACACAGTCTGGCTCCCTGGACCCACACCCTCCTGTCCGTGCTCCAGGAGGTGGCTTCGGACCTACTGAGCTTCCTTAGCCCAGTCCGTTCTTCCCCATCAAGCTGTTCTCAGAGCACCCACATAGGCTCTGAGTATCACAGTCCCCTCCCCCATCGAGGGGCAGCCTGAGACTTTACCCGGACTCTCACAGGCGGTTTGTGCCAGCCCACGCACTGCAGCAACTAGGAAATCTGCAGACCGGAAACTGCAGCACGGAAGCTCCGCCGAGCGGTGGTGGGTTTGCACATTAGATGTTGAAATGCTAGACCCGTTGAGGGACGCATCCCCCGTAGTGCTTCAGAGGGGCGTGGGCAGGGGCCCGGGTGCTGTTTCTACGCCTGATCTGTGTGAAATTGAGTAACCCCCTACGCCATCAGAGGCAAGCGGAGACTTCTTAAAATTTTCTGCCAGCAGCCAGAGAGAGAGACAGACAGACAGGCAGACGGACAGAGAGAGAGAGAGAGAGAGAGAGGACTGATTCTTAATGAAAGAATGTAGCTAAAAACTACCAACTCCAAAGGAAGGAAAGAAAAGAAAATCCCGTGACTGGGACATGCAACTATGAATAGTAAACTTCACCACCAAGAAGAGAGAGGCCCAAAGCAAAGGGCAGCTTGAGTGGCCCAGTACCTGCTTAACAGCTGCCCGGGTGGATGAGTCAGGCTTGGAAGGGAAGGTGGCCCAGATGGCTAGAGGTGATGTTTACACTGGCCAGGTTCAGGGCTCCTCAGTCTGGCCCTGGGCCATTAAAATCGCCACCCGTTGTCCTGGACTGTTTGGGAAGAGCAAGGGTAGGTTCCCTAGGCTCCCTGGCCCGACTCAACCCAACCCCTATTTCCTGGGTCTCTGCCTTTTTTAAACACCGTAATGTCCTGCTACAAATCAGCCCCTAAAAGACTGTAAGAGTTCTAAGATATCAAGTTAAAAGAGCTATTGTTTCTGTGGACCTAAAAAGGTTCAGAGAGGTGTTTTAATTCAGCCGGAGAAAGGGTAAGGGGCAAATGCTTTCGGGGTTAATGTAAATATTTGCCCGCTTTAAAAAATATATACAATTTGAAGCCAGAGGGAAGGCATGGTGGAGTACAGGGCAGCCTGTGTGCTGTTCCTTATCAGGAGGGATTTTCTCAAAACAGGTTTGACAGTGTTCTAAGAAAACACGTCACAGAGCTTGGGAAAGAAAGGTAGGTACTGGGTGGGAAGAGGATCATTGTTTTTTCCTCAGTATTGCTCTGAGTCATTGCGAGGGTTCCTCATTGAAAGATTTCCAATGGAGCTGTAATTAACATACAATTGAAATGCAATTGAAATACCCAAGTCCAAATGAACACCTTTAATTTCTTTTCAATGGTAATAAGCCTTCTCCATTTTCACTCTGGAATGGTGACCATCAGAAAAAATGAAAAGAAAGGACCTAACTTTCATGTAGACAACGCATCCTATTAAAGCACTCTTTGGTTGGTAACTGTTTCTGAGGACACTCTGTGGGGAGCTGACTCCTGTACAGGGTACACCTTAATTCTTTTTATGCCCCCTGCACTTCTCTCCGTCATTACCTCACTTCCATTGGCAAGAGGTCCAATTTTCTATTTCCTATTATGTCTCTTTTGTTTTGCTCTTTATATTTTGGGTTTCTCACGTCAAAGAAGCCATGAGATATTGAAGCATGTGTGTCACTTATGTCACTTAGCACTGGCATCTTTTAGAATTGTCAGACACGGAGGCCCATTCAAAAAAATCTTGAAGGTCTACACTGCAATCCTTCGCACTATTACAGAATCCTGAACATCCCGCCCCTTCCCTTGCTTTGCATTGGAGAGAGACTGGTGAAGAAGAAGAGAAAGGAAAGAGGCTACCAGACATCACTGGAGCTTGTTCTGAGGTGGCCGGAGGGGAACGAGTGCTGTTTATTCCTCCTTCCTCGTAACCTCATGCAGGAGACAGCATCGCCCCTGACATCCATGACCAAAGAAGACCTGCAGCTAATGGACCACCGCATTATCCAGGAAAGATTCTCATTGGTTGTTCATACCAGACATTTTCCCAAAAGATGCCATAGGACAATTCGTAAAACTTTCACATGTATCATTTAACTCTCCAAACAAGCTTGGGTGGTAGACAGACAGACAGACATAGGGGAAGGACCTTGGGGAGTAGGATCCTGAAATCAGGAGTTTCTCTCCAAAATAGAGGTCTTTGGTATCCACGTCAACAGGGTGCTTGAGTATTAATTTGATTTTCCTTTCTATTTTTACTTTTAAATTAGCTTTTGTTTCACTGAGCTTCACTGAAGTGGCAAAGGTATCATTTGGGGGCAGTGATTTGCTGGTTTATTTGATTTTTGATTGATTGATTGATTGATTGATTGATTTTAATGGCACAAGGAATGCAAGCCAGGGCCTTTCACTGAACTACATCCCAAGCCCTTTTTATTTCTATTTTTAATTTTTTTTTGATACAGAGTTTTCATAAATTGCCCAGCCCAGCTAGGCTTGAAGTTGTGAGCCTTCTGCCTCAGTCTCCTAAAAGTGCTTGGACTATTAGACATGAACCAACATGCCAACTTTATTGTCTGATTTTATAGTAGTGTCACCACTTTCAACCGTCTTTCTCCTGATGAGACCCTATTTTTATTTGTATAGTTTTTGTAAAGTTTTCTTTATCTCACTTAATTATTATCATGTTGTTTCTTAATTTTCATTTTATAAGATTACTCATGGGATCATGTTATCTTGGATTGACAATGGGGAATAACTTTAAGGAAATTAAATTTCCACAGTCAAAAATATGAGGCATGATCTAAACCCATGGTGAATGTTTAAATAAAAGGGATTTATTATGATCAAAGACACACTGTCATGGATCCCCTCAAACCTGCCCTTGCTTTGAGCACAGTCATCCCATCATCCTGGTCTCTTTCTGCAGCAGCACTGGAGTCCTCTTCCTGAGGGTCTTTACTTGCCCTGTCCTGACCTTGTTGTCCTGAATGGATTCAAAGCATTTCACTTTTTTGGTCATTTTGACTTTAGGAAGAGCCAGAAGTCATGTGGGGCCAGACCTGGTACCTGAGGTGGGTGAGGACACAGCGTCGTGTTTTTGTAACCCTGCTTTTCTGTTGGATGGTGCTCAGCAACAGCCTTCACCGTACTTTGAGTCACGCCTAGAAAGGACCCTCAGAAAAGGGGACTTCAGAGCTGCTGCAGAAAGTGGCAAGAATCGAATCAGTGTGTTCAAAGCAAGGGGAGTTTGCCATGTAGAGAGCTGGAAACTACACAACTGAACTGAATTTTAAAAAAATTATAGAACGTACAACATTTTCAAAAAATGTTTTCTGTATGGTATTAAGAGATAACAGTAGTACTGAAGTTTAATCTTTTTCTGTATGTTTTCTCATTTGAGAGCTATCTTTTTTTTTACAACATTTGGAGAAAAATTGATTAATAATATGAAAACACCCCCCAAAAGTCCATTTAATAACTCTTTTTCAAAGTCATAGGCCCAGTCATGATAGTAGTTATCACCAGAACATTATTTTTTGCATTTTTTTTTTGCTAAACGCACCCTATCAATACAAGTACTGCTACCAGATCAGCAATAACTAGAAATAGGAAAAAGAAATGGATTGGGTTTAGTGGTGAGTACCAGTGATTTCAACACTCTGGGAAACTGAGGCAGGACGATCACAAAAATCAAACAGTCTGGGTAATTCAGTGATATAGCAAGATTTTGTCTTTAACTAACTAAAAAACTAAGAAATGAGCTAACTAAACAAACAAATCAGTGTAACTCAGTGTGAAGGCTCTGGGTTCAATTCTCAGTATTAAACCAAAATAAAAATAAAAACAAAAAAACCAAAACTAAAAATAGTGTAGCTGCAAAGACACACAAACTTGAAGTCTCAGCCGAGAAACACCAAAAACAATCTCGATCCCCTCCCTGTTTGCTAAAGATCTATGTCCCTATTTTCTATGATCTGTTACCTACTGTGCTCTTCAAGTTACTTGCATTTTGGGTTTCTCATGTAAGAGAAATGGTATGATAATTTAAAAAGACAGATTCCTTGCTTTCACTAAAAGCAACCATTTCCCCCATCTAGGGAGACTTCCTGGTGCTTGGGAGGTCGAACTGAACCTGGGGCCCTGTGCAGGAATCCAGAATTAGAACACCACAGGAGCATTTGTCCACCACCATGTCTTGGGGTCCTGTGTGGCACAATCAGAGGGCAACCTGAGTCCAGTGGGGTCTTCAAGAGACTTGAGGGAGTCCAATGGGGAAGACTTATCCGCACCAGCTCCCCAGAACTATTCAGGGCCAGCACAGGAAGTGGGAGTCCATCCTACAGACAGTGAGATTCTGATGGTTTAGGGCCTGGAAACTGTACTGAGGCTCTACTGCTCTGGCACGCAGATCACAGCCTAGGACACATCTGTGAGGTTCTGTGGTAGTCACTTGTCCATCTTTGGAACAAAAGTACCCAACACCCACAACTTGGAGGAGAGGTTTATTCTGGCTCACTGTTTTAGTCCAAGGCAGAGATGGCAAGGCGGGAGGGCACAAGGGAGAAAAGATGCTCAGAGGAATCTTCTCTGGAGGAGGCAGGGACAAAAATACAGTCTTCCGGGTCACACTACACTGACCACCTCCAACCAGGACCATTCCTACGGTATGTTCAGCCGTGAACTCATGCATGGATGGATCCACTGCAGAGCACAGCACCCCAGGTGCCAGTCAGCCTCCACACAAGCGGACAGTGGGGAACACTTTAGATCTACACCACAACAGGCTCCTGCAATGATTCTGTGCACTCACACTCCTGTCCTAGGCCTGTGAGCAAGTGTGGTTTTTCTCTTTCTGGACACCCAGCTTTCAACTGAAACTCACCGTGCCTTTACTGGTTTTGAGCAGTAACCATCGTGAAAGAAACATTGTGTTCTTTCTTTCTTATTTTTTTTAAAGGAAACAATCATCTTTCTGACTGAGACCTGGAGAAGAAGTCTTTGTCTGCAGGTGCCAAAATTGGATGATGGTGTCACTTTGACCGGGTGTAAGAAAACTGGCATTCACATATGGTCCAGAAAAAAAAAAAAATGAAATGCAGTTCATCTTGAAGAAAAAGCATTTTGTAAACAGCTTATTTTTATTGACTGAAATGACTTTGAGAACTTTCTGCGAATTGGGGAGTTTGCCTGAAGGGCTCACATCTTCATTTTAGTCCTCTGATCATCTCTAATGATTTGTGATTACATCACACTTATTTCACAGACGGGAGTTGCCTGAAAAGTTCCCCATGTGGCCGAAAATTTATGAGTTTGAAATTTAAGAAATTAAACTTGAAGATACAATTGCTTCTCCCTCAAAACACCACCAAATACATAGAAACCTTTTTTTTTTTTTTTTTTACATTTTCAGAAAAGGTCTCACTAAGCTGCTAAATCACCCAGGCTGGGCTTGACCTTCTCTCTCAGCCTTGCAGAGTCCAGGGATTCCAGGCCTGCATCACCAAGCCCACTTTTAGAAAGCAGATTTTGAAATGATGGTTTGTCTAAGCTTTGATTCTACTCAGCCCTACAAGCAAAGAACCACGTTTCTATAAGCAAATTTGCTATGGTTGAGGAGGCGAGCTAGAATTTCACTCATTTATACACATTGTAATAGATTCATAATTAGATTCAGGATCCCATCTGGAAAGCAAGAGAAGGAAGTCAGGAAAAATGTGTCCCTGGGTGTTTCCTTTATGGGGCAGGCTAAGAAGCAAATCTCATAGGCAATGGGGGGAGGGGGTTGGTGTCCCTAAAATTAAAGAATATGAGGATCAGAGACCCTCCGGCAACTGTACTTCATATACCAAACATCTGCGACCTCTCTGCAGAAGAGGCTGAGACTTTTGCGATTCGGAATCTGATCATTAATACAATTATTCACTGCAACCAGGACAAAGTCATTTTATTTGCATTAACAAAATATGTTATGAGCAGAAGTCAAGCTGGCCATGGCAATAAATGGGACATAGCAATTCCATTTACTTCTCTGGCAGAAACCCAATAGCTTTTCATTTTCCAGTTTCCCCCCTCACAATATACACAGCTGGGATCCCGCATATATAAGCGTGAAGGGCAGGGATGTTGTTCTTTTCTTCCTTTTACATTGAGAGACTTCGATGTTTATACTGTTTGCTAATTACAGCATGAGTCTGTCGTATTTCCTCATGTTGCAGAAACAGCTGCAAGTTATTCCAGTAAAATACACAAAATGTCTTTTAAAAAAAATAGATATCCATTCAGATTTGTTAATAAAACAGAGCTTGAAGTACTCAACAAGCACCATGGTTTGGTAAACTCTCTGTAGTCATTAAAGTAAAAATGAATTATGAAGACTTGCCCAAAGCCAGTGGCAATTAGCAAACTCAATCATTAGCAGGTACTGAAACCCTGGGATTCTGAAAATACTGCTTTGCAGGAAAAATTAGTGATTTAGAAGGAACCCTTCCCATTTCCTCAGGTATTCTTCATAAAATCAAATCCACTCATCCACATTTGGCACTGCCAGCCTGTGTAACTAGGCGATGTAATTATTTTCCCATCATGGTTTTAATTCCAGTTATTACTAACCATTTTTCTTAGTAATTCTTTATCGCTATGGTCAGGATTGCCTCTTTTAGATTGGGACATTTTCTCAGAGTAGATTTCTAGCTTCCCCTTTGAGTTTTATCTCCTTTAATTATAATCCTATATTCCTGGGTTTGAGGTGTTTACTTTACACGCACTTTCACTATCTTATTTCAGCAAATCTAAAGCCAAGTGGAATCAGAATCTCATCCTCATGCTTCCTTTCTTCTCTTCTCTTTTTTCTCTCTCTCCCTCCCTCTTTCTTTCTGTCTGTCTCTCTTTCTCTCCAAAGCTGATTCCACATAAATAGTTGCATCCTTTCAATACCTACATGTTCTTTACTTGACATATATTTATACTATGTAATATTATAGTGGTTTGTGACTCTATCAAAGACCCTCCTGGGTGAATGTGTCTTCTAGTGATGCCTAACCTTCGGGAGCTTCTCTAACTCCACCGCCCCCTTTATACCACGTAGCGATTTGATTTGTACACTTTGGATACCAATAAAAGTTTTTAATGAGCTGTTTCCTCCCAAAACCCTGTCTGGTGTGCGTTCACTGCATCACTACCCTAGCATAATGGTCTTTACGATGCCGTGGTCATTCACAATTCCCTGCCTGTCCCTCATTCATGCTGTCATTGTCACCACAGCCCCCATTCTGTTCTTCTTTTTGGTCCATGGCTCTGGCCTCTGCAGGCCTGAGCAGCAAGCCCTGGCCTCTGCCAGCATCTCCTGGTATCTTAGAGAACCAGAAAGCAGGAAAAGCAGAAAGCATCAATGCCATGTCAATGGTGAACCGGAAGCTCACACCACACACCTCCCTGCCTAACCTGTTAGGACAATTTTCTGTAACCAACTTTTGAAGGAAATATGTCAGGGTAAGAATAACACAAAAACACTGCGATGCATGCAAAGTCTATGCGTGATGTAATAACTTGTTTAAGGCCTGGACTTATTATAGGCAGCTCTGGGCTTCATGCTTGCAGTCCTCACATCAAAGGAAATCACTTTTTTCGTATTTTTAGAGTTTTATCATCCAAGTGTGCTTTCCTGTACACTATAATTTAGTTTGCTCATTTATTTTTATTAGCTTATAATAATTTTTAAAAAATCTTTACTAACTGGCTTCTAGTTATTAATTCTATGGGATGTTTCTTTGAGTTCTCTTCTGTGTTTCAAAGTTACCTATATGATATTTATAACCTATTGTTCTACCCACAACTACATGTATGCTCTACCCTTATTTATCTTCTTTCTCTCTCTCTCTCTTTTCCTATATACATGTCTACACTATCCAAACACAGATTTCCCTGGTCCTTAATTACCTTGAATTTTGAGCCATTGGGTATAATCAGATTTTTATCATTTTCAGGTTTTAAATTTTTGGTATAAATGAATAACTATGACATTCAAGAATAAGGGTAATCAGTATAAAATACACTTGGACATGCTAATATTTTTGGCTGCTAATGGACGTGAGGGGGAAAGTCCTTCTTTATTAAAGGTTGTTATAAAAATCCATGATGATTATGTTGAGAAAGATCATTTTTCATTAAAAGAAGTGCCCTTCTTTTAGGGCACTTCTTTTAGTGAAGATAGTTTTAAGGACAATTAAGATAGTGTCTTTTTCTCAGAAAAGTTCAGATGATTTGCAAATATCTTCTTGTTCTTAATCTAGTTTTCAAGTGTGTTGAATAGTGGACAAATCATGTTAATTTTACTTTGAATCAAGCAAAAAAAGAAGCAGGCAAGAAGGAAAGCATTGAAAAGTAAGCATGATATAAGACTGTAATCTAAGAATTCCTGTAAGAATCCAGCCTCTCTCATATCAGACGGCTGACTACCCAGTGCTGAGTATAAACCTACAGAGTTTGGCGCAGCAACCGCCAAGCTGATAAAGCCCATCTCTCCAAGTTTGAAATCTGAATAGGCTAAAAAGAAAACAAGGGAACAGCTAAGAAATTCAGTCACAAGGTGTTTTGGTGGGGTTGGCTGTCCTCTGCAAGACTGGCCAAAGGCTGAGGGCTCTACGCAGAACTGACGCAGAGTCAAGAAACCAAGGTATTTCCACACAGGGTAGATGGGCTGACATCTGCGTTTCATGGCCTAGAAACCATTTCATGATGAAGTCGATTAAAAGAAGCGATGCATGGAGGCCAGCTTGGGAAGGCGGGGCGAAGCCTCTGGTGCTCCTGCCGCATATCTACCCACACCCACGCTCCAGTGGAGTGCTTCATGGTCCTGTACCTTAAGAAGATATTTGAGCATCCAGTTGACACAGCATGGCAGTGCACGGTGTGGCTCTGAAGAGGGGCTTCCCTGGAGCCCCTGTGAGCTTTGCTCTTATATTTGGAACACTTGCAAAGGGCGAGAGGTTGTTTTTACTGTCAAAGCACAGTGACCAGATCACTTTATTTCACTGCAAAGTCTGCATCAAGCAAACAACAAAAGACAGAAGGGAGGGATGGCTGTCATACCACTCTTTCAACCTACAACTCTGCTATAGGAGCTCCTCCTCCCATGAGCTAAAGCAGAGACTTAGCCAGAAACTCCAGAGTGTCATTGTAATACTGTTCACCACGAGGTTAACTTTGATTGCATCTAAACGGGCTCAAGAAGCCCATCAGACCTATCCAGGCTTCACAATGTACAATATGAAAATGGAAGGCCAATAAAATCTGAAAACACACACCGATTCCAATTTCCTGTCCTCTTAAACACAGCCATGGGGCGTGGGTCAATAAATACAAATTTATCCCACATTATAGAGTGAAAAACTCTCCTGAAGTTGTTCCCACTTATGATAACCATTTTCTTTGCAACTTGAAAAAACATCTGACATTTCAGCTTACTTAGCATCTACTTGATAATTTGTTTCGTTATTGGCTTGTTGGTAGCACTCACTTACATTTTAAGCGCTATTTAATCCATTTAGGTCACCTAAAAGCAATAAAGAAGTAATTGTTTTAGGACTTTGAACTCACAGAGATATCTACATTACTGTTTTTAAATGAGCATAGAATGGTGGGCTAGTTTTGCAAATGCAGAGGTAAAAAGTTCACAGAGATTTTGCATGTGTGTTTATGGGCTGCAGGGAAGTAAAACTTTAGTCTTGACTCCTATTTCTGGAATTTACTTACAGTAGATGGTTACCGTGACTCCACATACTTTTTGAAGCATCCTGTCACCCGCAGGTATAAACATACTTTTAAAAGAAGCTGCAGGGTATTTTGAGAATCCGTGGCTGATCTCAGACACGAATCTTCTGAGAGTAACATCTGTGGAGCCGTCTTTGACAGACCCTGAAGTCTGTGGGAGGGAAATGAAGCCCTCGATCTCAGGATTTCTTTCTCTTTTGCATGAGACTAGACTTGAATTGAATGGAAAGGAAATGAACAAAGAGGAGGTGTCCATGTTTGGATTTACTTAGTATGGATCCACAGAATGACAATCTTCAAATGAGTAGGATCCTTCCTACCCACGCACACACAAAATGAGGCTGGTGTTGCCAGCCTCTAAGCTCCGGCATGATGCTTGGACACAAGAAGCACATTTTCTAGGTTTCTCTGCTTCACCTGAACCTGACCCTTAGCCCAGTGGTTTTTAATTAGAAGATTCTCATCTTCCTACCTCTTAAGATCTGGGATACAGAGCCATGAGACTGAAAGAGGGACGTCTAGGTAGGATGAGCATCATGGACTAGGTGATTTCTCAGGTTTGGAAGGACACAGTGCCTGAAGTTCCTTCACTGTGGGTACATGTTTCACACATGTCTATGTGTGCAGGCTTTGTATGCAGACTGTTCACACATGGGTTTCAGTTGTGCATGAATCCAAGGAGTGATGGACGGATATGCCGACTGTCTAAGTTAAAAAAGATAATACAGTAAACGACATATTACCAAGGATAGAATAAATGAATTTAATGTTAAGGGGAGTTTTGAGCAGATTAATGGTAACGTGTCTCTTACTGAAACAGATTTTTATTTAGACATTCACTGTAGTTTTCAATCAAACCATAATGAATGTATTCAAAAGTGTCCATCCCAAGCATGGAAGTCACAGAAGACAACACTGTACTTAAACTTAACTCTCTCAGATGTCATGTTATTACACTTAATTCTACATTTTACCCAATGTACTTCAATGGTCAATGAGAATTATCTACCAGCATGTTTTTAAATAGCTAATTAATAGTTGTCATTTATTGCATTGACTCAGTCCTGTGCTAAACTACTGTAGTTCTTCATATAATTCTTATATTATTCCTGGATAGACACAGGATACATTTAACCCACACCACAGAAACAAAAACAGCCTTAGATGTGACAGACCTTGCCTCAAAGAAAAGGAAGAAAACAAACAGAAAATGCTAGGAGTCTTTTCAAGAGCCCAAGATCTGTACTCTTATTTGACATCTTTACATATCCCACTGTGTTAGATTGTTTTCCATTAATATAATGTGTTAGCTGAGGCTGGGTAATGTTACAAAGAAAGGGATTTCATGTAGCTTACAGACATGGAGGCTGAAAGTCCAAAGAGAATGGTGCAAGTATGACCAGAACACTTTCATGTGTGTTACTCTGTGGGCCAGCATCATGGTGGGCACACGGAGGGGAATGGGTCACCACAAGACAGGAGGAAGGGATGTGTCCAGCTGTGCCATCTTTCATGAGGTCCCACCTCTCAGAGATGCCACCACGCTTGCACAAACCCTTGGGGGACACAGTCGAGCAACATCCGCACACTGCCTACTTCCGAAGAGTAAGATGGATTCTGCTTCAGTGTAAGGTAAATTCTGTCTTTAATGTCACATTCCCTCAGCCTCTTTGGAATAATCCATAACCTGAGACACAAAGGATTTGAAAGCAGAAAGCTACTCGCACTGGGGGTGTTCTGAAAGCTTCCTGGACCCACAGCTCCGGTAGCAATATATGGGGTACTGTGCTGTCTGGGGCCCTCAGTCCTGCTCTTATCATTTAGATCTGGGTGTTGTCTCATGTGTTGAACACTGAGCCCCCAGTGCAGCAATGTGCACAAATGGGGCCTTGGGGATGTGACTGGGCCATGATGTCATTGATGAATCTATTCATTGAAAATTGAGTGGATTATTGAAAGGTAGGCCACTGTGGCATGCCTTGAAGGGTTTATCATATCCAAGGTGCCCCTTCGCCTTCCTGGCTGCCATGAGGTAAGCCACTTCCCTCCGCCATTCCCTCCCACCATGATGCTTCTACCTTACTACAGGGCTGGAAGCAATGGAGGCAGCTGGCCATGGACTGAAACCTCTGAACCCATGAACCAAAATAAGCCTTCCTTCATCAGAATTGTTCTCTCAGGTATTTTTTCACAGCAACAGCAGGCTGACTAACACACCTGCTCTCCACCCCCACAGTAGTTGTTAGTGTGCTGGATCTTGAAGTGTGTCAGTCATTAAGACTCCAGGTATTTTCTCCATAATAACTATATGAATAAACTCAATGAACTTATGTCAGCATGAGGGCCTGATATATGCAACACTAGAATCCATATTTTTAAATTTCACTAGTTCACACGGCTTTGATATGGGCGCTCGCACTGTTGTGTGATAAAATTGATATTTTCATTTAAATGAATGGGTTTTAAAGAAATTTCATCACTCTAAAATACAATGGGGAAACCAGTATTACTTGTCACAAATGCAAGTGGAAGATACATGTATGTGTAAAACTGGGGAGGTTCATCCAGGTGCTGCCTGACGTAATCACTTCTAAAATAGCAGACGCTAAACTCTACTTTAAGAACCCTGGACTATTTCTTATCTATCACTGGTTTTCACACTGTTGCATGATTGGATATATTATCTCTGTTTTGCAGATGCAAAGACAAAGTGAGAGTAAATTGCCCCAAACGCCTTTGCTCTTTTCTGCTTGAAGACCACCTGTTTTTCCTACTACTAGTCCGGGTATGGTCACTAAGATTTATCTCCTGCAATGCTCTCTCGCTTGGGTACTCACTTCTGTGACTGCAATGATCCTCTTTACCTTAAGAGTTGTGGTATACAAAGAGAAAATCTGTAATGACTTTACACTGGAATGTAGGTCACTGTTAGTTTGAAAATACTCCCTTAAAAATGTGACAATATCCTTCAAGTTGCCCCATTGGAAAGCAATGCTGTTAAAGGTTATGTGGGGTCTTCCTCATGCAAATCCTAACAGCCTGGTTTGGAAAATTCCAGAGAACGATGCCAACAAGGAGTGACAAGGTGCACACAGAAGCAGACTCAGACAGAGCAGCCCACTTCCTCCCAAATGATAAAGGAACTTCCAGCTTGTCCCAGAAGCCCTCTTGCTTTTTTCTCTGTCCTCCCTCCCTGCACTCGCAGGGAGGAGTACACAGAAGGTGCAGCCAGGAGGATCCTGCTTGTCACGTTCCCCATGCTGGCTTTCATGCCACAGTCTAAGGAAAGCCACACTGCAACATTTTAATGGGAATGTGTCAGAGGCTACTTCTATGACCTTCAGATCTTGAAGGCAGCAGGGTAGTGGGGAAGGACGTTACTGCAGATATTATATTTTTAAAAAGAGAGATAACGGGAGAACCAAATGGAGAAAGAAAAAGGAGAGAGAAATTTTATTACCCAAGTCACCTGCATCTAATCACAGCACACCTGATGCTACCATCACGTTGAAGGAAGGAAAGGGACAGGGCTTATCGCTTTGTGCAGGGGTCTCCCCTGGGGCGCACCTGGCACCACGAGGTCCCCATGGGTTTTTTCTGCTTGACACACTCGCCTTACTCAGTCTGCCTTGTGCATGTAAGAAAAAACATCCACCTCTTTAGCATGTACACCTTAATTTAATTTGGGGACAACAAGGACTTACAAAGGTGATTGGAAGCTGGAAAAATAGGAAGCCAGGGCAGCTGGGGGGAAACCTAGGATCCTTGAAATCCTTTTGCCCTGGAAGATGTTACTCCAAACTGAAAGGTGCTTCCTGGAACAGGCTGGGCTCCTGCTGGCTTAAAAGCAGCAGACAGAAGGAAGATAGGCTTTTCACCAATGCTGTGCCTACCGGTAAACAGGGGTCATGCTGTGTCTCCTTGACCCTAGGGATTGCACGCTGTATTGTAACAGCAGGCAGTGCCATCAGTAAACAAGGGACACGGAGCCCTTTGGGGAAGTGATGTCACCAAGACCTCTCAGCTGGGCCCAGGGAGCCAGGCAGAGGCAAGAACAAGGGGGTATTATCTGGTTGGAGGGGAAGGATTAAGAGATTTGTAAATTTGCATAATGCCATGTTTTAGATTTCCATTCATGCTTGTTTCTGAGTTCTTCATAAAACCGTTTAATATTAAGCTTCAACTTGTATTACTTTTCCATCGGCAATTAGGTCCTAAAGAAAAATTTCCACCAGCATGTCTAATTTCCTAGGTCTTCTATTTCTACCACAGCTCCTACCACTAAATACCAGTAGTGATATCAAATATCTTCTGTAAGCTCTGCACTGTATGGGTATTTTATAGATCTAATTCATTACCTACCATGATCCCCACCTGGTAGGCATTAATATGCTATTTTACAGGTTTGTAAACTAAGTATAAGAGAAGATAAGAAATATGGCTAAGGCCACATGGTCTCTGAGTTCTGCTGTATTGCTTAGAGGACTCCCAGAATGGAAGGAGAGATATCCCACTTTGGGGATCTCTGTTCACTACAGAAGTCTGATCTGGCCACCACAGCAAAAGACTAAGGTGCATCCCGAGTGACATATGTGGCTTTCATAGTGTGTGGCCCACTCCATGGCTCCCTGGAATGTTCCACAGAGCCAACCCTGCCCACTGTCCTTGATGCCACACAGCCCATACCCTCTCTAGAGACTCATTCTGCTGCAGCCTCAGCCATGGAACAAAGGTGTAAATGAAGCGCTTTTCCGTGTATGCATCATATAGCTGAACAAATGCGAACCACAGAGCTAGCAACGGGGAAGCATGTTTGATCTCAAAGGTTGTAATCTAAAATGACCCAATTGTGCTGATTTTCCTCTCTGCAGCCTAACAGTCCTCAAACACCTCTCTTTTCATTCCAATGATCCAATAAGGTCCATTCCAATCCCAAGTCTGTAGTCTGCACAGTCTCTTGGTATGTGGCTGAAACTGAAGTCCTAACACGGTTGTATTTTCATTGTCTATATAGGTGCTGTCCATGATATCACCCACCAGCCCCCACACAGACAGAGCCTCCAAGGTTGAGCCCAAATTGTGAGAGCTGTGCTTGCCAATGCACAATGGTTTTCAAAGACTTTGTAGAAAAGTCAGAATGCCAAGGAGCTCGCTAGCACCTTTTATATTGTTTGCAGGTTGAAACGAATAGATGTTATGAAAATTAACTCAATGACTGATTTACACTTCTTTGAATGTGGCTCTTACAGAAAGTGAAATCCCATAACTATTGATTTTTTTCCAGTTTTTAATTTTTATTAGTACATGCTTGCAGTACATGATTGCATTCCTCATAGGGATTTGTACATGACACAGCACAATTTAATTATTTTTTCATCCCCTTCCTCTCCTCTCCCTCTCACTACCATCTCTCAATTCCCTTCTCATTTGAGAAAGATCTATTTCCCCATGTCCTATTGTCTTCTACTATTGGGTTTCTTAGATCAGAGAAATCATGTGATATTGAAGTGTGCATGTCTGATTTATTTCACGGAACATTATGGTCTCCAGGTGCATTCATTCTCCTACAGATAACTCAGGTTTACCCTACTTTACAGCAGAGTAGTACTCCATTGTGTGTAAATACCGCATTTCATTTGTCTGTTCGTCTTTCTGTGGATATATAGGCTGCTATCAAGATTTAGCTGTTACGAATTGTGCTGCTATAAACACAGGTATGAATGGATCACTGTGATATGTCATTTTATGTTCTTATTCAACAGGAATGACCTACAATGTAAAATATTCAGGATTCAAAGTGTCACCTGTGAGGTTCAGACTCTGCGCTCTCCCTCTGTCTCCAGCAACTCTACAGGTTAAAGTCTTGTAATAAAGTCCATGAATGACTTTGGCCACGGCTTTATCTGCACTGTCCTGGCTGCCTCAATGTCTTGAATTGACTTAATGTGTTTCCCTTTTGTATTCATTTTGATTTTGAGGAGGACCCAGAATTAGCTTGGTGCCAGATTCAGTGGGTAACTAATATGAGTGAGGACCCAGCATCATCTTTTTATGAGCCTGCTTTTCCATTGGATGATGCATGAAAGCAGCATTCATGGTATTTCTGATTATATCTCAGGAAGACTTTCTGGAAAGAGGACTCCAGAGCTGCTGCAGATAAGAATTTTTTCATTTAGAAATTCACTCTGTATTTTGATCAATCATTGTACACTGCAAAAAAGCAACTGTGAGGTGTAGACTGTAACCCGTGACTGCTATTTTTCCTCATCACATCATCCTTTCTTCAAAAAGCCATGCCTCAGTGTCCTTTGGACATTAACATCTCCTGTGCAAACATAATGTTCCAAAGATAAATTATTTGATGTCAGCTTCTGAATTAGACCACTTCCACTTCCCAAATAGGTGGAAGTCCAGGAAAAACAGGACTTCAAGGCCATCCTGCTGGGGCTAAGGAGCTCCAGAGTGGACTCTTGCTCCTGCATAATAAACCACTGTTATCTCTGGTCTACCACGGAATGAATGTACTAGAATTGATATAACCTTTGTGTTGCTGTTGCTATAACAAAACCCTCAGGGCTGAGTAATTTATAATGAATGGTGATTTATTTGGCTCCTGCTTCCAGAAGCTGAAAGCACAGCTTGGTGCCTGCATCTCATGACGACCCGGTGCTGAATCATGTAGTGGAAGGCACCTCACAGACAGGAAGAGCAGGTGCACCAACTCCACCTCTTCTTACAAAGCCATGTTTGCTACCATGGGCTCTGACCACACACCTTTATCTAATCCCTGTTACCTGAGCAAAGCTGCACCTCAGTCAACATCAACACAAGCTCGAGCATTCAGTTTTCAACACATACACTTTCGGGGTGTGCGTTCAAAGTGTCAGCTAAATAAACAAATGGGCCACAGCAGGCATAGCCCTGAGATGTTGGATGAGCCCTGATCCTGTTAGCACTTTCAGAGACCTGATAGGTGTGACATAATGACCCTTTTTTTTTTTGTTTGTATATGTTCATAACAGAGGAATGGATAAAGAAAAGGTAGAATTTATACACAATGATGTAGTACTCTGCCACAAAGAATAAACCTCAGTTATTTGTAGGAAAATGAATGCACCTCGAGACCGTAATATTAAATGAAATAAATTCAGCACACAAGTTTAAATATCACATTCTTTTACATGAGAAGCCCAAAATATAAATAAATTAAGGACAAAGTAAATGATAGATAATACAAAGCAGGGAGCTAGATCTTTTACGAGTGGAAAGCAGACCAAGATGGAAGGAAGAGGCGAGGAGGGAATGAGAAGATGACAAAAAAAGCAAAACCTAAAATGTGTAATATACACACACCCACTCTCCACCATGAATGCAATCATTATGTAGTGCAAGTATGTTCTAACAAAAATAACAATGAAGAAAATAAGACAGACTCATTTGAATTGATTTCCTAGTTACCACAACAGAAACGCCTATTCCAACTGAAAGATATAATCTTCGAAAATCGAGAAGTTTGTGGGAACAATGAAAACATCAGCAAACACTGAAGACCTTTCCTAAATCCTGGCTCACAACCTAGGTGACTGATTCAGGCTTCTACAGTAGGGATTGGAAAGACCAGCCCAGATCGTATTACGCAAGAATAAAAAGGACCAAGTGTGGTTTTATTTTCAGTATTTATGTGGCATAAAAGTAAACAAATCTGGCATGAATTCTTCTTGGAGCCCTTCTTTATTATCTTTAAATTGAGCATGTATTTTTGGAGGTGGAATCCTGCCATTTGTATGATTGTGAATGTTTTCAAGCTCTTTGGGAAAGCAAACGAATTTAAACACATCTAACCATGTGTCCATGGGCATGCACACAGGTACATGCAAGCATTCCAGGAAGGACGAGTTTCAGGTTTGTAAGTGGCATCTCAAGAACGTTTTCCCCTGAGAATGTGAGTCTGAAAAGTCTTGCTACAAACACTGAGCAGAATCAGAGCGTTTGCTGGCAGCACCTGCCGAGATTCAGCTGAGCACTGCAGAAAGTCTACGGAAGCTTTTCCAAAGCAGGCTGTGTTCACTCAACTTGACCATTTCCTTCTGGTTCAAACTATGTTCGTTTCACGAAAGACCTAAAAGCTTTATCCTAATATGATTGGAATGTTTTCATTGCAAAGTTGGATGTCATCTTTTCTTGTCTGAACAGACATCTGTGCTTCAAGCCTTTGAAAGAAAACAAAAAGCCTGAATGTCTCTTGCTTCAAAGTCCTGTATTAATCTTGGGCAGTATGTTGAAAATGTGAAAGTATATATACCCTGAATAGCCTTAAAATTTTGTGTGAAAATGGACGGATGGAAAGTTAAGCTTTGTTTGTATTTTCCAAAGATCTATGACTTGGACTTTTTCTCTTATTTTTCCTTTTGTGACTTGCTTCCCTTCAGGGAGGAAGAATGTTTTTCCCTAGAACCTGATATTCTGGTCTGTAAGAGGTCATGAAAGAAGGTTGTGTATTGGATTATCAGCAGCATAATCAATGGAGGAGTATCCGGTATCATGACCATTTAGCTTCTCCGTGGCATAATGAAGCGGTGTAGGAGACTTCCCATGGTAATATTAGCACAGGAAGTTAATTATCTGAGCAGAGGCCAGCTGCCTTGTGAAGAGAAGGAATGTAACAACCAATGCGGAATGAGCAAAAGAAACAACCTTCCATTCTCTTTCCTGCTTTCATTCTCTGATTATGACATACTCATTTTTAAGCCTTCAAAAATGCTTTAAAAAGTATAGCAAACATTAAATACTTTGTGTCCTTACAAATCTATCTTCAATAGGCAAGCCGATCACACCAACGTCAAACCTTCTAATGTCTGCCAGCTTTATAAAAATGAAAAGGCCCCAGTTTAACATTAATATTTTGGGGAGCTAGAGGGAAATTAACTTAAGCATGCTGCATATTGGGTGCACAACATGAAGCTTTTTAGATCAACGGTCAATCTTGTGTTTGTGATATTGTTCTGAGGACATGGAATCTGTGTTAAATTACTCTGCAATCTCCGAGCTCCCCTGCTTAGCTACAAAAAATGAAATGTTTATTAGAAATGGCTTTACAAATATATTTTGTGTATTTTTGTGTTTTATGCTTAGTGTTGGCCCTCTCTTGAAACTGCTATTTGTGTCTCCTTTATAATTGTGCTCTTCAATTGTTGACATTTTGATGAAGGTATTTACTGTTCATAATTTACTTTCCTAGTTTTATCATGTATATATTAAACTTTTAGGGGTTTACACCAATTCCCCATGATGAATGCATTCATTATGTATCATAAACATGAACTGAGAAAAAAGTAAACTATCGCTCTATTTTCTCACAAATGTACAAACCTGTGGAGGTTAAAATACTGACAGTTTTGTTTTATGGAGTGGTTCTCAATGCAGTTAGACTCTTCCAAGTTGACTAACATGCCTACCTCCAATTCCTTCACTTCCTCCCAACTTATTTTCCCGAAATCTTTAAAAGTGAATAGCCAATGAACATTAGAAAATTGTTTTAAAATTTAATTTCTAAGGTTGAATTCAGAATTTCTCATTAGTTGAGCCCTTCTGTGATACAAACCGTGTTAAATAAATATGTAAATATAAGAATCAATGAAGTGTTCAAATTAAACGAAAGAATTAAAAGCTAAAGTTTCTAGTTAAAATCAAATGCTGGCAGGATTAAAAAATACAACTGTATGTCTTTTATGCTTTTATGAGAAACATATTTAACACATAAAGTATATCTAAAAACATAAGGTTAAAATAAAAGGACAACATATGTGCTAATATATATATAATAATGAAAATAGAAATAAATACAAAAAATTTAAAAATGATATATAGGAAATATAAAACAAAAGGAATCTATATAATTGTTATTATCAGATAAATTGATTTTTAGGCAAAGCATTATTAGAGATAAAGAGGTAATAATGAAAAGTTCAATTTACTAGGAAGACATAACAATTTATAATTTCTGTGTCATTTTATGGCCTTAGAATATGAAATGACTTGCACAATAAGAAGAGAAAATATGATAATCTACTATTAGGAGAGAAAGAGAGGGAAATTCAATTACAGAGTGCACACTTTTACAAACCTATTTGTATCATTTTTCCAAAACTGAACGTATGCTAGGCTATAAATTAAAGTTCAGATATACACAAAAGTTTCGTCTTTCATAGAGGATGATTTTTGACAACCACACAATTAGATTGGAAATAAATAGCAAAAAGGTACTACAAAACACACTTATATTTGGAGCTGAAGTAATATAGTACTAAGATAATACATTGATCAAATCAAAAGTTAAAATGGAAATATTTGTAATTGAATTATAATAATAAGGCAACATATCAGAATTGGATAATGTTGCAAAGCAGTATTTAGTACTTGGTATAAATTTATATTTGCATAAATATGTATGTCTGTAACTTATACCAAACAAATATCTCAAAAATCTAAAAGAAAACGAGTCTTTCAGGAAGATAGCTAGAAGGAGAAGAGCAGGTTCAAATGGGGTTTCTAGCTTTGTTTTTTTTGGAGGAGTTTGTACACTGATTTCCATAGTGGTGGTACTACTTTACACTCCCACACACAATGTGGAAAGGTTTCTTTTTCCCAGAGGCCTTGCCAGCATTTGCTATTGTCTGACTTCTTGACGGTTGAGTTATTTTTCCGAAAGATTTAAAGACATCATATCTTAGTGGTCCATGCCCACCTGTGTGTGGAGCAGCACAATTCATAGTGGCTTCCTCTTGGAACCAGCCTATATGTCCATAAACAGAATGGACGGACAAAGAGAATGTGGTTTCTATATGCCTTGGAGTACAGCTCTACCTCAAAGAAAGAAAAATGTGAGTCACTTGTAAGAAAATGCATGCACCCTGAGACCATAAGTTTAAGTGAAATAAACCAAACACACTAGATTAAATAGCACATGGCTTCTTTTACATGACAGATTTAAATTATAAAAATAAAGAGCCAAAACAAGATGCATAATAGGAAGTAGTGAGATGGATCTTTCTCACATGGGAAGAGGACCAAGGAGTTGAGGGAGGGAGGGCAAGGAAAGGGGATGAAGAGGGAATTCAGATGTGTTCTGTGTGTACTATCTCCACAAAGGAACATGAACGGTGCGCACTGCAGACATGTAACAAATTAAACAAAGAGGCTGATTTAAATTAATATAAAAATAAAAGAAAACAGTGTGTAAGTATCAGAAGAGAAGATCACAAAATGGAAAATAAATTCAAAGAAGATCCACTAATTCAAATGTCGCTTCTTCTAAATAAATGAAGTTAATTATATTTTTAGAAAGGCTAAAGAAATAAGGCAGACAACTAATTTCTAACCTCACAGATCAGACAGGTATCAAAAAGATAAGAAAGAAATACTATGAATAACTGTCAGCCAATAGACCAGGAAATTTGCTGGAAAATAGCCTAGAAAAATAAAGCTCAACCAAATTGACCTATCTTCACCATAGAACAAGTAAGTAATCATTGCTACAGACATTGAAATTTTACAACAATAAAGAACATCCTCTACAAAAACCCTAGATCCATATGGTTTTATTCCTGAAATCTTCTCAAATATTTAATACAATCACTCAAAAAGTGACATACATATGTCCAAGTGTATAAAAAGGTATTGAATGTTACTGAAAATTCAAATTTAAAGTACACAGAGATAGTGTATACTCACTGGTCTAATGAAAATTAAAATAGCTGAGGAAACCAGATATTGCTGATCAGATAGAGAAAAACATACTCTCTGCCATAGCAAAACTACTGAGTAAACTTCAGCAAGTTTAAATATGTCCAATAGGCAATTCTATTTCTGATAATAAACTTACACAATACAAAGCTAAGCATACGTGCATGTACAAGAACGCTTACTGTAGCTATGTTCATAAATAACTAACAATTGGAAAAAGTCCAAATAACCATTCTCAGTTTAATGGACAAATACT
Source organism: Dolichotis patagonum (assembly GCA_004027295.1). Lineage (NCBI taxonomy): Eukaryota > Metazoa > Chordata > Mammalia > Rodentia > Caviidae > Dolichotis > Dolichotis patagonum. The sequence continues at coordinate 152,571 of PVJX010000727.1, forward strand.
CTGCAAAATATTCTGACAATGGCACATTACACAAAGTGCAGAGCACAGCATATGAAACATGGGATAACAAAAATGTGCCATGGAAGAAACAAGACGTGAAATAAATCATACTGTGTACCTCTGTTTAAATAAAAACAAAAAGTAAACAAAACTAAAATATAATAGGGCCAGATATTTGAGAAATAAGAATATTAACAAAGACAGCAAGAGATTGCCTGCTAACTTAGGGAAGTGTTTATCTCATTGAAAGGGTTAGCACAATAAGGGGATGTTCAGGAGAGACTGAGGTGCTGGCTACATTCTCACTGTCATGATTATTTAACTACTTACAATGATTTGTTAAACTGCACGCTATATTGTATGTACTTTCTTGGTTGTATGGTTCATAACAAAAATTTAAATTATCTGTATCTGTGTACATTCTTGGACATAGATTTCATAACAAAAACTTAAACTATATCTGTATCATGTATAGCTATATCATCTATATCTATATGTCATCTATATCTATAATTTTAAATGCATGTTTTCCACATAGACAATCTCGATCCTGATTGTATGGGTAGGTATCGTGTACTAGGACAAAATACTCAACACCATCAACTAAAAGGGAGAGAAACGTATTTTGCTTCATGGTTTCAGAAGGTTCAGTCCATGCTCATGTGGTTCCAAGGCAGAAGCATCACTATGTTTGGCAGAGGAAAACTGCTCAACTCATGGGATCCAGGAAAATTAGATCCCAGGAGAAAGCTGAGCAGAAGATACGGTCCCAAAGGCCATTAAATACAGTCCACAAGACCCTCTTCCTCTAACTAGGGCCCACCTCCTAGTAACCCACTCAGCTGTGAGTGATTCAATGGTGTTGTGCCCTCACAGCCCCGTCATCTCTCGGAAAGACTCTTAATCCAGTCAAACTCACAATCAAGACTGTCAAACTGATGTGTGATGGTCTGGGTAGAAACCAGCTGGAAATTCAGTTGTTTCATGACCCTTGAAATGTTAATTTTTCTTGTCACTTATAAGCAGTGTGATATATAGCAGTGTTTGTACCGATGTCTGTATGGGCAGGTGTAAATATGGATGCAGAAACAAAGCAAGGTGAAGGCATTTATAACATTATTCACATTCTTTGAGGATCTGAAGAGATTCACTTGAAATTTTCTAATATCAGATAAGAGTAAAAATATGAATTTTTCTCATCCTCACATATATAACTAAAACCTTGTTGTCACTGTATATTGCATGAAATAAAATATTTTAAAATCATTCTGAAGTTGGAATGTTTGCCTGTTTTAAGCTTAAATGTGTCACTAGAGCACATTTTCATACTGACGGAGGTAAGAGAAAGGTGGGAAGTTAATTCACGCAGGGGACTCAGACTTTCTTCAAGTTTATTTCTAAGTATGCAGAGTTCCTATGCAGTGCTGTCCCGCTGACTAAGAGAAAACATCTGAAAATGCTTGATTTCACTTTCCTAGAGAAACAAAATGTTTGTTTTCAATGTAAAGGTTGCTTCCATCATGTCAGAGTTGAGGGCTGGTAAAACCCAACTGCGTCTTTAGTTCATAGCCCCAGGCTTTGGGGGTGACTCACCCCATGATGCGTAAGGCTGCCAATTGGTTTTTACACTGGAGAACTTGGCTTCCTGGTGAATAGAGCTGGATTGTTCGGCTGAGCTGTTTTACATGGCATGCAAACAAATTTTATTACCATTATAAAGTGGTTTTTATAATTTTAATATAGTAATCCTTGGACTTTGAAGTTTTTTGAGATCTTTATTTCATATGGGAAAAGTACAAAAACATTATAAAAGTAACATCATAATTTATAGAAATGCTGCTGTAAAATACTATATTGTATTATTTTGAAGACAGATTATATATCATTTTACTATACCCCATCAATCTATAATATAAATCTAATTGATGAATTATCTAAATGCTTGGAGATTATATACTGTATCTGGACAAATTGTATTATTATATGTTATGAAATAAATGTATATAATTTAGCAGCAGTGTCTCCAAGTAACAGATATACACTTATTACATAACATACAGTAATAAAATTTGTCCAAGGCACTAATGGTGGATATATGTAAGAAATCCATCCTGTCTGTTAAATAAAATTTCATTCTGCAGAGTTTAAAAAAGATACAAAAGTTTACCATTCCATGTAGAATAACTAGGTATATCACCCAGCATCAAATCCTGTGAAAAGAAAGAAAACAAAAGGTTTAAATTCAGAAAGCTGCATTTTCACCTTTAGGAACTTGCACTCAGAAAGCAAATGAAAGTAACTACGAGTTTAATCAATACTGGGGATCCAATTTAATGGACGATATTTATGTTTTGGCAAGAGCATCTTATTTACTTATGAAAACAGGATTGTCCCTGATCATAATAAGATACGGTGGCTGTTACATGGAACCCCATCACTTCCTGTGTGTGGAATGTTTACCTCTGCCAGGTGTGTCTTGTAAGTCATCCTACTTTTCAAAGGAATATATCAACAATGCTGGGATATCCTTTTATCAATTCTGTCTGCTTAATAATGTCCAGGAGAGGACAAGTCATTGAGGACGTTCCTCCTATCTCTACTCAATATTCTGCATTCACCTCTCCTCTTAAGCATCCCTTCTAGCTACAAATAAATGCACAAGCTTGCAAGAATTGAAAAGGTTTTGAAAGAATATTGACTCCAAAGCCATTTTCTGCATCAGGTGAAGTCTAGAGGAACATTTTGCTTGATGGTAGAAATGACAACATTCAAAATTTGTGGTCTGAAACTGAAGTCTGCAAAGCTGATTTTGAGTCCCCACTATGAGATTTACTGGCTATTTGACTTTATTGGATATTTTCTGTAAACTCAAGATAATGAAGATGGAATTAACATGAGGTCCAAGTGAGAAAAATATTTGAATATGTATAGGAAATCAGTGATCTTGTCTTTAGCAAGTAAGCGCAGGACTCACATCCAGCCAGCCAAGGGACAGTTATAGTGCAAAGCTATGGCTGTCATTCATCAGGTTAAGACCTTGGGGTAACCTTGCTTTCATTCAGTTTGAGCTGAATCTTTAAAAAGCAGCATATGGGTTGTTAATCATGATATGCCAACTTGACATGAATAAGAAAGACCAGAGTGCTGTAAAGCACACTTCTAAGGGGTGCCTGGGTAGTCATGGAGGTCTGATATCTATGTCTGTCTGGTCCCTGCCACTTCCTCTCTGACACTGTTCTCTCGCTCTGCTTCCTGGCCACCATGAACTGAGCAACTTGGCTCCCCGAAGCCCTTCTGCCAAGATGTTCCTGCCTTGGAGCAGCTGACCAGCGAGAGGAAAATAACTAACAACGTTGAAGCAGTTATCAAAACCAGAGATGGTGAATAATTTGAAGACTACTAATATCTCTTCAATATGCTGGAGGTTCCTGTGCTCCTTGCTGACATTTCAAAGCATCTTTACACTGACATGTGCCTGGGTGGACCCGTGACCAGCTGGTGTGCTTGTGTATGTATCTGTGTGTATGTGTGTGTATGTGCACACCTGTTACCGCTTCCACCTGCATCTGAAGCATCCCATCAGCCTCCCCTGACACAACACAAATTCAAAGATAAAAGTGTCTATGAGGAATTTTGAGATGGCAAAAATAGAACCTTAAATCAAAACTGGAGTCCCCCTTTATACGGGGCTGTGTGGCCCCATGGTAATTTCCCTAATCATGAAGCCAACCCACATTTCTTTAACACACAGAGCACACCGTGTAATAAATGCCTTGAGTGTTTCATTAGGTATTCATTTCCCCCATAATCCTTTAAAAAATTTCTCTGCTATTGAATTATTACCTGGTTTTTGAGAAGCAAATGATTATGGAACAACTGCTTTTATGCACTATGAAATACACACATAATTATTGACAGCTATTTCTATGAAGAGTAACTAGAATCATTTAGATTTTTTTCTTATAGTAACTATTTTCAAAGCCGTTATCTACAATTTCTCCATTTTAACACACAAATTATGCTATTACTATTCAAAATAGATTAGGGATTTTTAAAAAGTGATACATGTACTATATGTGAGATCATATATATCTGATATTGGATTTTTCTTTTCATTAATAAACAAATAAGGTAGAAAAAAATAAAGACTCACCTGGCAAACACAAAAGTTAGGTCTCTAACATTTCCCTTCAATTAGTAAATATTATGCCACTCATGACTGACCTTAAAAGTGTAGAATAATATATCACTTTGTGCAAGCCGGTATTGATGTTATTTTCCTGAAAATCATCTTTGATAGATTCCATAGATTAGACAGACAGATAAATAAATGGATAAGTGTATGTCTTGCCATTATGCAGATATTTTTTATTTATACTCTTAAACATCTTTCAAGTGAGTGTCTCCATTTATTTTTTATTTATTTAAAGAAAGAATAAAAACAAAATAGAAAAAAGGTAGAATAATACAAATTCAAAAAAGTTAACACTTAGAAATTGCTAGAATAGACAAACATTGACAATGCAAACCATTCTGTTCAATGATACAACAAAAATTTAGTAATATGGTCATCATACACACTTAAACATACATACAGTTATATCCTTTAGAGCACTTCCCTTCCCTTTCATTTTTACAATATCTATTATACATTTTGGATCTTATTACTCTTTTAGTTTTTATTATTTTTTACACTAAAGAGACAATGTGATATTAACTAATATGAGTTTTGTTTATTTAAATTGTGAGGATAGTCTCAAGCTGTCTCCATTTACCTATAAGGCCTCAAGATCATCCTTTTTATAGCTGAGTAATATTCCATTGTATAAAAATATCACAGCTTTTTCATCACTCTGTGGTTGATGGACATTTTGGTTGTTTCCAAGATTTAGCTATTACAAATTGTGCTGCTATGAACATGGGTGTACATATATCACTGTGACATTACACTTTCAATTTTTCTGGGTAAATACCCAGGAGGGGAATAGCTAAATTGAATGGAATTTCCAATCCTAGTTTTTTTAGCATTCTTCATACTGATTTTCACAGTGGTTGCACCAGTCTACACTCCCACCAACAGTGGAGCAGTGTTCCTTTTCCCCCGCATAGTCACCATCATTTACTATTATTTGATTTCTTCATGGTAGTCATTCTTTCTGGGGTGACATGAAATCTCGAGTGGAATGTTAATTTACATTTCTTGAATGACCAGTGATGGTGAGCATTTTTTCATGTATTTATTTGCATTTGTATATCTTAATCTGGGAACTGTGTGTTCATCTCTAATGCCCATTTTTGGAGATGGTCTTTGAATTTGAGAGACTTGATGTTTTTCTTTATACGATCTGGATATAAGTCCTTTGTCTGAGGGATTGTTGGCTAAAATTCTTTCCTATTATGTGGGTTTTCTTTTCACTTTGTCGATGATTTATTTTGAAGTACAAAAACTTTTTAGTAATATGAGATCCTAGTTGATTCTTTAAAGTATTTCCCATGCAGTTTGCATTTTGTTCATGAATTCTCTGCCTATCGCTATGACTCCAAGAATTCTACCTACCTTGTATTCCAGTAGATCTAGTGTCTCTATTTTAATATTTAGGTCCTTGATCCATTTTGACTTTAGTGCATGGCGATAGACATGGGTCTACTTATATTCTTCTGCATGTGGAAAGCCAATTTTTCTAACACCACTTATTAAAGAGGCTATCTTTTTTTCCAGTGGACATGTTTAGTCCTTTTGTCAAATATAAGCTGGCTAACTATCCTTGTAGTTGTGTTTGCATCTTCTAATCTGTCCCATTGATCCTCAGGTCTGTTTTTTTGCCAGTACCATGCTGATTTTATCACTGTGGCTTTTTAACATAGTTTCAAGTCAGGAATTGAGATGCCTCCTGTCTTGCTTTGTTGTTCAGAATCACCTTTGCTATTCTAGTTTTCTTCTGTTTCTTAATGAATTTTAGGAATATTTTCTCTAGATCTGTAAGGTATGTTAATGGTATTTTAATTTCGATTGCATTAAATCTGTATAACAGTTTTGGGAATATGGCCTTTTTCACAATGTTAATTCTTCCTAAATAAGATCAGGGAATATCCTTCCATTTTCCAATATTCTCTACAATCCCTTTTTAAAGAATAGTATAATTTCCAGCATATAGTTCTTTTACATTCTTGGTTAGATTGATTCCATTGTATTTCATTTTTTTAGATGCTATTTTGAAAGGCAATAGTTCCCTAATTTCTCTCTCAGTGAGTTTTTTGTTTGTGTACAGGAATGCTATTGATTTTTGAGTGTTGAATTTGTATCCAGCTATACTTCTGAATTTGTTGATTACCTCTAGTAGCCTTTTAATGGAGTTTTTTGGGGTCTTCTATATAGAGTATCATGTCATCTGCAAATAGTGATAATTTAACTTCTTCCCTCCCTAACCTTATTCTTTCTACTTCTTTCTCTTGTCTGATTGCTCTGGCTAATATTTTCAGAACTATACTAAATAGGAGTGGTGAGAGTGGACATCTTTATCTTGTTCCTGATTTTAGGATGAAAGCTTTCAGTTTTTGTCCATTTAGTATAACGTTGGCTATTGGTTTGTCATAAATGGTCTTTATGAGATTGAGGTAGTTACCATCTATTCTGAGTTTCTGTAGGGTTTTTATCATGAACAGGTGTTGGAGTTTATCAAAAGCTTTTTCTGCGTCCATCGAGATGATCATGTGAGTTTTATTATTGGCTCTGTTGATGTGGTATATTACATTTATTGATTTGTGTATGTTAAAACATCCCTGCATTCCTGAAATAAATTCCACTTGGTCGTGGTATATAATCCTCTTGATGATTTGCTGCATTCTATTTGTCAATATTTTATTGAGAATCTTTGCATCAGTGTTCATTAGTGATATTGGCCTACAGTTCTCCTTTTTGGTTCAGTCGTTCTCTGGTTTTGGTATCTGTGTGATACTTGCCTCCAAGAATGAGTTAGGGAGGATTGCTTCCCTTTCAATTTCATTGAATAGTTTAAGGAATATTGGCATCATATCTTCTCTAAATTTCTTAAAGAATTCAGTCATGAATCCATCAGGACCCGGGCTTTTCTTTCTTGGTAATTTTTAAATCATATTTTCAATTTCAGTAGCTCATATTGGGTTATTCACAGTTGTTATATCTTCTTGATTAAGCTCTGGTAGTTCATATGTTTCTAGAAATCTGGCATTTCCTCTGCATTTTCCACCCTATGTGAGTAGAGATTTTCAAAGTAGATGTTTACGATCTTTTGAATTTCTATGGGATCTGTAGTAATTTCCCTCTTTTCAGTCCTTACTGTGTGAATTTGAGTTTTTTCTTTGCTTTTCTTGATAAGGCTGGCTAGAGGTTTATCGATTTTGTTTATTCTCTGAAAAAAACAGCTCTTTGTTTTGTTAATTCTTTGTATTTCTTTTAGTTCCAATTACATTAATTTCTGCTCTGATCTTTACAATTTCCTCTCTTTGAATTGCTCTTTGTTTCCTAGAAGCTGGAGATGTAGTATTAGGTTTTTTATTTGTGCTCATTCTGTTTTCTTAATGTAACAATTTATTGCTATATATTTCCCTGTTAGGGCTGCTTTCATTGTGTCCCACAGAAGTATGTTGTGTCTGCATTTTCATTGAATTGTAGGTGTTGTTTTATTTCTTCTTTAATTTCACCTGTAACCCACTGGTTGTTCAGAAGATTTTTTATTAAATTTCCATGTATTTATGCAGGTTTTGCAATTTCTTTTGCCATTGATTTTCAATTTCAGTGCCCTATGGTCAGATATTATGCATTGGATAAGTTCAATCCCTTTTCATTTACTTAAGAATGTTTTATGGGTTAATATGGGTATATTTTAGAGAATGTCCCATGTGCAGCTGAGAAGAATGTATATTCAAATGTATTTGAGCGGAACACTCTGTAAACATCCACTAAGTCCTTTTTCTCACAGGTATGATTCAGTTATGTTATTTTTTTGTTAACTTTTTGTCTAGTTGATCTCTTTCTCTGTGACAATGGGGTATTAAGGTCTCCTATTACAATTGTGTTCTTGTGTATTTTGTTTTTCATGTCCATTAGTATTTGTCTTATATAGTTGGGTGCTCCTGTATTTGTTGCATATATATTTATAAGTGTTAGTTCTTCCACTTGAAGTTTTCCACTAACAAGTATGTAGTGGCCTTCTTTATCTTTTTTAATCATTTTAGGTTTGAAGTTCACTTTGTCTGCAAACAGAATAGCTACCCCTGATTTTTTTCTGTGTTCCTGTTGCATGGGATACTGTTTTCCATCCTTTGAGTTTTATTTTATGAGTTTCCTTTTGAGTCAGATGTGTTTCTTGTATACAGAATATTGTGGGATCCTGTTTCTTCATCCATTCTGTCAACTTGTTTCTTTTGATAGGTGAATTGAGGCCATTTAAATTTATGGCTATAACTGATATGTACTGTCCCAACTTTGTCATGTTATATTCCTGTGGTTTGTTTTCTGCTTTCTGCTTTTCTCCCTTGTTTAATTTCTTGCCCTGACTGGTAGTTTCTTTCTTTTGTTCTGGAGATTGTGGTTTTTTTTTTTTTTTTTTTTTTTTTTTTTTTTTTTTTTTTTTTTTTTTTTTTTTTTTTTTTTTTTTTTTTTTTTTTTTTTTTTTTTTTTTTTTTTTTGTCTCTATCTAGTATGTCTTTCAGTACTTTTTCAAAGGTTGGTTTGGTGGACATCAATTTCTTCAGTTGTTCTTTGTCATCGAAGTATCTTGTTTCTCCATTAAATTTTTAAGACAGTTTTTCTGGGTACATCAGTTTGGACTGAAAGTTGTTTACTTTTAGGGCTTTAAATGCTTCATTCCAAGCTGATCTTAACTTGAAGGTTTGTGCTGAAAAGTCCGCCATGATTTTAATGGGTTTCCCTTGATAGGTGAGTTGTGTCTTTTCTTTAACAGCATTTAGTATTCTTTTTTTATGCTGTATGTCTGGTATCTTAATTATTAGGTGTAGATTTATGTTGGTTATGACTCTTCGGCATTCTTATAGAATGCCTCACTTATCTGTGTACTGGTTTCTTTCCCCATGTTTGGGAAATTTTCTGCTATTACTTCTGTGAATAGTTTACTGACCTCATTCGTGTTCATTCCTGCATCTACATTGATGCCTATTAGTCTTATAAGGTTTCTCTTTGCATCACCTTGAGGCTGTTGGATTGCAATTTTATGCATGTTGTTTTTAAAAGTTCTACCCTTTCATGATGGCTATCTGTAATCCTTTCCCCCAAGGTCTGAAATTCTATCTTCAGCTTCATTTAAATGTTTTTACCAGCTTTCAATCAAATTTTTTATTTCTTCAACATCTCTTTGAATTTGTTTTATGGATTCTGCTTGTTTTCTATATTGTTTATTCAAGGTTTCAAACAATTTTTGTTGCTCCTGTATTTTTTATCTATTTCTTCTCTAGCTATGCTAAGCAAGCAACTCATTTACTAAGGTTATTTCTGTTTTTATGTGAGGAATTATTTCTAATTTGATTTCCTCTATAGCCTCGTGGATTTGTTTCTTTACTTCATTTGCTAACTTTTCAGAGATTTCTGTGTATGACTTTTAAAGTCCTCTATTTCACTGTCACCTGTTCTTGCTCCTGATGGCCTAGATGTTTGAGATTGCTGGGCTAATATTTGGTTTTTCAATCCCAATAGTCACAACTGTCGATAGTGTGTATCTTAGGGTCCTACTGTGTGGTTGATGTTTGTCTGATTATTGAGTACCACAATGAAGAGGAGGCCAGTCACCTGAATTTCTCCTGCAGGTCCTGTTGGGTGAGTCCTATATTCTTGCTGGGCTGACTAGCCTAGGAATATTGATGTATGATGTAAGTCAACCCTTAGTTCCTGCTGTTGCTATGTCTTCAGGTTATTACAGGTCACCAGACCTCCCTGTGTATGGTGTTTGTCAGACCCTACTGTGTCAATGGGTGTCTCATTAGCTCTTTTAATTTTCTCCAAGTTGGGAGAGCCCTTACTGGCACACTCCTCAACTTGCCTGATGTTTTCTGTGTGGAGGAAGGAGTCATCTACACCCTTGCCAAGCTCTCCAAGGTCTTACATCTGGAGGGAGCTTCATTACTGTTATTTACCCTTGGAAGATCTCTGTTTTAGGGGCAAACTCACCATAGTGATTGGAGCCTTCTGAGATCTTCTGTTTGGGTAAGGGGTTACTGAGTCTCCCATCAACCCAGCATGGTTAATCCACTGCAGTCCAAAGTTCTGGGAGGGGGAGGGGGAGCCGACCTTCAACAGCAGTACTTGGTCCAGGAGATGGGGATGGTCGCTGAGGACAGTGGGCTGGCAGTGCAGTGGACCAGTACATAGTGGACTGGGCTGGCAGGGCAAACAGGAAAAGCACACTGTGTGCCAGTGCAAGGTCCAAGGGTGGCATGGTGGTCCTCTGGGCCACCTCCATTTATATTTATTAATTCTTCCTTTTCATTTCTTCTGATGTGTTCTCCGCAGACACTAATCATGGAGATAACTTCCTGCTTGGTTTTTTTCAAGTAGCTACTTATTTTCCATAGCTCTGGAAAAGTTTGTCCCTTCGGTACTCTAAGAGCACCATTTTAAATTTACCTTCTCCATCACTGATTATCTTGGTGTTATCAAGGTCTCTAGTGTTTAATGTGAACTCATGTAACTTCAAATTTTTGTTGTTGCGACTATGGACCCTAATGATTCCCATTCCACTTCTCTTGTCATTTATTTAAGTCTTAAGGCTTTCAGAGATGCACGACTAGCTCCTTGCACTATTCTACCAAAAGAGAGAAGACTTGAGGCGATAAAATTTTGCACAGTAGTTTTTGCTTTCTTCCAGAGAAGGATTTTACTGAGTTGCTTAATTGTTGTTCTGTCTTCCTTTGCTGAAATCTTGTATTCAGGTTTCTTCATTTCTATTTCCTTATTCTTGAAAGAGGTAGACGTACCCATACGCAATTGCTGTGAGGAGATTATTTGCACTGTTTGGAGTTGCTCAGTTCAGAGCATTCTGGGGTGGGGATTCCTTCTTCCAAGCACACCACAAGACCCTGAGCTGATGTGACAGTTCCTCTTCGGTGCTGAGTTTTGCTGCTCCTCCCTGGTTTCACAGGCATTCTCAACCAAAAAGTTATAAAAATATATAATATAATTGCCAACAGAGAAGTCTCCCACTTGTCTTTCAGTGGCAAAAATCATGCAATCAGGGCAGAAGTATAAAAACTTAAAATAAAACATGTCCCTTCCATCTCCTTAGCTCCTACCTTGTTCCTACAATTGCTAGGTCACCTACTTCCTCAGAAATTTAGCTCTGTTTACTTCTCATATGCCCTCTCAGCACCTTTATTTTTATATAGGAATATAAATACATGCTTTACTATTTCTTCCTTCTGCTGTATAGAATATCGAGGGGATGATCTTCTGTGATACATTATGTAATATTTCTGATCCTATTTATAAGAACTTATATCTTGTCAGCACGTGTACATCTATGTCTTTCTATTTCATTTTATTGCAAAACACTTTGGGATTCTTTCTCTTTCAAAGACTAGCTGCATACAGTGCCCTGCTTTTATAGTAAATGTTGCGTTAAAAGCCTTCCCAAAGTGCTCCTTTCCCGTAAATGCAAGTTATGTTGGTAGGATTGTTTTGAAAAGAAAAGCTCTGTTTGTAAATGGGAGTTTTTTATAATTTTTCAACAAACCCATGCTTCTAAGAAAACTGCACTACATCTCTCTCCTCAGGAACACTAAGCTTGCTGCACTCTTTCCAATTCTGATTACTTCTAAAAAGATTCAGTTGTTTTACAAACTTGATGGACATATAAATTTTATATTATTATTTTAGTTGACATTATTTGAACACTCATGAATAAGTCTAGTTTTAATTTTTCATTTAGAGAAAAAAGCAGCATAGAAAAAAATAACAGTAAAAAATAATTAGGCAAAAAATGCATAATAGATACTGTAATAATGCAAGGGAAAGAAAGTGCTCTAAAGGTTATAACTATGTATGTTTAAGTGTACAAGATAGCCATAATATTAAGTTTTTGTTAATTCATCAAGCAGAATAGTTTGTACTGTCATTGTCTGTCCATCTTTATGCTTTGATTTTGTAACTTGAACAACTGCTTCTAAGTCTAGTTTTAAATCCTTGCACATTTTCTTTGACAAATTTTCTGTTTGTGTCCCCTGCTTAATCTGTTGTTATTGCTGATCTTTTACTGATTTGCCCAGAGGCTTTTTTTTGCATTGAGTATGCACTGTTCTCTGTTCTAGATAGTTTATTATCTCTCAACCTATTTAGTGTTTTTGTTTTTGATTGTTTTTAGTCCAGTATTTAACTAAATCAACTTTTTCCCCATTAGATCTTAGATTGTGTATACAGCTTGAGAAGTTTCACTACCTCAGGTAAACAAAAGCTGATATTATTACATGATCCTGTTCAGCCCTTTAACTGACTCTGTTCTTTGATTTTGGGTGAGAAGTCAACCTGGGTTTTCTTTTTCTCTTTCCCAAGGGAGTGTACAAAATATATCCCCTCCTTTTTTAAAAAAAGGAGGGGGACTTGGGGGAATTTCTTGAGAATCCAGAAGAATCCATCTATTGATGTGAAGAAGAATCACATTCCTAAGTCTGTTTTAGAGATTCGTGCCACTGTGAAATGATAGACAGATAAAGTCACCAAGGCAAAAAGTCTTCTCCTAAAACGTTTATTTTTGTTATAAGCACTTCTGAGTGAAAATTGCAGATTAAAAATGTTGGGCAGTTGATACTTCTCATCACACAGGAAGTCATCAGGTAAAAGTGACCACTTAACTACACAGAACTGTCTAAGGTAAGGTTATAGACCTCTCCAGGAACAGTCAGGGATATTCCTCTTAGACATCATGTTTACAGGTGACAGTGGCACTTAGTTTTACACCAATGCCAGAATCCCACTTGAGTTCCAGCTACCTATCTTCCCTTAGAGATTTTCTGTTTAGATTTTAGTGATTTGGTACAATGTGAAGTGTGAGTGAGTTTTTAATCCACTATTATTACGCACATTGAAAAGTTAGTAAAAGACGAATCATTTAAAAGTTACTCCAAAGAGGGGCAAAAACTAACTGACCTTATGATCCAGACCCTGCTGTTCAGATGCAAACGAGAGAAATACCCATCCTGCTTGGCAGCATCTATGTCTACAGGAAGCTGCACCTGTCTGCCTCTCTTCCTTGGCCTCAGGTACACTCAGTGACTAACAAAGGAGTAATTGATCTCTAACTACAATAGTCCAACTTTGACCACCCAATAGGTGAAAAAGGAACAGGGATAAACTGGTGGATTGGGGCTTGGGGATGTAAATATTGTGATTTCCTGCGGTTCATGTCTGAGAACAATGATGAAGTTTTCTGAAGATGAGTCACCTTAGACTTGTAAAATCACCCATGGAATTCAAAAAGTTTCAAGCAATGTGTGCAGTGTGCACACATACAGCTTTCCTGTGTAGCTTCATCCTCAGGGGGCTAATCCACAGCCAAGCCTGGTCTTTACCATCAGTCTCACCTTTGATGTTCATTGTCCGGATATGTCTCTCTATTTTCCTTTGATTTCCTAATCATAGATATCCAATTCTTCCACTTGCACAGGGATGTTGGAAGGATAAATGAAACAATAAAGTGGACATAATATGCTTTGAGAAGTGCTAGATTAGTACAAGGCATGGTTATTAACTTTGTGAGCCATTATTAATAAACCATCAAGAAAATCTGAATTTACACCAACCCACTGTACCATGACCTGAGAAATAAAAACTGCTTGACAGAATAAAAAGGATATCATTCTCATAATCCCTCCACAGTAAACTTGTTTCTAGGAAACCAAGCAACTTGGGGAACTTGAAATGAAAAAAGAATTTTCATGAGAAAAGCAGTCAGATAACCAATAGACACAAGCACTTCATGTACACAAGGAAATAAAAGCAAACCAAATTTTGAATTCTAGGAGTATGTAACACATACAAGGAGTGATCAAATATATGTGAATGTTTAAGTTTTAAAATTTATTACAGTAAAAGACACATTGCCGTAAACTCCTCTCAAAATTTTCCTTGTCACTTATCTCCTCACTCTTTCAAGCTTCTCCAACAGTGCTGAAAGTTCTCTTTTCTGAGTGTCTTTAAGAGCTATGTTCAATACTTCCATTGTTCTGCTTTGATTTTTTTTCTATTCTTTTTAATTTAGTTTTATTGCATCTGATGGTATAGGCAGGTATTTTTAAGATAACAAGAGGCATTATGGTAGCCATTGTTGATTCCCTATTATCTTGTTTTGAAGTCATGTATTAATTTCATTGTTTTGTTTCAATTGATTTTATTCTGTTTCATTTTTGTTTGATTTCATTCTCAATAAATAAATAAATAAATAAATTTCCACAGAGAAAAGAAAAAGAAGTATGATAAAAAAAAATATGGTGGATATCACTGCTGAGTGCCATCCCTTGGAAAGGCAGGCTTATAAAAACATTATGCTGTGTCCTTATTCACCGTAATCACTTAGACTTGGCACCATGGGACTTCTGGTTCTTCCCTAAAGTCAAAATGCCCAGGAAAGGGAGACATTTTGAATCCATTCAGGGAACAGAGTCAAGACAGTACTACTAAAAACCCTCAGGAAAGAGGGCTCCAGAGTTGCTGCAGGAAGTGGCACGGATGAAGCCATGAGTGTGTTTAAAATGAAGGGGAGGATTTTGAGAGGATTCATGGTAATGTGTTTTTTAATGTAATACAATTTTTAACATTGAAATATTCACCGTATTTTTCAATCATATACTTATGTATGTTCTTATTAGCTCTGACTATGGAGAAACTTCCTTATTAGTCACTTGAAATCCTACATCAGAGAACCAAATTGGAGGATTTTAAAGAAGTAGTTTCAAGTATTACTCTAGAAGCCACTCTAAACCAATGGTCTGTGAGTCAAATATTCTCCAAAATACTCCACATTATTTCACACTGAAGATTAAACAAAGCTTAGAATGGTTTTAAATATCGATTTTTTGCATGATAATTGTTTTAAAGTAGGAATAAATCACATACTTCCTTTTGGTCCCAAGTTTAATATACTTTCATAGAATCAGTTGGCTCTTGTCTGATCTACAAGACTAGCAATTTCAATTTCCAAAACTTAGCTGGGTAGGAATAGAATTTATGTGAAGTTTTGTGGGTTGATTGGCTGTTTGATTGACTGATTGATAGACAGAGCTGGTAATCATACTCAGGGCTTTCTAAAGGGCAAGGAAAATATTTTACTTTCTACTCTTGATTATCCCTCCTGACAGAGATCCAGCATCTCTAAACTTGGAAAAATACTTATTTTTCTCCTACTTAATAGCAGCTGCTCAGGTTGTAATCCACAGAGCACTAGGGTGTCCCTTCCAGCTCCCAGGGGGTGCCCAAATGATAGAGGGAAAAAGTAGTATTGTTTCTTTATTTATTAAATGATTCACAGCTGAAATCTCTCTAACAAGAAAAAATAGATCAAGGAGAGAAAACCACAGCAAATTTATTCAAAGGTTTACATCTCATGGAAGCCTTCAGAAATGAGACTCCAAAAACTCAGAAAAAAATGTATATTTTTACGGAGTGCCATGCAAACATGTGATTGGAGGACTAAAAGTGTGATCAAATGGGGTAACCCGGGGTGGGGGAACTTAGCAAGGCCTGTTTGTTCAGATTCTTCTTGACCTTCATGTGACAATCTTTCACTCCAGGTACAGAGTAGGACACTACTCACAGGAGGGTCTGTAAGTGGGGGTGGTGAGAGAATGAATTTTCTGCATCTGAGCTTTCTTCAATCTCTTCAACTTAAAATATTCAGTGGTCAAGAAGTCATACGTTGTTTTCTGATCTCTGACACAACCAATGCTGTTCAAGTCCTGGGATACAAACTGCTTACAAAACAAAAATCATGATGCAGGGGGAGAATTCCCCGAAGAGTGAGAGCTTGAATAACTGTGGAGCTGGAGCCAGGACCACTGCATGCATCTTCTCTTCTTAGCTAGCGTACATCTTCAGTGTCACGGACACTGCGATATTAGAATTCCTTCTGAATTTCAACACACAAATAATTTTCATCTATCGCACAGTTTACTTAGCGTTTTGATTCATTATCATTCATAAATATTTATCAGCTGTACATTTCATCATTATTTCAATTTTGCAGTGGTTGGCTTATAACAAATCAAAACATACTAAAGATGAAAATCAACTACAATATATTTTCAGATTGCAAATGCAGATTTTTAAAGTGAAAATTGACGAGAAAGTTGAAGTACTATAGACATAAGACTAAGCTGTATTATACTATTTTCATTGTCTCTGACCCACAAAGAGAAGCATTTTGGATGGCAATTGATTTTTTTTTCTGAAAGAGGATGAAGAAGCATTATGATATTAGTTATAAACTGCATGTTATTATGCTTATACTTTTGGTTTAATTAAAAGTGTGGTTTGGTCCATATGATATATATAGAGAATGATTAGTAACAGTTAATGGTGCACTTTGAATCAGTATTTATCAGTGTGGATCCATTCAACAATGTGTATTGAAATCTACTCTGGCCAATTCCTGAAATCACGCGTTTTTAATACTGTGATGACTTCACTCCAGTCTAGGTGCCCCCACTCTGCTTTTGTTCCTGAGTAGGCTGGGCTGCAGTAAACAGCACGGCCGACACATTCTTCAGCCTTAAGAGTCACAGGCTCTCCATAGTGAGAATTCATCTCTCCATGGGCTGGCGTCCTCCATAAAGTGGCCCGCATTGAAATCAGACACACAAACCTCTTTCTCCGGCGGCTCCTCCCCTCCCTGCTGCAGGCTTGGTGTATTTTCCTTTGCATTCGCAATGCTAATTGGAGTTCCATGTGTGGCTGGAGATCTGAACACACTTCCAGATGTGACTTCTGTGAGCAAGCCTTTGCAGGCTGAGGCCCTGCATATTTCAAACACAATTGCGCTACACAAGATAGCTTCAATTGCGTTTTTTTCCCCCAAAGGACACACTCATTAGTATGATTAAACACAACATAGAAAAATATGAAATTACATCTATATTCTGAATCAGGTCATCTGATTTTGATTTTTGCTTTCCTCTTAATTCCCTATTTTAGCAATTGCAAAGATGCTAGGGGTGCATTCTCAAGGAATAGATCTCCACTAGTCACTTCAAAAATCGTCTCATCTTGCCTGGCTTTGTAAAATAACTCAAGGACAGCCCCGGAAATCCTTTAAGATAAACAACACATTCCAAATGATGCCCGTTTCCCAATAATTAATGTTATTTCTACCTTTAATATTTCAGCTCTTTTAGAGAGATAGTAAATGTAATGCAGAGGCAAATAACTGCGTTTGTCTGTATGCCAGCCCATAGCTGGAGGAGAAAATGTGGCTGAGACAGGAAAAGAGAACAAAATGCAAAAAGAATACAGGTATGTTTAATTTCCACTTCCGGCACAGTTCTGGTTCTGTGGTCCTGGGACCAGGCCTGCTTGTATTCGGCAGGAACTGTCTTCTCTTTTTAGTCACTGAATCCTGAGTCTCTCAAGCAGAATTAAATAAAAGCCGAATCTCAGCAAAAAAGGAAAGACTCATCTTTTAAAGACACAACCTTGCTGTGCCACACTGGTTAAAAATATATGTATTTAAATTTTGTCATGTTTGGTGAAAAAAAATAAAGAATTCATCTCATCCTTACAACCCTAAGAGGTACCAAGGAAAACATGGGTTCCACTAAAGAAAACAGGGAAAATTTTTTTGTAGGTCATGATGCCCCCACCCCAAGCCCAGTGCCAGCAGGAGCTCAGCTCGTGGCCATTTGTGCGAGACTCATTTATAACTGTGCTCTCCCTGTACTGCAGTGGCAAAGGCAGGCACCAAATCAAGGAATTACCATAATTATTTTGGTCTGAGATTAAACCCTTTTACTGAACACGCATTTCTCCTGTGCGCTGGAGTTTTATTAGCTTTATACGTTTGATTAAAATTGCGATTACACATATTTATAAACACGGAGATACTTCGCAATACCATTCCAAGTGAGATGGGCTGCTAATTTAACACACGCTGACTGCTTCAGGATCCTTCATTCTTTGTTTTTCTCGTCACTGCCTACGTCTTCATTTCACTTCTGTGGAGACACAGCGAATAACTCGCAGAGTTTAATTTTGAGCATTTTGAAGAAAAGAAGAGGTTTGAGTTTTCCCCTAGAGCAATTTATTAAGAAAATACTCTAATGGACAGAAAAATCCAATGTAAAATACAAAAATTAAACAAGCATGTGTGACGGCATATGTAATTACAGGGGGCTTCTTTTGATCCATCTATCAGACTGAGACAAAAAAAAAAAAAAGGAATCTTAAGGTTCATCTTTCCAAACAAACATTGGTGGGAGTGGTTAAATCCAAGTCTTCAATGTTTAATGAGGTGTCTCTTTCATTTTTACTCATCAAAATACTTTTAAAAGCTTAAAGTGGTTAAACTTCATAATTTTATTAGACCCTAATAGTTATTTTATTAACACTTTTCTCCAAGGATTTTTTTTTCCCTGTCTGGTTATGAGTACTTTGCAATTTTCAGACAGTATGATGGATGCTCGTTTTCTATGACAAGAATCTTAACAGCCCTTCTTCGGCACTCAATGCACACCCAATTATGCGTCTGAGCTGGTAACCTTGAATTTATGTTGCCATGGTGACAAACTGGTCATGCATTATGGATTATCATTGAAATTCTACACCCCTACCTAGCATAATGAGAGTTAGGAACTTAATCAAATCAGCCATTCTGTGTGACACAAAGTGAAGAACTAGCTCTTATTGTTCAGTGTCAAGAAAGGAAGAAGGCCCGATGGGGAGGCAGCTGCAGGGCCGCAGCCTGATAGATGGCCCTTATATACATTCGTGAATGTATAGACAGATGGTACTCAAAGCCTGGAATTTACAACCCTAGGAGCAGCTGTTCGGATAACCTCTGTGGTCTCACCTTGTTGTCATGGAACACTGAACAGAGACTGAGAATGTGCAGGGGTACATTGACAATCTGACTGAATTTACACTGCCTGGCATCCTTCTTTTATCGTCGGGCGGCTGGGCCAGGATAAATGCAGGGTGGGCGAAGGCGAGAGAGGGAGGGCGGCCAGCCAGGAGCACAGGCTCTTGAAATCCCAGAGCCTGTGACGGGAATATCGCCCAGGTCCATTTACAAGAAGCAAGGCAGTCAGCATTCAAGGGATAGCCTTTGCCTTAGAGAAATCCAGTTGTGCTCTTTCAAGGCTCTTTCAAGGGCTTAAATCTATCCTGGCATACAGTTTAGACAAGCTTCGTCTTACCCCCACAGGTAATAGTTACCTTAGTTATCGCTTTGCTGGTTGCACAGACAAATACCAGCTACCAAGGTCAAAGGCGCAGGCTGGATATGAGAGCAGCATCTAGCCAGAGAGGGGCCAGCACAGAGGACACGTGGTTCCTCTCTTCCCAGAACGTGGTGAGTATGAACGGGGCAGAAACAGCCAGGCAGGACTAGCACCTCCTTTACAGGTTGGCTTGGGACATGACCTTCCTGTTAGAAATTCTTGGATGAAGGCAATGTTTCCGAAGGGATGCTGTTTTTGAGCAGAACACCAAGCTTCACAAATCTTGAGGCCCTCGCAAGTATTTGTGCAGAATAAAATCTTATAATTATGCTGGGTTAGCACGTCCTCATCTCGTCCTCCCCCCGCCCCGTCGCCACCACTTCCTGGCATAATGGACCGGGCTAGGGTCATTAATACCCGGAATGGTGACGCTCCCACAAGCAATCTGGTGATTCCTTTCTTTACAGTGAAATGTTTTCCTTGCTTGTCCTGTCATCCTTCTGTATTGCTTTCTTCATATCTTCCCAAGCTCAAATTTTAAAGCAGCTTGAGCCTCTTGATTTGAAGACTGCTTCAAATGTGCTTGGAGCTAAGTCCTTGCTTAAATATTTCATGAGACTTTGGGTGTCTCTCCTGATGCTGTGGGCTTCTCTGCCTGCAGAGCAAGCTAAATGTCTTATCTGGGAAACATGCTTTGACCCCATAGATGGAAATGGCTCCAAAGAGCAATTGTCCTGTCTCAGGTTTATGCTCCGCAGACGATGAAGTATTCCAGTGAGCTCTGGCCAGCAGAAACACCCAAAGCCAGTGCTGCCAATATCTGCAACCAGTAAGGACATGGCACTTTAAAGCCTTAAAATCGGGTCAATATTAAACATTTAAAAGCTTCCTGGGATCTATTATTGACATTCAGGGAATTGGATGCATAGAAAATTTTAAAAATTGATGGATACTTTTTTGTTGTTTTCTCAGTGCTGTTATAGGTTCTGTATTCATAAGAGTAAAGGTTTAATCTAGATTTTATTTAGGAGTGAATTGATGCCATTAAAGTGACATTATCTTTAAAATAAAGTATAATGCCATGAAAATTGAATACATACATGAAAAATACAGGCAAGAAGTCTGTAACTGCCAAAATGTCGTCTTAAGCATTGTCTTTAAATGAATTTGTCTGGTGTTTGAGGGAGATGTTTATTTCAAGTGGGTGAAAAGCAATATTAATTAGAATTTTCTGTCTTTGCCTTGTGCATAAGTAACAGTTTTAACATACTGTCGTAAGAACTATCTTATGAATTTCCCATTTTGGATATGACACAGCACTTAGGAAATTTTGTTTTTTCTAAGAGATTATAATAAATGAACATAATGAAACCATCACTCCAAATACTACTTTAAGCTCCAAATATCTATTTAAAATTTTTTATACAATGAAGCAAACCTCCCAACATTTTTCTATAAGTATATAATAAATGCCTGCAGTGAAAAGTAGCATTGCATATTTTCTCTGAAAAGTGATCATAAAATTGCAATATTAGCTGACATAGATTTTCTAAACAAAGCTGTTATCCATATTTTCAGAAAACATATTTTGAAGGGCGTTCTTTGCAAATTTTCTCATATATATTAAATCTAGTTAATTTATATAAAAAGAAATAATCTACTTAATCCACTTAGAGAAGAATAAGTTAAATATGTAATAAGTATAGAAATAAATGAAGTGGGAAATTTTCAGTAAAGCCAGGATTCATCGACTGTATCTTTTTAAAATTTTGTACGAGTCCATGTCTGCAGTCTATAACAATGACAGTCCTTGCATGGAGTGCGTGCATGGACAGAACACATCTCCATTCACTTCTCCTCCTCGGCCTCCTCCACCTGCTCTTTATCCTCCTCCCACAGAGAAAGCTCTCTCTCCATAGTTCCCATTATCTGTCTTTTATTTGGCTCTTTACTTTGGTTTTCTCATATAAGAGAAACCATGCAAAATTTAAGCTTGTCTGTCTGATTTATTCCACTTAACATTATGATACCAAGGTGCATCCATTTTCCTTTGGATGACTGAAGTTTATACTTCTTTATGGCCATGAAGGCATCGTCTCAATTGCAATGGTTGAAATATGGAAATATGGAAATTTGATCATCAATAGAGACCTTTGGGACTTTGTTTTTACTAATCTATTGCTATCTTACAATTATCTAAAGAGAACTAGCTATCTATATTTTCTTTAATTTAGTTAAAATAATTTTTGATGAAAATTTGAATGTTTATTTTTAACTGATACATAAAAATGTAGACTGTGCTTATGTGTTGGGTATTATGTGATGTTTAAAACCAAATACACATTGTGTTATATTGAAGTCAGGGTAGACCAATCCACTCCCTCATCTACTCCTTATTTCTGGGTGGTGCAAATATCCAAAGTGTGTTTTTACACTGTCATTATTTATGGTTACCCCACTGCACCGACACGCCTAAGCATCTTCCTTCCCACTGCATCCCTCCCTCCTTCCTACCTCCCCAGCCTCTGGGAGCCCTCTGTCCTCTCCAACATGATGAGACAACTGTTTTAGCTTTGATATCTGAGTGACGTCATGCAGCTCTTGCCTCTCTATGTCTGGCTCATTTCATTTAGCATAATGATCTTCAGTTCCAACCGTGTTGTTGAAAATGACAGGATTTCATTTTTCTTTATGGCCCAGTAGGATTGTGCAAAACCTCCACATTTTCCTTATCCATTCATTGGCTGATGGACACTAGGTCACTTTCATCCCTGGGCTGTTGTGAATTGTGCCTTGGTAAACACCGGGCTGCAGGTGTCTCTTCCCCTTACTGATGTGGCTTTGTAGCTAGATTGGGTTTACTGGGTTACAGAGTAGCTCTCTTTCTGATATTCTGCAGGATCTCCACCCTATTTTCCATAATGACTGTGCTGATTTACATTTCCACCAACAATGCTCAAGGGCTTATTTCGCCCTGCTTCCTCTCTCACACTTACATTTTACCTTTTGGGTAGCAAACCTTCTTACTGGGGTGAGGTGCTACCTCATTGTGGTTGAAATTGTGTGATTATGAAACAATTCCGGAGCAGGCTCTCATTAGGAAATAAGGGCATCATACTTGCAGACAAAAATACTTTTGCAGGCAATCTAGTTTCTGTGTGCGTGTGTGTGTGTGTGTGTGTGTGTGTGAGAGAGAGAGAGAGAGAGAGAGAGAGAGAAAGAGAGTGAGATTTCACCACTTGTCACGTACCATACCATTTGGTCCATTGCTCTTGTCTAAAAAGTTAGCAGAACATAAACATTTTTATAGCAATTTCATATCTTATTTATTTGTGTTTGTTAAACATGTATTGATAAACATGCAGGTTGAGAGCAGGATGGCAAAAAATTTTTACAACTGAATAAAAATGCATTTTCTTATACTTAGGAGACTTAAAATTTGGAACTATTGAAATTGGAAAAAAATGATATTCCAGAATTGTACCAAGTGTCAGATATCTAGGGTTAAAGCGTGGGAAACAAAAATATGCCAGAGACACTAAGATGCATCTCTAGTGCTCCAAGTTTCCCCAAGAGTATTAGCCCAAGCCACCCTGCAGGAGAGGTATATGACATGCAGCTGCCCATTTCTAGTAGCTCCTGTGTCAGAGATTTGTAGTTTGCCATTTCTTTTATTGCATGACCATTGCAACAAATGACCATTGCCTCAGTCCTGCATCCTGAGAGCTGGGAAGGGGACGAGGAGTGTTCAGCGTGATACGTCTTCTGCACGGCCACCGCTAACTACTCCAGAAGTCATTGGAAAGTCCACCAGGTACCGGAACATTTTGTTCTCTGTCTGTTTCAAATGGCACCAAGCAATCGCGTAACAGGCTTGACTGAGGGTGGTTTGTACAGTTAATTCATGAAAAGTGAGATGGAGGAACTTTGGACTAGGTCTTGGTCACCTGTGGCAATGCTGAGGCTGTACCTCCTTTACTAAAACTGAAGGTCAGCTTAAAGGTCAAACTTGACCTGGGATTCTGCCTTCTCTATAAGTCCTCAAGTGTCGGTGGCAGCTCAAAGACAGACGGATCTGCTTCCAGTGTTGTGTGCTGGTGAGGAGTCAGCATCCTTCCTCAAAGCAGAGCCTAACGGATTTGGAAGCTATACCAGGACTACAGGTTGGAAGAGGTCAAGAGTGAGGTGATCTCAAGCTGCCCTTACACAGCTGAGCCATCTTGTCCTCAGGTGTCTCTTTCTCTTCCCCTGCTTCTCATAGTTTCTTCTGACGCGGGGATCTGTCCTGACCATGCTGTTCCCAGTTCCTTGCAGTTGTGAGGGGAAATCTAAGATGTGTGACAAAACACCCCCACTGACATTTAGGTAGTGACTGAGGCTGGGAGGTTGGCCCCTATCCCTCTGTTGTCACCTGTCCTGCCTGTATCCTCACCCAATATATTAAACAGACTTTCTGTTGCTGGGACACAATACCAATACTCACAATTTTAAAAAAGAGAGGTGTAATCTGGCTCATGGTTTAGGTGGTTCAGTCCATGGCTGGCTGAAGCGCCAAGGCAAGAACTTCCTGGCCGAAGAACAGAGCAGAAAAAAAAAAGCTACTCACATCACAGCAGCTAGAAAGCAGATAGGCAAGAGAGGGTCCAGGGAGAGCTGACACACCCTTCCAGTTCACACCTAGTAACCACCTCCAACCCAGACCTACCTACTAACAGCACAACCAGTCGTGAACTCATTCTTGGGTGAATCCACTGATGAACACAGTGACCCATTATCTGATCATCCACCAAAGCTCCCCCGCCCAGCACATGATTGTTGGGTGACATTTTAGTTCTGAAGCACAGTCAGCTCTTGGGACTCCAAGTCAGCACACACGCAGTTCTAGAGGCCCAGCTGGCCTCTAGAGAGAGGGAAACACGGCTCATGTAGCATCGTGGTACCTTGTTCTTCTGTCTGCACAGTCAGTCTGGGCCATTCTCCCTCACCCCTGCCCACCCTCCCTCTCACCCTTGCCCTGTCAGTCCCAGCAGGCCATTAAGCATCTCTAAAATTCACACTTCTAATGTGAGAAATCACTAGTTTAGTAGAAAAACTGTGGGGTTCAGAGGCGGTGCAGGAAGACAAATGGACCCCACCAAATCCTATGAGGTCTCTGGGCATCCCAGTTCCCCTGTTTGTAACTTGGGAAAATAAAAGCCCTCTGCGAAAAGTTCCAAGAGAAAAAGAGCTCAGCCCTTAGGAGACACACATAGGACATGAAAGAGGGATTAACTATCCACATGAAGTTGGCTGATCTCTATAAAATTGCTTCCAAAAAAATGGTATGGGTTTATATTTTGGATGATCACAAAGAAACAATTTCTGGTGAAATTTTGAAGAATAAAACACATAACAAGACCAATTTATGAAATATACTCTTTAGTGCATCTGTCAGTTTTTCTCCTTCACCTCAGGCTCCAACTAAAATATCTGAAGCTTTACAAGAGATAAACTTGGAAATAATCTTAAGTCGCATTTGGGCCAAACAGAACTGAAGCATGAGCTACATTCCCACTCTTTTCATTCTTTGTGAATCTTATGTAGTTAGCGGCATTTAGCTTAATTGAAAAGTACCATCAAATAGACAAAATACAATGGTAGAGTAAGCTGAGACAACAAATCAATTTCTTAGATAATGGTTAATTTTCGTTTAACCTAAAATTCTTTTGAGGTTCTGGTATTTCGTTGATGCTTTGTTCTTTGGTTTTGAACTCAGGGAGTTTCCACTTACAAACAAATTAGGACACATTAGTGCTCAGAAATAAATATCTCTATCTATCTATCTATCTATCTATCTAACCATTTATTATCCTGTGATGTTTATTTCTAGTGAATATGACTCTGATCATTCTGATAAAATACTATTTTTTGGTCATGAAAAATGGTAACAAAAAAATGACAACCAACCGTTCTCAACTCTAAGACATTTATAGGAGATATTGTTGAGTTTTTAAAGTTTTTACAAATGGCAACATGATTTTAGCCATCGCAGGGTTGATGAAGGAAGACAAAATTGACTCACAGGCAGGAAGATTAGATATAAAGTGCTAAGCTCCCCTGATACCTGCTTCTACTTTGCAAATAAGTGTGGCTAGATCAATGCACTAGCTTAACCTCAAAAAAATAAACTGCATTTTTATTTACAATAGTACATTACTGACATTTCTTGAGCTTGTACTCCATGTCAAGAGCACATTATCTCCTTTAAATCCCACTGCAGGTAAACTCTCCTCATCCAAATTACTTTACAGATGAAATAATTGAAGCTCAGGAAAGAAAAGTAGTTTATTCAAATTCAAAAGTGGAAATGATGAATGCTTGTTCAGTTGCTCATGTGTGGTTTCCACTTGTTCCTTATTGGTAGGAGATGGATTTTCTGAGGACACTGGTCAGCAACCCTGCAGGAGGAGTTCCTGCTCTCTGAGGACTTGAAGGAGACAAACCACATAGACAGAAGGGTCTAGTCATCTCCAAGGCCCTCCAAAGCCCTGCAGTGATGTCCCTCCCGGCTTCAGAGCAGCGTCCTGCCTCTGTGTCACTTGCCTACTCTTTATGATCCTCTAGGAAGATCTTAAATCTTAGTTGCAGAGTAAGGGTGAGTTTCTGTAGCTTTCCTCCAATGGCCACGTCCGTCCAGAACATTTAGAGTATAATTTGGGCAACTGTCTTTCTTTAACAATAGTGTTCTTCATGCAAGAGGTGGACACATGTCGGCATTTCACCACCCAAAGCCTGGTTTGTTCCTGTCCCCCTTGCTAAACTGCATAAATCAGTTCCTTTCCTCACAAATGAGGCTGAATTGGATAATACCTAGTGTGGTCAACCTTCTCGTAAGCAGTATTCCACATTGCAATTAACTTACATTGCCATTCTGAGCCAGGATACTGTGCAAGACAATGCAAAAGTTAAGTACCTCTATCCAGAGGAATTATGTAAGAGCTTGAGTACCTGAATGCATATTATTAGTTATATCATTATATTTTAGTTTTCATATGCTTTGTGAGGACAGCATGGAAACAGCCTTCTGCTTCCCAATACTCACTCAAAGAAGTAGAAAGATCACCTGACTTCTGAGACTCATCCACCATCATGGGGCATGAGCCGTCATTCTCTGACATGCAGACTGCCCTGCAGCTGTGGGTGGCTGTGAGAAATGTCACCATGCCCAGCTGGTTTCCAGCCACACCCGACATACACACTCTGAGGTCCTGACGCTGAGTATGTCCATGTGTTTTCTGTCTTCAGAGACCTGGAAGAGAAACGTTCAGAGCGATGCCCCCTCCACAAGAAGTGAAGCTGAGCAGAACTCCTGCTGTGCAGTTGCAAAGTATCAGTGTGGTCACTAAGTGCAGTGCACCCGGGTTTCTTTATGTTGTGAACGCAGATTCTTTAGATATAACAATGCCGGGCTGTCATTATGGTCCCGTCTTAGGATGGGAGCCCAATATCAGGCACTTGGTTTGCTGAGTTAGTTTAGGAAAACGGAGAGAAGAGGGAGAGAGGGAGACACACAGTGCACCTCCCTCTCAGGTCAGTGTTACTAACCTAAGACAATATAAATTGTGCTATCACTTAAGGAAGACACAGAGTATTTTGCCTCATAGTATCGTTTTACTCCTTTGATTCCCACCAAGTCCTATGCTGCCGTTATTAGTTCTGTTTTGGGAATAAGCTAGGACTCTCCAAGCACTGTTCTTGTGTAATTAAGACAGAAAACAAAGGGCAGAGACAACCACCAAGGAAGACAGTTGATCAGGATTAGTGGGAAAGATCTGGAGGCCACACAGTTCTAAGAGAAAGACTCCATTGCAATATGCTAGAGGAAATAGTACACCAAGGTGTAAAAGTCAGCATACAGGATGCATAAGATGAGTAACGGGTATTCAGCACTGGTCAGATTTTCCCTATCATCTTGGGGTGGTTATGTCATTATCAGTTTAAGAAACAGTCATGTTAGGAGGTCGAGGCAGGAGGATTACAAGTTCAAGCCAAGCCCGGGCAATTTAGTGACTTGGCAAGACCCTGCCCCGAAATAAAAACAAATAAATGAATAAACAAAAATGAACTGGGGATGTAGCTCAGCGCAAAGGACCCAAGTACCATCCCCAATATGGCAAAGCAAGGGAATAAATGAATAGTGATGCAGAGGACCAGGACAGCTAGGGGTGGGACAGGAAAGGGAAGCATTGCTGTGAAACAAAAACCCAAAGCCAGCACCGAGCACTCCTATTTGCTTGCTTATTATTTCTCAGAGAAATAATAAATGCGAGGCAGACCTCATAGTGGGCTGTGTGTAACCAGGGTAGAAACTAGTCCAACTGAGAAATGAAAATGGCCGTCAGGTTGAGCTCTTCATGAGTGCTTTTATTGAAGCCAGGCCATGGATTTGTTTCTTCTATCCCCAGATAGATGTGAAGATGTCAGGATAAGGCGGAGGCAATCTGGTGCTTTCTTCTCCAAAAGTACATGTGTGACTTGGGTTTCTGTGTGGTGCCTGGGCTGGGGGAAGGAGGCTTTCACTTCTTCTGTCCAGGTGTGTCTCTCCAAGGACAGGGGACATCTCCCAGCATGCATCTGAGCTGCTTCTGCCTCCAGCTTGGTCAGCAGGCTCATTTATAGCCCGATACCTTTTCACTCTCACTGTCCCACCTGATTGCTTCCCTTTGAAGTCCACCCTTGGCTTCCTTGAGGAACTGAGAAATTGCAGTTTTTGTTTCTCTGTTTGAATGCTCCCACTTACATCTCTTAGGACTGTTGCATCTCTGTGCTGTCTTACTGCATTCAAAATATCCATCAATCACTTCAGTAGGTAAAAATAATGTTGGAACACATGCATATCCCTTTTGCTGCCTCTCCAAACTTGTGGGACCTGATGTCAAAGAGAATATGCATCCCACAGCATGTGACCTTGTGTAGTCTCCCTGTGTAAGAGACATCCTCCTTGTGACAATGTTTCAAGTATTTGGTGATAAACACAAGTTATCACCTAGAATGTCAATTGCTACTTTTTAAACATTGTTCATAAGTGCTATTGTTTCCAAAGCACTTCTAGATGCTTTATTTCACTTGACTTTATTAACAAGTTTCTAAAGTAACCAGAGCCTATCTTATCATCTCAGTTTTGGAGAAAATTGCAGTAAGAAAGATGAAATGATTGTGACTTTTAGCTCAGCTCTCTGAGGACTGTGAGGAGCATGAAAGAAAGTATAAACATATTAACATTGGAATTCTTCCAGATAATCTAACCTCGAGATTAAAGAAACACCACCAAGGCTCACATGCTGCAGCTTCTAATATTCAACATTTCATCTTTTATCCATTTGGGGTTTCCATAGGCTTATGCACCTGTTTCATCTGACATTACAGGGCAGAAGTATTGAATGGTATATGTTGGGGCCAGATAGTGGCTGGATACATGAAAGTCGGATTTGCAGGAGAGATTGGGTCTTGGTGTGCAGCCAGTGTGAACTAATTCTCATTGCTAACTGCAAAGGGGACTGCCCAAGTTTGTAGACAGCACAGAGAAAAAGTTTCCATGATAAATCATCCTCCAGTTAGGGACCCCCAGTAAGCAGACTCAAAACTGTATAGAGTCCTACATGGTGTGGGGAACACTCCACATCAAATGGGGGTTTCAGCATCTCTGGGATCACTGGAAGCTTCTGCCTTGGAATGCAACGTCTGTAGGACTCTCTACCAAAGGGGTTGGGACTATCTATCCTTCTGAGACCAAGAGATGTTTCAAGTCAGAGCTCTTCACAAGGAAGTCCCTGAAACTAGTGATTGAAATTTGGGTAAAATGCATCTTCTCAGGAGCATCAGAGTAAACATTAGAGTCTCTGGTTTGATGATTCTAATACAGAGTTCTCTGTGATAATTAACTGAGATGTCAACTATCCAGAACTGACAAAACATTATTTCAAGGTGTGTCTCCTAGGGTGGGGTTTGGAAGAGACTAGCAATTGAATTAGAAGGTTGAGTCAGGAAGATCTTTCCTTAGCAATACAAGTAGGTGTCATCAATCCTTGGAAGACCCACATAGAACAAAAAGAAAAGAGAAAGTTGGGTTTTCTCTCTCTGAGCTGGGGCATTTATGTCTCTGCTCCTGGATATGAGTGTTCTTGGCACTCTGACCTTGGGAGTCAAAATCTACTATACCACATTTCCTGGCTCTGCAGCTTAGAGACCTGGACCATGTGTGAGCCATTCTGCACCTGCCTGCAGGTGTTGGATTTCAAAGTTTCCACCTATATGACTTCAAATTTCAAGCCCTGCATCTTTGAGAAATCAACTAATCCTTCCTCTAGTACAAAGAACTTTCTCATATATACATATATATGCATCCCACCAGGTCAGATTTCATCTGGAGAACCTTCGCTGATAGCCATTCCTCTGTCAGGTGCAGTTTATGTGCTGCCTTATTAACCATTCTCCAAATGAATATGGTGACAATGTACTACATCCAGGACAACTTTAATATTTCCAGCACCCTCGCCTCACCCAAGCCAATTAACTCACCGTGTCTATGGTACATGGGTTTAGTTTCAAGTTTTCCCTATGATCCAAATGAACAGAAAAGTTTCAGAAAGCTGAACAAATAATAACAGGAAAGAAATGAACTAAAATTTTATTACCATACTGCAATGCTATATTAGAGCATGAACCTTCAGTCTTGAGCTCATGGCTGAAGACCTCGGGGACTCAGGCCGGGACTCCCTGTTCTGTAGGCCTAGGCAGTGCCTAAACATTGCATTTCTAGCAAACATCCAGGTGATGGTGCAAGTTCACACATCACATTGGAATGCCCTACACATTTAATGACAGAATGAGAAGAAAAAGACATTGCAAAAGCAACAACAATAACAGCTGTAACCAAACTCTACACCACTATTTCTATCTCCATAACTCTAAATTTCAAAGCCTATGCTCCCCAGAAAAGATAGGTCTTTGAGGAAGAGCTTAGCAAACTCAATCAATTCTTTCCCTAGTATATTAGTTGACACCTGTCATTGGGGCAAAACGCCCCACACTACAAACTTAAAAGAAGACTCGTGATTTTTAGAGAATTCAGTCCATAGTTGGCTGGCTCCAAGGCAGAGGCAGCATGGCAGCGAAGCCTGGCAGAGAAAAGCTGTTCAGAGAAAAGCCAGGAAGCAGAGAGAAGGGCAGAGCTGGTGACAAGAATGTACCCTTCCAGGTCACACCCCAGTGACCTCCAGCCAGGCCCCAGCTCCTACAGCACATTCAGCCCTGAACTCATCCATGCTGGATACTCTGGTGAGCACAGAGCTCATGACCCAGTCACCTTGTAAAGCCCAGCTCTGAACACAGGGGACTGTGAGGTGACATTCTAGTATTAGACCATCACACCGCATGTCCTACGGGAAGAATTAAATGCATTGAGATTCCTGACTAGTCCCAAGAGTTTGCTCATCTGAGAGGCAAGCTTTCTTTCTCTTACCTAGAAGTTACAAGGCTTAGGTAGAAGATTTAAGGGAATCAGTCTAACAGCATTGCCATTTTTTTTTAAAGTGGGATTTTATTTGCAAGAAGATGGAGAAGTTTCCTTATCTCATTCCACAAAAGAAGGAAAGCTCTCAATCTTTTCATATATCCAGGAGACTCTGACAGGAGGAGGGAAGAAGGTGAACCAGTGGGGAATAACATGAGGGTAGGTTTTCTCAGTTTTCTTCTGCCATACTTGATGAGCCAGAAGTCAGCTAGAAATACCGATTTTCAAAAGCTCCAGCATTAGCTGCAGGAGGTGCCATGCCAGCCTTGACACTGATTGAGTTGTGAGGCAGCAGCACCTGAAATTAGAGTGTCCCAGTTTCCCTCACAAGTTCTAGTAAAGCACAGCTCCAGAATGACAGACCTGGAATCGGTGTGAAAGAACTCTGTCATCACTGGACAGGTCTGTCACCACTGGAAGTCAGCCACACCCATTTACTTGCATCATGTGTGGCTATCTCACTCCAGAGCAGAGTTGAGGAGCCTGGGTCATGACATCTGGATATGAGAAAACCTCACTGGGCTCTGGCTGGGAGTATGTGGTAGGGATCCAAGTCGGTGTGGTACACTCCATGACACGGTGACGTTAAAAACTCAAGAAATCGTGTGTGTGATTACCAAGCTGGTGTGAGACATGTTCTATAAATGCATAATAAGTGGGTCAGCCAACCGACTACTTGGGTTGGCTCTTCACAGTTCCATTTAGAAGGATCACACTCAAGACAGTAGAGCAGAAGATGAGCAAGATATCAGAATTCAGAAGCCACAGTACAAAGGTACAGCAGGCTCCAGAGTTCTGCAATAGAGAGAAAAAAAGTTAGGGAAGATTTGATCACTGCCTTCAAGTATCTTCAAGATCCTAGTGTCTCAGAGGGCTTAAATTCATTTTATGTAACCTCGCCAAGAAGATAGACGCCCCATGGATAGAAGACGTAGGAAATTAGATTTGACACAGTATCAGATAGAATTTCTAATGATCAAAAATTTCCATGAGATTAGTAGCTTCCTCACATTGAATATTCATGGAGGCTGATCCCTTTTAGCATAAGGGACGTGATGTCCTGCCCTGTCACCCCATTACTGAGGGACTGGCTTGGCCAGGGCATGCTCATTGATGGAACAAGTAGGACCCAGAGTGAGTTTTGTGGATCTGCACTCTTTGCCTCCCAGATTCAATGCCCAGCTCTTCCCTTAGGCTCCACAGAGTTTCAGTAATTGAGTACCCAGTGACTTTCCTTTTCCTTTTTCCCTTGGAAGAAGCCCTGCACAGGACACAGGCCCAGGAGAAGCAGACAGGAAATACCCTCTGCTTCTTCCCTGGAGGCTGCTGTGGGCAGACTCTCTCATGACAGAGCACTGCTGCTGCTTCAGAGGAGTCTCTGCCTCCTGCTCTTTGGTGTCCACCCCTGAGCACTCTGGACAATGATGGCGCTAAGGATCCAGGGCTGTGTCACATACGTCCCCTGTATGATGCCTTTACTGAAGTAATCAGTCCACTTTGAACAACACCCCTCTACACATTCTGAATTTTCTCTCTGATTCTCACTAGTATACAGACTGAAAGGCTGACACTGGGTACCCACAGAGAAAGCTTATGCTATGTGTGGAATCCCACAGAGTTTAAACTCCCCAGAAAACAGACACCTGTGTTCGGGTTCTTTCTCCATTTTCTCTCACTCCACTTCTCTGGAACATATCCTCAAGGAATCATTGCAACCAAAATCCCTACCTCAGGTTCTGCAGCAAGGATCCCACTAAAGACAGGTGCACCCAAGAAGTACACAGCAGGGAGTGGAGGGACTTGTCCGTGTGATGCCTTCCTCCAGCCCTGTCTTTGAATCCATTTCAGGTGATTCTACAGGCTGGGAAATGTGGAGCTCCAGAAGTGTCATGGTCTGGGGTATTTAGTGCTGGCCCACACAGCTCCAGTGTGGAATCTGTAGCACTGGTCGTCAGTGCAGTGGGCCAGGTGTCGGGAAGTTAAAGTTATCGGTGAGTGGTGGCAAAGATGAAAGGTTGATCTAGTGTCCTGGAGACTGTCCAGAGGATGTTACCTTAGGTAGCCCAGCGAGGATGCAATGAGTGACAGCTACTCACAAGATGATAGGTTGACATCAACACTTGAACTGAGGGTGGCAGACAAGTGGGCATCAACTCAAAGTGCGTGCAGGTCTACAGCCAACATCAGCTCCGGGGTCCCAGAAGCAGCAGACAAAAGAACGACTGAGGGTCCTCCACGAGGCAGGAGAAGTTCTCTTTGCAGTGAATTGCACAGTTAAACTGGACTTACTCAGAGAATATAAATTCCTGAGGCTTGGGGCTGGGTTGGGGTACATGAGAAGAAAGAGAAGGGCATCCAGAAAGCCATCTGTGAGCCTTACCCTTTGCGGAGTTTGATAATAAATCGGATGCTTCTCTGTAGCTGAGACAGTGTGCCGGAAGTGACAAGTCAAGTTCTTCCTGAGAGAAGTTCCAGGATTCCAAGACTGAAACTAGAGCTAACGTTGTCTCTGTGACTCTCTCCCACAGTGTCCCTGTTACGACAGGATTCCAGGGCGGGGTAGGGGTCAGACTAATACAGCTGGGATTTAATTAGCTGGTGGTGCACCCCCAAACTGGGTACAATAACAGTCAGAGGGCCACATTTGCACGGTGGGCTAGCTGTATGCCTTGCTCGTATTTTACTTTTACAGTCTGTTGAAACATGAAGGATTTGGGTTTACTGACTTCATAAAAGTGATAGGAATTGAAAGGAACCAGATACAAAATTTAAGAGTAAGTAGAGTATGTACATATTTAGAATAGAAATGAGCTTATATTCCTTTCCCTGTGAGTAAGAGCTTTATAGCTTTAGAAATAATACTGAGCTGATGTAAAGGTAGTAAATAATTATGATTGAATGCAAAGCATGATTTTCACTTTTGTTGCATATTTAGCTAGGTACTCAGGCTGTGGGCAGCTTTAGGGGTACAGAAATCCTTCATATAGAAATTCATCCAACAGACTCTAAAGAAAGATGGCATAAGTGTATTCAGAGGTTTCATGTCTAGTTAAAGTCAAAATATTTTATCATTTTTCTTGTGTAAGAAATGCAAATATACAGCTTAGTTTGCCGAGAGTGTGACATACTGTATTAAAGTTGGTAACTTTAAAGTCAGCTTTAGATATTTAAGTGCATCCCATAACCAGCCCAGGGTGGGGTTCTGCACACAGTTCTGCTCTTCCTCTTCTTTGCTTCATGACCTTTTCCATTTCATCCGAGGAATCACCTGACCACACCTGTTTCAAAATAGCATTCACTACTTCCACTTTTTGCACTTTTACAGAGGTATGCAACATTTGAGTATGTATTTCTCCTCATTCATCTGTAACCTTCCAGGAAGCATGAGATGAATGCATTCATTTTCGATCCTACAAATTTTGTGAAATGTCTGGAGCATGATCCATGTGAAGTAGGCCCATTAAACAAGCATGCTGAAGGAATGAATGAGAAAAAAATACCAATACAGAATGAGTTCAGTCTCTTAGGGGAGGTAGAGCTGAGATCAAACACATGTGAGCACAAGAAGTGCAATTTTCACACTGAAAATTTTAACAGTCCCGTTGATTTCAAAAAGACATTGAAGGCTGACTGCTCTACATATAAGTGTATATTTTAGTATCAAATTGAATTCTCTATATATTGTAACTGTTTATTTTAACAAATAGGGAAAACCTCACTTCTAGGAAGTGATTATAAATGCATGGTTTGTTAAATATTAACACATGCTTGATGCAAACAAATAAGGACTGCTTTTTGCATTAAAATAAAAGCTTTACAAAAAATAGAGAACATCTAGATAAAAAATATAAGAGGAAAACTTCCATCTTAGTTGAAAGAATGGCCAGTAGAATAGGAGAATTATAAGAAAGAAATGTAAGATTATAGGAAAAAGCAAAGAATGAGAGGCAAAGACCATATGAGGTTAAACATGATATCCATGAAAATTGGTGAGATCCAGCTGGGAAGAAGAAATCGGATCCATGTTCTAAGGCACCATTGCAAAGACCTCCTGGGTGGCTTCTCAACTTTTGTCCTTACCTGCCTTACATGGTGTCTCTGCATGGACGATGGAGGCTTTCTTCCAAAATACGTCATATAATGTCACTCCTCTTCTTCCCCTGGTTTCCATGTCACCCCAAGCACAAGAGCTACATGCTTCTGTGTGTCTTCTCCAGCTCAAACATGAACACTAGCATACCAGCTGTGAGCACTGCCCTCCACCCTCATGTCCTCCTCTCTGTCCCAGTTCAGTGTGCATGAATCAGAGAGACGAACTGTGCCCAGGGTTAATTCAGTCACTGCTACTTCTGGCTGCGATTGGGCTGAGTTGGTGGATGAAGCTTGGGTCCCTTCCTTAAAGTCATGGCTGGAGAAGTTAAAGTTGTCATTTGCAGGTTTAAGTTCCAGCCATGCTTTCCAGTCAGCCCTGGAAGAAGGTTCCTATTTCCCTTTACCATCCAGCAGGCACTGGCAAGGGAAGGGCTTGGTTTCCACACCGTGGTCTTTGGCCTCGAAAATCTCACATCTTCCACACACAAACCCACCGCAACTCTAGCAGAAGGAATGAGATGTAGGTTGTGTTCATGACCAGCATCCTCATCGGACTTCTCACTGCTCTTCTCTAGTTCTCTCTGGGATTTTTCTGCTTTGTGCAAAAAGTTCAAAATAAACCAAGGATGGAGAATATGACAGTGATCCAGGCTGAAGCCTCAGAAGAACTTCCCGAGTATTCACTCTGCAGTGCAAGGTAGAAAAATGACAGGCTTTCTCCAAAGCATTCCAAAGTCTGGGTCATCGCATGCTGCTATACTGAGTATGAAGGAAGCGAGAGAGACAGCGCTCTGTTATTTTATGTTTTTCCTTGTTACCAATGTTTGCAATTGAATTTATAGTTTCTCTGAAATGGAGTTTAAAGAAAACATATTCAACACTCTGAAGATTATGGAGTATGATAATTCATTTTGTAACTGTCGTGCAACCGCCTATTTGGCTTTTTCTTGGAAGTTTTCATTCTCCTACTTTGGCTTCACGGAGCCCTCCTTCTCCCTCAGGCCAGCTCTCTTTGAGTCTCTTAGATGGTGACATCCCCTGCTTCCTTATTATCATCCTGCATGGAGATCAAGGAAGCACTGGTATTCGTGCCTGAGCCAGAGTTCCCAAGTCTGTAATGTCAGAGGAAAGGCCGGTCATCTTACGGGGCCTTCCCCTCACCAAGTACTGGTGCTGAAGCGGAAGAGAAACTTGCGGGTTAGCTCAGTACCAGTATCAACAAGAAAGCCCTTTCCGGAAAAGCAAGAACATTGTGCTGGCTGGCTGTCAGTGCCAGGGCTGCTCTTTTCCCCTGATCTGGAGACCTTGGCCACCCACGGGGCATTGTCTTCTCTCTACCAGTGCACTGGCAACAAAGCAGCAGAGTTTGAAGACCAACTTCTGAGCACCAAGAGTTCCTGTGATAAAGGTCTGTTATCCTGACTTGTGAACTCTTTTAACTGAGCCATCCTTGATCAAGAATTGCAGTTGTGTAAACTCTGTGATTGGGCCAGCACCTGTCTTCGCATTCTCCTGCAGCAAATGTGGAGTTGCCATTCCAGAGTCCTTCAGTAGAATTCTGCTGTGAAGACATTATGTCTACACAGACAGCAGCATGGTTTTACCTGGATGCCTGCCCATCTGACAAAATTACTTTCAGGACTTTTTTATTTTTAAATTGCATCTAAAGCCCTGTTAGTTTCCCTTACAGTTGCATGGCACTTTTGTTTATTTTACAGTTCAGCTATTCCTTCAGGATATTTTGCGTATTCATAAGTTCTTATGTGAACATGTGTATTTTGGGATTCACAAGAAAGAAATGGTGAGCATGAGTATTTTTGTACTTGGATCATTGAAACAGCGTCTTACTACATAGTTCCAGCTGGCTTTAAACTCACTATGTAACCCAGGCTGGCCTTCAGTTTGAGGTGACCCTCTTGGTTCAGCCTCCTGAGGGCTTGGATTACAGGTATGTGCCACCACACCACGCTCTAAACACTGACTCATGTCCTTGCACACTTATTGAAGTCCCAGCCAGGAACAGGAGTTAGAGAAGTGCAAAG
Organism: Dolichotis patagonum; assembly: GCA_004027295.1. Taxonomy (NCBI): domain Eukaryota; kingdom Metazoa; phylum Chordata; class Mammalia; order Rodentia; family Caviidae; genus Dolichotis; species Dolichotis patagonum. Next base: position 189,663 of record PVJX010000727.1, read on the forward strand.
ATTCTTTTCACTGAGAGAAATCCTAACTGTGTTCTGATGTGGGTTTGACTTAGAGGAAAACCCATCCCAATTTTACCATTTTGGGGGAATGATAATGAATATATCAGAGGTACCTAGCTCCCATCCTGTGATTTCTCCTCTCAACATTACAGAGATCTCTAAACATAGCCTAGAGCTGAGACTGAGGTCCTTCCCCATCAACTTCCATTGCATCAGACGCACTGAGCAAAAGATGAAGTCAGCCCTGATGACTTCCGGAAACTGATCCTCTCCACGACAGAGGAAAATTCCACAGGCTGGATTTCACCGAGCAGGTATTTCGGATCCATAATGCTTAGGTGTGTTCTTGGCACCTGGGATGTAGAGTACACAAGCTACTCAATACCTCTGCTGGTGGGAAGTTAAAATTCAAAGCGAGGAGACAAGAACAAAGTCATGTGGACAAGCAGAACACAGTTCCCAGAAAGTTGGAAAGTCTTAAGTAAAGCAGAGACCGATGGCTGAACATGTGTGGTGTAGAGACAGTACTGCTGGGTGGAACAGCCTGATTTAGAGGTCTTCTGTGCAGGGCTGTTGAAGCATACTGTAAATGTTTAAATAAAAAATGCATTGCAGTGAAAGACATACTGCCATGAATCCCCCTCAGAATCCTCCTTCTCACTTACAACGCACTCATCCCATTGTCCTGGCCACTTTCTGCAGCAGTTCTGAAATCCTCTTTCCTGAGGGTCTGTAGCTACAGTGTTCTGGCTGCCTCAGTGTTTTCAACAGATTTAAAACATTTCCTTGTCATGGTCATTTTGGCTTTGGGGAAGAGCTGAAAGCTACACGGTGCCGGGTTTGGTGATTGAGGTAGATGACGACACAGTGTCACATTTTTACCAGCCAGCCTTTCTCTTGGATGGCATGACACAGCAGTAGTCACCATCTTTTTAATCACATCTCCTAAAGATACTTAGGAAAGAGGACTCCAGAGCTGCTCCAGAATATGGCAAGATCAACAGGAGGAGTATGGTTAAAGCGAGAGGGAAGATTTAGAGTGATTCATGGCAATATTTGTTATCATAGTTACTTTTTAAAGTGTAAGCATTATCAGTATTATTAAGTTGGCTCCTGTATAACCCAAATTTCATGGCTATTTTTAAACACTTAATTTTAATAAATTTAAAAAGTTTTCAAATATGATGATAGAAGCTTTGTTGTTTTCTGGTTTTTATTTTGATTTGTTTAAAGGTTGCAGAAGGAAACCATTTCTTTTTTTAAAATTTTTAAAAAATTTTATTTAAATAGGAAAAAGCAAAACAGAAAAAAGGGTAGAAATAATACAGAATTTCAAAAAAAAACATTAAGAAACCACTACTTGATAAATTACATATTGTCTTCTTAGAAATAGTTGTTCATGTTACAAAATAAAGGCATACAAAGTGAACAAACAGTGAGGCTGTAAACAGTTCTGTTCAACGATCCAATAAAAACTTGGTAATATGGTTATCAATCCCACACACTTAAACATACATGCTGTTATATCCTTTAGCGCATCTTCTTTTCCTCCTTTTGCTTTTTAAGTACATTATCTGTTTAGTTATATTATGTTTCAGCTTTCTCAGTACCTAATTAATCTGTTTTGTTGTTGTTATTTCCTTTTTAATCAGCTTATATAATTCTGTTGTTTTGTTTTTGAGTTTCTCATCATCCATGTCACATGGATGAGCTTTGATGGAGTTGGGAGTTTTTGGAGGTATTTTGTTACCTTGTTTTCTCATGTTCTATTGTTTTATTTTTGTTTACTTTGCATTAACTTGGAGGTAGTAATATACAACAAAACAAGATGGAATAAAGCCAATTGAGACAGTATAGTGAAACTGGCACAGAACATCACAGCAGGTCACCAGGACAACAATAATAGGCACCATTGTATATCTCATTATCTTCAAAATAGTTGTTCTTCTATTAGGTACAGTAAAATCGAAAGAAATACACAACATTATAGAACACATCAAAACAGAATATTGAATAGAGCAACACCGTTAATCAGGACAAAGCAAAACGGCAATAAAAATATCTGCCATCAGAGATAGTACAAGGAAATTCCCCCCACTTGCTGTACCACATATGGTCACCTCCCAAGAGATACCCAGATCCCTGGATCCCGATTGTTAGCGGGGGGGAGGGGGGAATGGTATGTTTGATTCTAAGCCAGTGCCCTAGTAGGCAGCAGGCTGGTTACTGGTTGGCTCAGCACCTTAAGTTCGAACATGGCGCGAATCTCCAGAAACGGTGTTACTTCTTGTTTCCCAACCCTGGGAACTTAGGGCTCTGAGCCAACCAGTAACCAGCCTGACGCCCTGGCAAGTGACCATGATCTGGCAAGCCGCGGCCACCCCAGGGCGGGGAAACAAGAAGTAACAGCATTTTCCTGAGATCCGTGCCGTGTTGGAAACTTTTTGTTCCTGGAAACAGTGCTGCTCCTCCACAAGCCCACCATAGACCCTGAGTGAGAGAGCTGAGTGGTGGAGGCATGAAGTCTGGCTATTTGGGGAGAGTTCTCACATTGGGGTGCAGCTTGCTCAGCCTCATGAGGCTGGTCACACTCACTGCCAGTTGAAGGTAGAAGCTGCTATTACCTACACGGGAGAGCCTGGAGCAGATGGAGAGGTGGCAGCCAGGGGCAGAAGGGGTCTCCATCTGTGGATGCCAAGGCGAGAGGTGTACTTTGATTTTAAAGGCTGCAATGATCAAAGGGGAAGGAAGGAGACAGGAGAAGGATCACTGTGTGACCTCTACAGGATACCAGCTCTGCCAGTGCCACTCACACAGGATGAGATTCACGCAGGGGGACAGGCATGGGTGGTGTAAAGGACTCCAGGCTCCAAGCACAAGGTTTTGCTTCCAAAGTCAATGTAGTCTTTTCAATGCATCCTTATGCAGAAAGAAAGAAAGAAAGAAAGAAAGAAAGAAAGAAAGAAAGAAAGAAAGAAAGAGAAAGAAAGAAAGAAGAAAGAAAGAAGAAAAGAAGAAAAGAAAAGAAAAGAAAAGATGGAAAGGAGGCATCTCTAAGATGGGGTGACCCCGTGCTGGGGAAGAGGCAGGCAGCAGGCCTGGTGTTCCCTTGTGCACAGCCTTGCCAGTCTACCCTGCATGGTGGCCACCTCACCATCACCTGGCAGCTTCTTACAGGAAAGGTTAATGCTGGACCAAAACTCCAGCGACCACTCCCACTGTAAGAGCCGCCGCCAGGGTGATGCATGATGCTAAGTGCATTACCTCATCCTGTCTGTGAATCAGCATCATTAGGTCAGGATGAGATCATGTTTAAAGGAAGATTTCAAAGCATTCAGGTTCTGGGAAGGGACCGGGAAGAGGGAGACCCCTGCTAATGACACTTGCATTGATTTCAACCTTTTGACATGAAGAGGAGGTGGGAGTCTCTTGCAGTGCTTCGTACATTTTAAACCATGAGATTTGCATGGTAATTGAATCAAAGTCACTATCAGATCAGAACCGGAGGAGCCTATATGGACACCGCAAGGTGACAGGAAGCCTCTTGATGGGCAGATTTGGGAGGAGAGAAGATAGGGTCCCCCTCCAGAAAAACTTCGTCAATGACTTCATAAAACCAGGCTTCCAGCATCGCTGAGTCTTACTCCACTTTTAATGTGTGTATCTGGCATCCAACAGATCTTGAAAGATCAATTTTACCATGAGTGCATCACAAATATTCCCTAGAAAAGCTGCATTAATTTCTCCACATTAAGCAATATTTATCAGGTTTTAATGATCCCCAGCCTGCTAGCCTTTTTTCCTAACTTTTTTTTCTTTTCCCTTATTGTCAAAAAAAGAAAAAAAGCATCTTTCTTTCATATTGTGTAGTTGTGGCTTCTTGTTAGGAAACTATTAGTTTGAGGATAAATGGAGAGAAGTCAGAAAAGAGGTAGTGATTTCCAGTATTCAGCAACCAGAAACTGAGATGTGAATGTTGGAATCTAATGTGATTCCTAAGGTGCTTCTTGACTACCCAGGGCCTTTCTCTAGCATTTCTTCCTAATTTCTCTTTCTGTGTGCGAATCAGATCTCAGTTCAGAACTAAGCATCTCTTCCCTTAAATGAGCTCAGCACAGGTTTAATGGGCCCCTCTTTCCCCCCTTTTGAAAGGGATACAGACATAGGGTTACTGGGCATTACTTAAACTAATGGGTGAAAGGCAGGTTGATATATTTCTCCCCTCCTCCACTCAGATATGATTTAACAGGAATTTCATACATTTAAGAACTTGGGTGCTGCCAGGCAAGTGTAATCAGTCATATCCAGCTCCAAAGGGAGGCTCTGACCCAGGACTCCCAGGTCATCAGCTTCCGTACGCCGCTGCTTCCGCATCATGAAATCTACTCCATCTGGGGACAGGATATATCAGGAACATGCTCCTTCCCCCTTCAAGTTTAAACCTTTGCATCTGTGGACTCCACTTGTAAGAATTACCTGTGTGCTCCTCCCTTTTTTGAATGGGTCTTTATGTATCTTGAACCTTTTTGATCCTGAAGTAACTGGGTGAGAACAACACCCAGAGTGGTGAGAACAACACCACCAAACCTAAAATGAGTTGTCCCTGGGGATGGGCAGTGATGGTGGCAGGAAGATTACATGGCACTGAGATGCTGCGTGACATTTTCCTTCCATGTTAATTCAGTGTCAGTGCCTGGCCATCAGGGTCCTTGAGACCAGAACCAGAACCATATCTTACACTTGTGGTTTGCACACCAGCCCCCTGGGGACTTCATTGACACCAGGGACTCCTGGCTCAGCTCCTTTTCATACTCTCCTTCTCTATGTACATTTTTTTTTTTTTTTTTTTGGTATTAGAAATCAAACTCAGGACCTCACACTTGCCAGGCAGGCACTGTGCTGCTGAGCTGTATCTCCAGATTCTATGTACATTTTTTAAAAAGCCATTGCTAAATGTGGAAATCGCAAACATTTTGGTTTTTAGGTCCCTTTTAAAATAAGGGAAGATTACACACAGAGTCTGGCAGTTAACTGCTAAATGTGCAGGGGACACTTCCAAACCCAATCCACTTCCAAACCCAATAGGTGTCCACTTTCAGAGCCACCGGTGTTTTTGAATTTTTTCCTTCTCTCTTTCTTTCTTTCTTTTTTTTCTTGTCTGCTTCTCCTTCTCCTTCTTTTTCTATTTTATCTTCTTCTTTTGTGGTGGTACTGAGCACTGAACCAATGCTTTTGCACTGAGCTACATCCCCATGTGGTTTTAAAGTTTTGAGACAGGATCTCATTAAGTTCCTGAATTGTCCAGGCTAATCACAAACTTGCGGTCCTATTTCCTTAGTCTTCCAGAGTGTAGGGTCGCTGGTGTGTACCGCCATCCCTGACTGCCTTTTCAAACCTCTACCTGTTCACAAGGACACACAAGGCAAGGCTAATGCCACTGTTATCCTCTGATAGCATTTCCTTGTCACTGTGGCTGGCCAGAGACAGAGCAGCTGGTCAAGGGGTGAGCTCCCTGGGCCATGGTAGCTGGAAGTCACTGTCATTTAATCTTTATAGTTTTGGTTTGCTGATGTCTTATGTTCTGGGTGAATGATGTGGGGGTAATAATGATAATGATGTGGGGTGCAATGTATGTACCATTGTTGCCCCCTGATTGACATGTTTTGAAATTTTATTTTTTTCTCTTTGAAATAAAATGGATTTGAAAAAAAATTTTTTTTCTGTCCTCCAAAGGGGAGACAATAGGACCTTCGCTGGCTCCTGTAGAAGTTTGTCAAAAGTGTCAAGTGAAACAAAGAATGTGAATGTACTTTGGAAGCTGTAGGATTTAATAAATATATTAAACGTAACAATTGAAGTTCTAGGTGATAACTTGCTTTTATCACCAAATACTTGAAACATTGTGACAGCGAAGGTGACTCTAACCTAACATGATTCCACTTCGACACTGGAGAAAGCCAAATGGTAAAAAGAACACATTAGATCACAATTCAAGGTCACAAGCTAGAGTATCTCTGCTGTCTCCAAGACTGTCTTCTGAAAACACTCACACATTTCACGTCCTGTGGATTTTTGGAACAAATCGATGAAAGGTCCCTTGAACATCCTGAATATATGCAGAAAAGATGGGAGGCAGTTTCAGATCTTTTTTGGTGGAAAATCACATAAAAGAGCATGTTTACTTCTCTTGTGGCTTTGCAGCTGGAAAGGAAAAAAAAATTAAAAGAACTCTCAGGATATATACATTGGATACAAATAAACTGGTTTCCAGACAGCCAAGTGGTAGGTTTTTATTAAAAGGGACCAGATGTTTCTAGGCAGTGGATAAATTTATTCTGTTTCGTTTTTCATCCAAATAATACAGACCCTTGAATATATAATGTTACCAGATGGTCCTAACCCAGTCTTTATGCTGAGAATTCTTAAAAGAAGCTCAAGGCCATGGCTCAGAAATGTGCTCTGAACAAACAGGACATAGCTCAGCCAGGGGAACCCAGCAACCTAAGACCCGGCAGGGTGTGCAGAGAGTACAAGTGTTGCTTCTTAGAGATGGTAAAGGGGATTCACAGGACTCAGGCATGGAGGATGTGGTCCTGTGGGAAAGACGGCAAGGAAGGCAGGCACGCCGTAAGTTTCAGTGAAATGAGACGCAGGAATAGGTTAGGACATGCACAGAGACATAAAATGCACAGAGGGAGTGGAGGGAGTCCTGGGGTACATTGCAGGGAGTAGCACAGTGATACCGTGCTTTTGAAAGCGCAAAAGGTGCGGGTGCCTGGTTCCAGGCTATGGTGTCTGGGGGCAGAAGCCAAGACTGGGGTAATTACCATGTGTTTGAGAGGCAGGAGCTTTGCACCCCAGAAGTGACAGAGCAATGCACGGTGTGCAAAAGCAGAATAAGTGGGTGAAGGAAACTTGCATGACATGAGACGCAAGTCTCCCAAGTCCTGGTCCCTTATGTTATTTCAGTTTAATGGCGACTCATGCAGTACATCTTTGTGATGGAGCCTGACTGCAGAGGCTGGCTGTGTATCTACATAGTTTAGAATATTACCTAGGTGGTGTTGGCTCACTGTAAATATGTCGTTCTCATACCCTCTAGAAATCTTGATTTCTGACCTCGTGGTCCACATAGGTTGCTGAGTACAAACTGATAAATCTTATTAGAGACCTCTCTCCCTTTCATTAACTGTGCTTGAAGATCGCCTTGTATCAACCTGAACACATTTCTGTCTTCTATTGTCTTGTTATCAACACTAAGGAACTGTTACCATTCCCCAGCATGTTGAGTTTTCCCAAATTGTTAGCAATCACATTTTCAGATTTATTTTTTTCTTGGCACCAGGAATTAAAGTCATGACCTCGCACTTGCCAGGCAAGTGCTTGTGCCACTGAGCTGAATCCCCAGCCCTCGATTTTTTTTTAGCTACTTCATATAACAGTGTGACTAATTTTTTTTTGATATTTGATAAATTTGGAAAGCATAAGATCAGGGGGGGCACTAGCCTCATGGATGGCTGAATCCATTCATGAGTTTACAGTTGAGTGGGCTGTTAGGAGGTGGGGGACTGGATAGAGGGGTAGGTCACCAGGGGTGAACTGGAAGGATGTACTCTGTCCCCAGTCCCTCCCCCATCTCTGACTGTCTTCCTACTCTCTCTTCTCAGCTAAGCAGCCCTCTTCCACCACACACCCTCACCATAATGTTTCTGCCTTGCACACAGTAACCATGGACTGAATCCCTTGAACCATGACCCAAAAGGAAGTTATGCATGTAAGGCATTTTGTCCCAGTTGTCAAAAGAAGAGTAACACAATTACTATATCCTGGTTGATCTCTTCTCTAGTGTTTCTGATATTTTACACAAGCAGATGACTTATAGTTCAATATTATTTTTAATTTGCTCCTCACAAATAGCCAGCATGGACAAAGCAACTCCTGGTGATCCCCTGGTAGGATCTGCATGGTGAGGTGACCCTGCTGAGTGGAAGTCACCTGTGTTATACATATGCAGTATGGTATAGAATTCTGCATGCATATGTGTTACTTTCATGTGCATTATACATGTACACATTCAGTTTATACACACATACTATCTTATTCATTTTTCTCTTTGCTAGGATAAAATACTCAACACTCGTCTCAACTGGCTCTCTTGGAGGGAGAGAGGTTTATTTTGGCTCATGTTTCAGTCCATAGTCAACAGGCTCCAAGAAAGATGGCTATGCCAGAGGGGCCTGGCAGAGGACAGTTGCTTAGCACACAGTAGACAGGAAGCAGAGAGAGATGGGAGGAGCCAGGGAGGAGATAAACCCTTGTAGGCCCCATTCCCAGTGACCGCCTTTTCCAATCAAGCCCCACCTCCTCACAGCAAATCGGCTGTAAGTCCAATGAACCGATCACCTTTCCGATGCCCTGCCTGTAGCACATGAAACTCTGGGGTGACATCTAGACCTGAACTATAAAGCAGAGTCACGTTTACAAAAGCACATGCTGTCTGACATTTTGACTGAGCTCACTGGCATTTTCACTTATTAGTCTAATCCTCTTATGAAGCTTACAACTTGCACAAAGGAGCATAAGGAACATTGTACATTTGGGAAGTGTATTTTGAAAGTTGAAGTCGATCACAGCATCGCCTGGTAAAACAAAGTGAGAGTAAAAATAGAAGGTCACTTCCTGCTTGAACAGGAATTCAAAAAGGGCCTCCATGAGGGGAAGGAAGGGCCTACGGTTTGGTTTGTGGAAGTTACGAATGTATACATATGTACTTTCATGGACACAAGCCAAGCACGGCCAAATAATGCAGGAGAAAAGAACCAGGAGAGTCCAGCAGATAGTCGGTGAGAAGCCCAGAGAAGAGGAAAGGGTGCCACAGTGGATAAGGGTGTTTTTCTTCCCATTGCAATGGCGGTTGTTTTGGGGAGTGTTTTCTATAAAAAAAAAAGCATTGCCTCCCCAGCAGACCTGGGTTGCAGGGGAGGGTACGGCCACAGGAAAGTGTCAGCCAGCTCCTTCTGGAAAGCTTTGAGAAGCTGCTGTTTCTTCCTGAGCGACTCCACTGCAGGACCAGACATTTTTGGACTCAGGAGCCTCCTGACTCAGCGTCTGCACTAAGGAATACAGGCACAGGCTATTGTGTCTGGTTTGTACTCTTATTTATCTAAGAGTAAACATCTTTGATTGTTTTCTGAAGACTTATTCCTGGAAATCATAACCATGAATTTAAAAGGGAGAAACAACAGGAAGTCTCTTGGAAAACACGACGGAGTTGTATTCCGCAAAGGCTGGTTGGACACAGCCTTTCCACCTCAGCACATCATCACTCATTTACGGCTTCTGCAGTGACTCCGCACGCATTCACCTTTAAAACATCTCCAGCTTCCATGAGGGAGGCATGTTCAGGGCCAGCATTACATTCATAACCAAGCCGTGCCTGTTTCCCGCTTGCTGGTTTTTGGCTTTTGTGATTCTACGGATTCAAAGCCAATGTGAAGTTTCCTGGCTCTTCACATTACTTCCATTCTTTTCTGATTTATTTTTAAACCCAGATTTAGTATTTTCCTTGTTGATTTTTGGGAGCTCTTTATATTTTCATGATAAGAACTCTGCAAACTCCACACATAGAAGAAGGCCACGTGTGCGTGTGTGCATGCGTGTGTAAATGTGTGTGTGCATGTGTGTGCGTGTGTGCATGTGCGCATGTGTGGTGAGGTAGGCAGACCTGGCTGGGCTAGACAGCTTGGAAGCGGATCCCCAGGGACCCCCTGAGCCTGCTCCAGCTCCCTGGTACAAGGACCTCGGTCACAGCTCTTCTGCTGCTGCAGGCAGGACACCAAAGTTCAGCAGGCACCACAAGACATGTGGGACTCAGGGTTCCCTCAAGCCTGGGCCCTCTGAAGTCCCCACTGTAGACACAGGCATCTCCGCCCTCCACCTTGTCCCAGATCCCACTCTCTTCTGAACCGTCTCACCTTCCTGGACTTGGCGTAGAAGGACAAGCAGTGAGGGAAGCTGAGAAGTTGTCACTCGGCGTCCTTTGCTTTAACCGCATGTGCTAGGACGTCTGGAGGGCACGCGACTCCTTGACCGGAACAGAGGCCCAGGTCAGCAGTGAGGTTTTCCTACACTGCCCCTGAACTCTGTGCAAAGGAACGGTGGCTGTGGCTGCACACAGTAGGCACTTTGCACATATTCAGGTGGGGAATTAACCCCACTGGCCCCTTTGCAGGTAGCTCAGAGGCCCAGGACTTCCATCCAGCCCTGTAGGTAATGGTGTGGGCCATGTCTAGGCTGGGATCCTCATTACAGGTGGCAGCCTGCTCTGCCAAGGTGCCAGCCAGGGTCCCCGTACCCAGCTTCCTTGTGGGAAGAAGGAAGGGGAGTCACACGGGGAAGCCACCACCCTGGACAGCCCAGCGTCAGTCTAGGCCCAGGACTAGGTCCTCTGTACCTCTGCACCCTGGGCTGTGATCACACCCTCTGCGGTGCTGCTCTTAGCACTGGGGTTAGGGCACGAGAATACAGGCCATTCCTGGGGCTCAGCCAGGCAGTGAGGATCAGCCCTGGTGTGGCCCTGGCACCTGCCTATTGAAAAGCAGTCCAGCTCCTGCTGGGTGGAGCCAAAGCTTCAGGAGGTCCAGGAGGATCAAGGTGTCCCAGCCACACGGCAGGCAGCTGCCCTGCGGTGCACTGCTGCTCCCTAAGGGTTTCTTCGCAGTGCATCCTGGGTCAGGGCCACCGAATCTGACCCCACTCTGGGATCAGCCTGTCCTACTTCCTACATTCCCAGAAGCACCTGACACCTGTGACCTGCCATGGCTAGGGTCACCTGTTGCCCATGCACAAACACAGATGGGACAAGCATGGAGAGGGAAGGACAGAGATGAAACTCTGCCAAGGCCAGGATCCCACAGATGAATCTAGGAATGTTGCTTCTCCTCTTCCCCCAGGGTCACCTTTTCCCTGAGGGAGGGCTGGGAAGACTGAGGTCCAGAGAGAGGCTTCCCTGCCAGGGACTCAGAGCGGGCCCACGGCATCTCTCAGCTGAAAGGATGAGGAGGAGGAGGAAAAAGAAGAGAGCATGAGGGAAAGCGAGATTGAGAGGAGGAGAAGTAGGAGGAGGAAGAGAGAGGAGGAGGACAAGAAGGAGGAGGGGCTCTGGGTTGGAAGGGAGAAAGAAGAGGAGGATAGAGAAAGAGAAGGATAGAGAAAAGAAAGGAGGGAGGGAAAGAAAGAGGCAAGGAGAGAAGGAGGAAGAGAGGCAGGGTGGGGGACTTCAGCAGTAAACTTCAGCTCAGCTCCAATCTGGTGTTTCTGACCAGCAGCAGGAAATGTGTTCTAGAACCCGGAGTGTGGGATCCGACCTGGAATCCATGTGCAGAGCTGCGGGGAAGGAGGGTTGGGTATTTACCTCGCTGTGATCTGCACCTTCCGAGTTCTGCAGCCCAGGGTCCAGCAACTGCAGTGCACTCAGCGTCAACTCGGAGAGGGTTTTAGTGCTTCTTGATTAGAGAGTAAGAAACTCTTTGAACCGCTCTGTAAACATATCCTTCTCCGTGCTGTGTTGCTTTTTTCATTCTGAAAAGACCAGAAAAATGTGTTCTCCCAAACAATGTGTGAGCAGGTAAGGGCCTGCAAAGGACTGAGGGGGAGGAATGCAGGTGGAATTCCTTTCAGCAAAGGCTGGTGGCTCCCCTGGAGAAAGGGAGGCTTCAAAAGTGGGGTGGGCACCCACCACTGCTTCCTCAGGAGTCTCCCCAAAGCCGGGGAGAAAAGGAGGGTCATGTAGGGCATGTGATACTGTCCAGGAGGGTCTACTTTTCCAGACTTCTGCTGCAAGGGGCACACAGGGCTCCTTCAAGACCTTTCTTTCTGCCTGTTCCCCTTCCTATTCCTCTCCTTCTCCTTTTCTCCCTCTTCCTCCCCCTTTTTCCTCCTCCTCCTGTTTCTTCTTCTCCTCTTTTTGGCAATACTAGGAACTGAACCCAGGCCTTTGCTCTGAGTTACATCCCCAGTCCCTTTTAACTTTTTTTTTTAATTTTCAGACAGTGCCTCACTAAGTCATCCAAATTGTCTTTTGACTTTGAACCCTCCTGCCTCAGCCTCCCAGAGTACTTCAAGTACAGGGTACAGGCATGCACTGGCATCCCAACATTTTCAAACACTGACACATTGAAGCATCACACAGTTCTTAACGCAGGTTCTTTTCTCCTTCTGTTCACTCCCCCATCTGTGCTCCCTTTCTCCATGAAATGTTAATAAATAATATTTTAAAATAATCCATGTCTAAACTGGGCCCAGAAATCTTTCTTCAGTAATGTACACTACCCTTCTCTTGAGACTTTCAGAAAGTACACTGGACTCTCTATCCCTCAAACATAGCTGCACGCCCATGTTTTTACATTAACAAGTAAGATTATTCCTCACTCTTTCTCAAAGGATGTAATAAAATTACAAGGTTTTAAAATCTTCCAGCACTCTTCCCCAGGTATCTCTGCTGCAGTCTCACTCATCCAAGTCCCTTTTTAAAGATCTGTGTCATTATGTTTGCAGATACAGATGTTTTGTTTGTTTGACAACCAGGAACTCTCTCTAAAAGCAGTGTGCATGTTTTTCCTCAACGCTAACTTCTCCTACTCCCTCTGCTTTTCTTCTTAGAGTAAAATAGACCCTACTGAAAGCATAGCAGAAGTGAAGCAAACTAACTTGAAAACACATTTCATGCTAAGTGCAGACAGGGGGCCCTTGGCCTCTTCCAAATCCTAGCCTCCGGGTTTCTTAGAATTCAGGGGATTGTTTCTCTGGGAGGAGGAGGAACCCTCCACATTCCTGCCCAGGCTTTTGGACTCTCCCTTTTAATCCGTTCTCAAATGGCACCAGGCACCCAGACTCTCCGTTTGCCTGAGCACAAGCCTTTTCTTGTCACAATGAAAGCCTCCCCAGGACGGTGGCGGGTGTCTTTAGGTGTCAGGGGTGAAGTGACCTTTGCGTTTCACAGCCAACCGTGGATTCCAAGGGCAGGGTAGATTCCTAGGCCAGTGAGTGCTCTTCTGTAGATCAACCAACCGTCACCCGGTGATTTATGGATGACAACATGACAGTTTGTGGGTTTCATTTTGAGGAGCACTGACTTCAGGCTTCAGAGGTGAAAATCTGGTCTCTGCATGTAATGTGTTGCTGCAGAATTAGGTATGAAAATGTAGGCTGGGTAAAGACATCTACCAAGGGAGGGGCCTCAGCTGACCTGTCCCCCCTCTGGGGCACACTAACAAGGCCAGCATCAGCTGCTTTCCAGGGCCACCAGGGGGTGCTCACCCCTACGGAAAGGAACCAGAGTCCCCATCTACACAGGCCAGGGAAGAAGGCCGCTCAGCAGGGTTGCTGTGTCCTTCTAAAATGCCACTGCTTTGGTTTATGCCAAGAACATCAACCTTTCAAAAAAGACTCAGAACTGACTTCACCTAGACCACATTTTTCATAGCTTTAAGAACAGAGCAATAGAGACGACTCCACGTAGTATTATTCTAATGTGCTTATGCAAAGTTTCATTAATTCAAAATGGCCACTAAAACAAAGCTGCCAGTCTTGAGATTACCTGTAAGTTCTTTTCTCACTCAAGGGTATCAAACTGAACACATGATAGGGTGCAGAACACAGGGACCCTGGCTTTTAAAATCTGGAGAAGAATATTTGGTCTTGGCTATGGAAGAGAACACAGTTAATTTTTAAATTTTAAAATTTAAATTTTGAATTAATACATGAAACTGTCCATATGTATGCAGTACAGTATAATATTTTAAGCCTCATATACATTATATGCTATAAAATATGTTCATGGTGCATTGTGAAATGAAATATCTGTATATACTGAATACAGATCAAATTATGGTAATTAACATTTCCATCTCCTTAGCATCTATTTATGTTTGGAAGTTTTGAGCTCCTCCCACTAATATTTCATAAAATGAATACTAGGTTACTATGAACTGTGCTCACCCTACTGTGATGCAGAAAAATAGAATTTATTTCTCTTACCAACTGGGTTTGGATATCATAGCCAACCTTTGCCCACCTTCCCTTCCTAGTTTCTAGAAATTGCTATTCCATTCACTTCTACTATGAGGTTGACTTTTTAAGTTTCTACATAGGAGAGAGAACATGTGTATTTCTCTTTCTGTGTCATTTCATTTAACACTCTATCTTCTAGTTCCACCCGTTTTGCCACAGAGGACAAAATTTCCTCTTTTTTTTTTTTTGAATAGCTGAGTAATATTTTTTCTAGGTACCATATTTTCTTTATCCATTCATTTGTTAATGGGCATCTAGGTCTTGAAGAGTTCTGCACTAAATATGGGAACACAGGCATCTCTTTCTTGTGCTGGTTTCTTTTGAATGTCAACCAGAAGAGAGAAAGCAGATCATTTAATAGACCTACCTTTAATTTCTTGGGAAGCTGCCATCCTGTCCTTCATAACGACTGCATTGATTCACACCCCTCCAGCTGTGGGATAAGAACTCCCTTTTCTCAACATCTCAACACGGAGAACACAGTTAAACTTTAACACCATCACCAAGCCTGCAGATTCTCAACTGTGACCCATAAAAGTACTGTGATTCCCCATTATTTTCATTTGTGATGAAATATTTCTATGATTCAAAGGAAAGAATGCACCATCTACATGGCGCTGGGGTTGAGATTATAGGCACATTTGAATGTAAGATGGTGAAAGCAGACCACAGTCAAAAGGATACAAAAGAATGATACTCTCCTTGCTCACAAAATTGATCTAACCTTAAAAAAAATAGGGAACTTGGTGGAGTGGAAAGGAGATGAAAAAAGAATCAAGATGTGTAATGTACGGGTACCAGGTCCATCCAAGGAATGTAAACAGTGTGGACTGCGGCACATGAAATCATAATAAAATCAGAATTTAAAAAATAGGAGTTCCCTTTGGGTGAGAATTTTGAAGATTTAAAACTACTTGCCAGTACCATGAGGAAAAAAAAAGTTACTTTTTATGACTTTAAAACACTGCTTTCTCTAGGGAGGACTTGTTCTCTCTCCCCTTCCCTCTCACCATATAAGCAGAGTTCATGTTTAACTTAAAGTAGTTTAATAGAAAATGTAAACTTTGTTTAATCCCACATATGACTGATTTATCAGAACTTTAGAAGACAATTTGGGCACTTGGAAATTTATCTTTAATTTTTGTGTCCTGCAAGACACTTCTTCATTGTAATAAAGATAAACATGTGCATCTTTTTTTTTTAATTTTAAAGGGGGTAAAATTTAACACAACAAAACAGAACAAAATGGGATATAAGAAAGCATAAATCTCAAAGCTAGACAACCAGAGATCTTTTTTTAAAATTTTATTTAAAGAGGAAAAAAAAAGCAGTACAGAAAAAAGGGTAGAAACAATACAAAACCTCAAAAAAAAAAAAACAGTAAGAAATCGCTAGTTGATAAATTACATATTGTCTTCTTGGAAATAGTTGTTCATGTTACAAACTTAAGGCATACAAAGTGAACAAACAGTGAGGCTGCAAACAGTTCTGTTCAACGATCCAACAAAAACCTGGCAATATGATTATCAATCCCACACAAACATACATGCAGTTATATCCTTTAGAGCATTTTCTTTTCCTCTTTTTACTTTTTGAGTACATTATCTGTTTAGTTATATTATGTTTCAGCTTTCTCAGTACCTTATTGATCTGTTTTGTTGTTGTTACTTCCTTTTTAATCACCTTATATAATTCTGTTGTTTTGTTTTTGAGTTTCTCCTCATTCATGTCACATGGATCAGCTTTGGTGGAGTTGGGAGTTTTGGGAGGTATTTTGTTACCTTATTTTCTCATGTTCTCTTGTTTTATTTTTATTTAATTTTTATTAACTTGGTGGTAGTAATATACAACAAAACAGGATGGAATAAAGCCAACTGAGACAGTGCAGTGAAATTGGCACAGAACATCACAGCAGGTCACCGGGACAACAGTAATAGGCAACATTGTATATCTTGTTGTCGTCACAATAGTTGTTCTTCTACTAGGTACAGCAAAATCAAAGAAATACACAACATTATAGAACACATCAACACAGAGTATTGATTAGAGCAACACCGTTAATCAGGGCAAAGCAAAATGGCGATAAAAATATCTGCCTTCAGAGATAGTAGAAGGAAACTCCCCCACACTTTCTGTACAAAATATGGTCACCTCCTAAGAGATACCCAGATCCCTGGATCCCAATTGTTAACGGGGTGGGGTATGATGTGGTATGTTTGATTCTAAGCCTGCACCTCGGTAGGCAGCAGGCTGGTTGCTGGACAACCAGAGATCTTCACTATCTGTCATATTGTCTCTTGTTCTCTTCCAAATGGTTGTCCTTATCTTTGTATATGGGGAGCTCATACAAAACAACATAGCCAATCTTTCACAAGATGCCCACTTCACTGGCTCCTACTTGCTAAGCAGAGGGAGGGGGGCACAAGGGACAGGGGACAGGACAACATGAGATGTTTGATTCTCAGCCCTCCCGCTGCAGGCTCACAGCCGCGCTCACCAGGGGAGGAGTTCCTTGTTCTCCTGGCACCCCAGGTCTCCACATGGTGCAGGTCCCGAGACGCCAGGGTCTCTCTCTTGCGGGACGCCTGCCACACATGCATATCTTATATAGATTTTCTGTCTTTCTTTTGTTGCCTAACTTCGGTTCAGACAATTTGGCAGACAGTGTGTTTCCTGAGATACTTTTCATCCTGTCTTCTCAGCCAGCCATAACTCTTGGGTCATGTGTGCATGAGTGTGTGTGTGAGTGTCTGTGGTGTGAGTGTGTAAGCATGTCCAGTGTGTGCACATAAGTGTGTGAGGTTGTGGTGACTCAGAGACAGATCACATAGCAAAGAAATTGGAGAGCTGGAATGATTTTGGACACTGGCTTCAAGTACTAGAATCCTCACTTCTCCTAATATGAGGAGGTTGGACCAGATGTTCTGAAATACTCTTAAAACACAAACTCATCAAACCTGTGAAAATCAGTGCTGTATATTATGCAACCTCTCCTTTATTCCTTGGGGACACTGTAACATGATCCCATCACTGGTGGGCATATACCTCTGCCACACGTACAGGACATTTCTGGGTGTGGAATGATTCTGTAAACCACTACTATTGGGTCTGTAATCTGCAATTATATTAGTACTCAAAGTTAATCAGTATTTATCTAACTGCCCTCCTCTAACTCTATCTCCTCCTCCTCTTTCTCTTCTTTCTTGCCTGGCTAGAGATGGACCCCAGGCCTGGCACACACTAGGCAAGTGTCTACCAATGAGCTATACTCCCAGACTGGTCTATAATCTTCTAACTAACACCATTTCCCGCTCAGTGCCTCTGTTGTACAGGGACCCTGACCGTTGGATAGATAATTTTCACTTTGCACCACTATAATTTCTCCCAAACATCAGTTATTAAGTTAAAATTAAAGTTTGAGTCTGATGGGGGTCGTTGAAGAGGAGGGTCCTCAGGAAAGTGTGGACAGGGCACTCTCTGGAGTCTCTTTTCCACCTGTCCCTGCTCCACAGCATGGCTGCCAGGGAGACACACTTTCTGCAGATCTGGGTATTGGAAGGGAAGTGATTGTATTGTACCATGTCTTCCTGGACATTTTTCTTATTTCCTTTTGCTGTATCTTCACAAAGTAAGGATAGCACATGAATGTGCTCCTCAGAGATGCACTGTGAGTGCTACCTTGTGACTAAACTGCTGCAGGACCTGGGGTGCTAAATGTCAATCCGTTTGCTTTGTTATTTCTGGGGACAGGATTTTTAAGGAATTTGAATTACAGAATGAGGATAGACCTAAATAATGCTTTAAACCCCACCCAGCATCATCCTTTGTCCCTCTAATTGATAAAGAAACACAAGATTCTTGTATCAATAAAAGTTCTCAATGCTATCCTGACCCAGTTGCTGGGTTTGCAGGGACCCAATCAGAATGGGCCTCAGAACTTGTATTCTCTGATCACCATATGTCCTTAGAGTCTATTAGGAAAAGCAAGAAAGTAAACAAAGAGACAGCACATTGTTCTGATTCTCCTGCATCTGAGTGACCACAGTAAATCGGAAAATTATTCCCCATGCATTGAATCTAGGTTAGAGTGTCTGAAACATTGGCCCCAGGTGGGTGACCCTGCCACTTGGTCAGGAGATGGGACCAGTCCCAGGACAATAACTGACACTAGTTTAGAGGGTGCATTGCTTTCCCTGAGTCTCACCCTGTCTTTTTCTTCTTCCTTGGCTCCCCCTCACCCTTTCACACCCCATTTCACCAGCAGGCTGTCTAGGAATCTCATTTCCTCAGAGCAAATCACTGAAATACTTTAAGTCACTGTTGTGGAAATTCCAAAGGCCCAAGACCCTAGGGAAATTTAGAGGGTTTGGGAGAGAGGCAACTATGACAGAGAAAGGAATTTTCAGGTAGAGAAAGATATATATTTTAATCTACATTCTAAATCCCTTCCTTATATTGGAGAAATTCAAGTGCATAATTTTAAGAAGAGGCAGAGAATGCTTCCTGCCACAGAAGAATAAAGAGTCGCAAATCACTCCTGGGACTCCTGGTGAGCAAAGATCTGGTTTAACCCATCTCAGGTTCCCACCTGGAGTTCGTGACCCAGAGCCAGTGACACACAACAGACAATGGGGAAGGGTTCTGATCCAGCTGGGAACAGAGCTTTACCTCAGGACTGGCAGTGACCAAATACAGTAGTGACCTCTGTCCTTTCCAAGCAAGCATCTCAGTTTCTGGGGTGGGGGGTCTCCTACCTCCCTCAGGTCCTGTGGACTCAAATTTGTCTTCCCAAACTCTGGTTTTCATTCTGAAGTCTGCTCATTCTGATCCTTTTTAGAATCAAATGTGCTGACATTAATTTGTGACTCGCTACTAACATCTGATGCTTCTGGGCATTCATAATGGAGTTCATAACATCTTTGGCTTCGTTTGATGGGAGCCTACCACAAGAAGATTACACAGTCAATCAATCCTTCACTTTGAAGCCAATATTTCTTGTTTGGTTTCAGGACACAGGTGGCTTTCCGGACAGATCACTGACAAGCGCTGTGCCTACATTTTAGTCTGGAAAGCCTGGGAGCAGGCGGTGGTCTTCTTAATCTGCTCTCAAATTCTAGGGACTTTTAATGCTAAGTATTGAAGAGTCTCCTCTCTTGCCCTTATTTCATCCCAGTTTCCCAGATTTTATATCCCACTAGATGTCTGCATGTGGTCATTTAGATAAAGAGGATAGAGAAATAAGTAATTATACTATGTAACATAGAAAACTGTAAGGAGACTGAGCACATATAGAGATTGGCTTTGAATTCACACTGAATGCAATAGGCTGCTAATATTATTTTTATTTCAGGGAGTACGCAAAGAGGTGAGGAGCCTCAATGATGTTTATGCAGGCAACTGTCGTTTGGTTTCTTCTCAGCAGTAGTGATCTTCTCAGCTCTATCTTTGTAGTCCCCAACTTTACTGGAGCTTACCTCTGGTCAATTTCACAATGTTTTAAGTCATCCTTTTGTGCTTTTTGCCCTTGATTTGCAACATAAATCTGGCTAAAAGCCCCCAACAATAGCCATGCCATCATCTTAACATTCAACTGCCTTGAAATTTCTTCTGCCAGATTAATTAGTCCACCATCTTTAATCTTAGGCTCAGGCAAAGTCTCTGGACATGAGTAAAATGCAGACAAACTTTTTGTCAAACCGTAACTCACCATCTTGTCCAACAACCAATGCAGTCCTCCTTTCCTGTAGATACCTCTCAAGCCTGGTCTTTACTGGAAGGATTTCTATCAGTCTTCTGACCTTCTGAGCTCTGACCAGAATCTCCCATAAATGTCTTCTATTTATAAATTACATAGTCTCTTGTTCTATGTTATTCTATCCAGAATAAACTAAGTCAGGTTTTAAATCTAATGGTTTATATCTCTTTAGGTTTCCATATTTAAAATGCTTGGTCACTTCTTTCTTGTTGTTGGTGAGTATGTTAATCTTAGGGAAGTTGTATGGAATCTTTTTAATAGTTTCTAATAGGAAAAATTCAGTGACTTGTTGCAGCTTTCTGCATGTAACTCTGATGAGGCACAGCATTCACATCCACCTTCCCCTAACTAAGCTTATCCCCTGGCCACCTCTCTAAGGCTGTAGTAAATTCAGGTCTTCCTGAATATCCTGCTTTTTCTTTCCCACCACGTGTTCGTGTTGATGATCCAAACTGGAGACCAGAGTTTGAGACCTCCATTTTGGTGTGACAGTAATGTGCCCCGATTGACCTATGCGCCACAAACATTTTGCCTATTTCCCCTGATGGACTAATCCCAGATCCTACTTCATTTCCTACTGCTGTGAAGCCCAGACAGGCTAGCTTTACCTCACAACTCTACTTACACCATCTCCCTGAAGACTACTGCTCACTAACCCAGTGTCAAACCCAAGAGTATTTCCCATACATGTGGACACAGTTGTTCTGAAGTGCTTGTTGCTAGCCCTCTAAGGGTTTCTGACTGTTGGAGAACGGACAAAATCATGCAATTTTTATGATTCCCATAGTTGGTGATGCTGTATGTAAGAAAAACTAGTTCAAGATAGAGTGGATGAAAGGAGCAAGAGAGATGAGCTAGATGGGGACACCAGGAAAGGGACAAGGCAAAGCTTGCGTTGAACTGGAAGGACCTCCAATGTTCCATGTAGGACATGTCCCCAGATCTATAGTGCAGAGCTTGTATCATATTTTCACACCACTGGTTTGAAGCTTAATTTATAAATTAGGCACGAGAGAAATCAGAAATAATAGCTAATAATAAAATAGAACAATTACAAACACATGCTATCATAGAAGTTATTTAAAGCCTATGAATTGTTTAGTTCTGACATTTTCCATGTAACATCTTCAGATCACAATTGAGCACAGATCACAGAAACCAGGCAGAGAGAAGCTGCAGCAGTCAAGGACCACAGTGAGGCAGTTTCTCAGAGGGATGAACAAGCAGAGGATGTTCCAGGAAGACAATGCAGATGCAGAAAGAAGTCTGTGTGGGAACCAGAAGGGGATAGAGGTCAGGAGAGCCCTTGTAGTCACAGAGTGATTGAATTGGTGGATGCAGAGCCTGGGCCTGGGACTTGAAGATTCATTCCATTAGAGTTTGCAGAGTATTGATTTCATTAAGAAAAAGAAAGCTTTTCAAGCTTGTTATATTTAAAAATACAGCTCATTAATGTCAACTGACTTGCAGAGCACTTTCAAATAACTTCAGTGATCTTTACTATGGAGTTTGAGTGCATACCAGAAGTTATTCACAAAATAAGGCACTAGGCATGCAAGTTTCACAGAGCCCTAGACCTCTGTCTACCCACAGCTTGTTTACATTCGTTTGATGAGTAATTTGTGAAGGTAAGTTTTTGCTATCTTGGCTACTTTAACAGCTATTTTTGCATTGCTTAGTGGCTGAAGTGTATGAAAGGTATGTGGAAGGAAAGAGTATTTTGGTCTGGCCAGAGGACACACTGCGTGGAATGCAGTCTCTTTTGATAGCGCTTAGATATGGATTTGATGGTCCACAGTGATACACATGAATGCCTCATTCAATTTCAAGGGGATAGTAACATTTTGGCTCACACATTACCCAGCTGCAAGGAGAAGGTCACATCTATCAGAATGACACATTCTTCAGAGCAGCATGTTGTTCGGTACTGGAAACATAAAGATGAGCTCTGTTTTGGCTGTAAGAACATACAAAATGTGCAAATAAATGCACCACACAACAAATGTGGGTCCTGGGCTTTGTCACTGCTGAGTTTTAGGTGTTCATGGCTCCTGGAGTTAGACATCGACTTCTATTCTGCAAAAAGCTTTGGTTGATCTGTTCCAGATTCTCTTATCAACTTGAGCAAACATTGGATGCATTGTTTTACGCTGCTGGACTGGTGGCTTTCAGTGAAATCACGGAGTAGCAGCACTGGTAATGTACCATTTCCTGTAGTGAGAATTCTCTCCCTCTGGGTATAAAGTACATGTTTTCTTGGGTTCTTTTGCTTCCTTCATGCATCATCTTAGTCAACTAACCAAAAGATACTTACCAAGAAGGTAGGATTTGCCAAGCTTGCTGCTGGGCTCTAGGTATAAATGCAAATGAGACATAACACTGTCATTACAGAAATCACCCTCTAGGAAAGATAAACGGGGTGCCTCATTGTGGTGCAGAGGGCTTCCTGCAGTGACCTGGGGTTTGAGAAAATAGTGCGCACATGGATAATATCCAGGGACTCTGTGTCCCTGTGCTCAGTGTATGGATAATCACTTTCACCTGCTCCCATAATATAAGGAAGACTGACTCTCATGAAATGAGAGTTCATCAAACTGCTTTTGAAAGTTTTTCCAAACTCCTGGAGCTCCCTTGCAAACCCTCCATCGTAAAGCCTGGATGTGAAGGTTATAACACAGTGGTTTTCTTTGGTTGTTGTTGTTTTAAAGAGAATAAAACCAAACAACATAATACATAATAAAGCTAATCAGAACAGAACAGTGAAAACAATACAAGCCCTCAAAACAATATAATAGGAAATCGACAATGGCTACTATAATGTTTCTTGTTTTCTTCAAAATGACTGCCCAAACCATCAGACATAATAAAATAAAAAAAGCAAAATAAAATCAATCAAAACAAAACAATGAACTTCAAAACAAGATAATAGAGAACCAAATATAGTTGTCACCTTGCCTTTTTAAATGTTTCCTTCACCATCACTTTCACAATATCTATTGTACATTTTGGATCCCACTAACTCTTTCAGTTTTTTTATGATAGGGAGATAACATGATGTTCATCCTTGTGAGTCCAAACCATTTCACCCATGAGCATGGTCTCAAGTTACATCCATTTACCTCAAGATTATCTTTCTTTATAGCTGAGTAGTTTTCCATTGTATAAAAATACCATATCTTTCTTATCCATTCTGTGGTGGATTGGCAAGCTACCCTTGCTTTTTTCTGGTTTCCTGTCACATGAAACAATAGTTTTCTCTCTTGATTTTTGGTCTATGCATTTCCTTTTGAGTTAAATGTATTTTGTGTATATGGCTTATTGATGGATCTTGTTCCCTGATCCACTATCCTGTGTTTTTTAATTAGTGAGCTGAGGCCATCTACATTAGTGTTTACAACTGGCATGCTTTGATTGATCTCTGCCATGTTATCCTCCTGCTGTTGGTCCCCACCTTTTCCCTCTATTCAGTTGCCTCTCTTGTTTGGAGATCCCCCCTGCTGTTGTTTCTAGAACTGTGGTTCTCTCTCTCTAAAATACATGTTATCTCTCTCTAAAATATTCTTCGGCACACTATGCTATTCATTTAAAGATTCCTTTATTTTCCTATGCTCCTTTTTTTAAAAAATTCTGTCTTGTTTAGATATACTCAGCAATTCTTTCATTATGTCTGTGATTTCTTTTACCTGAGATATTATTTCTGATCTGATTACTTTTTGTAGCCTCATGAAGTTGTTTCTTTGCTTCAGTTGCTAATCCTTTTAGAGACTTCAGGTGTGTAACTTGCATTTTCTCCCATGTCTGTATCTCCCAGATTTGTTCTGTGTTGGTTGAAGGTCTGAGATTGCTGTTTGCTCCTTCGTCTTGACACTTTCCTCAGTTCCTCCTAGAATGCTGGTTGTGGCATCCCAGGTGCTTCTCACATTTGCTGCCTCACCACAGTGTAGGGGAATGGGACAGGTACCTGGGTTTCTCCAAAGCCAGGTTCCTGTGGAGGCTATGGGATATGGCATATGCTTCTCCAGACCTGTGTGTTTACACAGAGGCTTCCCCAATGTTCTTGGGTGCATGGTGATAGGTCTGCTCCTTCTCTCAGTCTGTGTAGCTACACCGAGGCTTCCCTGATGGAGGCAGATGCACAGGATTCTGCTTGTCTGATTCTCCCAGCCTGCATTGGCTGCCTGCAGGAAGCAAGCTTCTCCAATGTGTGGATGTTTTCTGCCTGTCATGTTTGCCAAGGGCAGGGTGCTGCTGGCATCTAGTGACTGGAGGTTAAGGCTACTGTCACATATCTTACAAGGCATACTCCATCTGCAACAAGCATGTAACAGCCTCAGATATCAACTGTGTAAGCTTACAAATCAGCAAGGAAGATGTTTACACAAACCAGGAACACTGCTGAATGGTGTTTAAGCTGAGTGGTGAATTATGCTGTGAAAAAGAATCTCTTCTTCGCGTTGTAATTCTCTCCTGTGTCTGGTCACTTCTAAGAGTCCAGGCAAAGGGGTTTCTCTAGCCAGGCTGTTTTGAATGTGGATAGATGCCTGAGTGTTCCCCAAGGCTCTTCTTGCCCTGGTGACTACCTAACCCTATCTGTTGGCCAGGTCACTCTCGTGACTCAGAGTCCATGCATCTCCAGCATCTGCTGCCTGTTCACTCCCAGCAGCTGTCACCCTCTGCTGCATCTTAGTCTCTGTTGCCCAGTCCCTGCTTCTGTCTGGGTTGGAAACTCCCCACCCTCTCCCCACATTCATTATTCCTAAAGACAACCTCCTATGGCCTGGCTGACGGTGACTGTGGTCATTAGAGGGTCTCTAAAGATAAGCACTATTGCCAGTCTTTGTCCCTGTGCCTCTGTGAATCATTCTACCCAGTGCCGCAGAGGCTCTGCACTCACTGCCACGTGCTCCTATTTCAGGGTGAGGTCCTGCAGGAATCCTTCAATTTTTCCCTTTCCTTTCCAGAACATACCACAGCCATGGCCAGGTGACCAAAGCATTCTTTATAATTCATGAGGATCCTGAGACCTCAGCTGTCCTAAATAAGTATGATGCAACTTAAATAATATTAATAATTTAACTGCTTGCATAAATAACAGAGTATTCCAGGCCCTTGGAAACAAATTGCCACAGTCTTCTCACCTAGAAGCTAAGACTTTAACTTGACCTTTGAGATTACTCGTAATGTGTGTTCTGTGCTTTTGAATTACTTTAAACATAATCATTCGATGTAATAATGACTATTGATCATGACTAACATTTACTAGCGCATTGCTATGGACTAGTTATTGAGCTAACCGGTTATAAGATATTTCTTTTTATTCTCACAAAATACTGTGAGGTCAGTTCCTGTAGCCAATAAGAACACCATACTTTAGAAAAAAAATTATTAAATGTTTTCCATGGCCATATAATGAGTTGAAGTGCTGAAATTTACCCTGCTAGCAATTCCTTAAAAGCAGTAGATACAAGATGTATTTGATTGAAAATCACCTTTCTCCGTATGCTTTCCTATTATCCATCAGAATCTCAAATGTTACAAAAAGCATTGAATGCTCTCATGGTTATTAGAAGAGAGACGGCACTATACACAGTCATTTAACACCACGGTGGGCTGTAGTGTCACACATCTGTACTGGGTTTTATAAATAAAGAAGGGCAGGTTGGCATGTGCACAGATGCTTTGACCTAGCTTCTTCACCCAGGTGTCTATTTTAATCTTTCCCAGAGAACTGCAGCTGCAATTTACCTCATATAATTTAAATTTACTTATATTTTATAATTTCAAAAATATTTATATATTTACTTATATATTTCACAGGATTGCATTCATCAGAGGGAATTGGAACATGCCTATAGTGCATCTTAATTCCTTTCCTTTCTCCTCCTCCTCCTCTCTCCCTGTCTCTTGGTCCCCTTAAACCAAAAGATCCATCTCTCTGTTTCTTATAATCCATCTTTTATTTTGCTCTTTATTTATGCTTCAGGCTTCTTATATAGAAGAAGAAAAGAAAAGACCTATATCAGCATAATTAAAAAGCCAAAATCACAACAGATTCTGCCAAAATCCAGATTGTTAGTACCTAATATAAGAAGTTGTACTCCAACAAATCTGAGACACTTGAAGAAATGGACAGATTTCTGGACTCAAAATGAATTACAAACACAGAACCAAGGAGACAAAAACTCTGAACAATTCAACGCCAGGTGATGAAATACAGTTCACCTTATCCTCTTCATAGTATCTATGCTTCTGTATAAAACACTTACTGGGAAAATGCTTATCACAATTTGTGGTGTTGTGTAAATTAATTTATATCTTTGTTTACATAAATGTCACCAACAGATGTTTCAAAATTTAGCAAGATCAATCCTTGTATAAAAATAAATTAGCTATGATTAACTTCTGACCCAAGGGCACCAGCCTTACCTGGAATTCACTCAGCACTGAATTAGCAAGCATTTCTGTCTTTGATTGTTTAATTACCCCTGTAAATCCCTGTGGACAGGGACTGGCTGTCCTTATTTGCTGGCAAATTTGGCATTGTGTTCAGACTTTGGAGAAGATTTTCAAATAGCCCAGGGCATGGCCTGTCCCAGCATTAAGTGGGCCATTTGTCATTAACCAAGCCTGAGTCTACATCTAGATGTTTCTGATCTCATCAGCCGTGGATTGCAGAATAAGATTATGTGCCTAGCAACCTTCAGATCATCACAACTAGAAATGCACTGATGTAACCAGAAATTGGGCTTTCGAATTTCTGACATTTCCTTTTTTGCAAAAGTCACCTTTCACAAAGGAACAAGGACAATTGCCTCGCCATGCCCAGCCTGGCTCTGTTCCCATGCTGGACCCTCAAATGGCTAAGATAGCTGGGTATCAAAGCCCATTGCTTACCCATTGCTTCTTTATTCCTAAAGAAACTCGTGCATGGGAAACTCTCAGACCCGTAGAGTGGCCTGGGCTGCTTGGATCGAAAGTCTGTGAAGACCTGCATCTCGGCACGACTCTTTGGGACTGGTAGGCCCGCCCTTTCTCTGCAAGGAACTGCCTGGAGATCGGCATCTGGGCCGGGTCTGTTTGGGCCCGTAGTCCCGCCCTTCACCCCCAGGAAGTCTCCCAGAAAGCAGCATCTCGGGCTGTCTCTTTGGGACCCAAAACTCTCGGACCCGTAGAGTGGCCTGGGCTATTTGGATTGGGAATATTGTGGAGACTGGCATCTTGGCCAGGTCTGTTTGGGACAGGGAACTTTTCAGAAACCAACATTCTGGCCTGACTCTTTGGGACCTGTAGGCCCTTCACTCGCAGGGAACCTCCTGGAGACCTGCCTGGGACAAAGCACGGTGGCCTGGCCTGCCTGAGATTCCACAGGCTCTGGGGTGGCCACACCCAGCATTCGCTTTA